>VXBA01004775.1:322289-341154 GCA_013399895.1 Serilophus lunatus | reverse complement strand
CGCCCCCGCGGGGCCCGGGCCCGGCCCGGCCGGCGGCAGCGGGCGCTGAGCCGGGGACGGTACCTGTGCTGGGACGCGCTGGGTGTTAAAACAGTGTCTGGGGAGCGCCCGTGGGCCCCGGACAGGCACAGGACATTCATAGCGCTGCCCCGCTCCTCACGAGTTTTCCCAACGCGTTTTACAGCGTAACGAATTCATTACCTGTCGTGCCTGTCACAGCCGCTGGCATCACCTCTTCGGTAACGCTGTTTCTAGACTTACACTTAAAATGACGTGGATGTTTAAAACAACAACAGTATGAGCTTCTCTCCACCCCTCCTGATGCAGGAAGAGTCAGGCAGGGTGACTCCTGAGCCGTGCTGCAAATACGGAAAGGTCAGCGGTGTTGAGAAGAAGGGGAATGGTCAGAAAGTGAAAAGCCAGCCTGAGATTTGGGGTGTTTATCCGCCCTGAACCGAACAGCAGGTACTGAAGTTCTCTGAGGATTAAGCTCAAGCGATGGTGTTCTTTACACAAGAGTGCACAGCGGGCCCTAGTCCAAGCAGGTCAATCACGCGAGTAAACTCGCAGCACAGGTAACTCCTGCCCAGGACACTGCCCCGGCTGCAGACACCGCGAAGCGGCATACCACGGAACACACACAGTACTTACTTTCATCTTATCTGTACCTCCCTTTTGTGAGGGGGGAGGATCCCCTTTTCCTCAAGGTCGAAAAAATAATTCACATTATTTTACCCAAGGGCAGAAACGAGATAAAACTACACGTTTGCGTGACTGAGACAGACAGACAAGAACCCATTTAATCTGAGTCCTCGCCGGAGCGAAGGTGCCTTCCAGGTCCCGTGGAAGGCAGTGCTCTTTCCAGGTTGATCCCCTGCCACGCTGATATGGCAGTGGGGCACAGACTTCGTGAGTGGATACACCCACCACTGGGGACACTGCCAGATTAAAATCTGGCCTACCTTCACAGTAAAGGCTTCTCCTGAAGGAGGCAGGAGACAAAAGCTGAATTTCCTTGGGGAGATGACCTGAGGCAGGAAAAAGCTTGTTTATCATCTGTCTCCAGAAGGATTTTCAGAACTGATCATCTTTGAGAATCTCCCCTGTGGCTAATTAACCACAGAGAAACCACGTCTGGGACCAGGAGCACAAGCCTCCTGTAACCTTTCAGAATTCAGACAGAGAACTATCAGCTCTTGTGGTGGGGGTTTTATTACAAGATGTTACTGTAATAAACCAAATCTCAGCTCCAAAAAGAAATGATTTAATCTTGATGGAGACTTTTTTTGGCAAATTACTACCAATTCTTCTAAGGAGAACATGTATTTCAAATGATTTTCAGTCATTGTTTATGAACTGAAAAGGAAAGCTGATCTTTGTAGTCAGAGACTCCACTTATTGGAGCCATAAAAGCAGGGGTTCCCTAAAGCTTGATAACACTGCCCACCACACACCTTCTGCAGCCCTGTTTGGAGCTGTGTTTCTCAGGACTTGCATCCTGATCATCGTCCTTCCTTCCACTGGGCTTCAGAGGTGCCAGGGATAAAAAAAAGATCTGTTTTTTAAAATGCTCTCTGAATAGAGGAATTAAGATAAAATATGTAACATTTCTTTGCAGGCTGTTGCATAACCCGGTATGTGAACAAAAAGTTACGGCCGAAGACCAGAGTATAGAATAAGATTAATAGAGTGATTTACAATGTTTTCTTTATACATATATTTGTGTGTGTGTATGTATATATCTAAAAATATCTATATATTTTATCAAATATATACAATCTATTATAAAAACGAAATATATTCTATAAAAATGTATTTTTATATATATATATATATTTTTAAATGGTTTCTTACTGAGTTTAAAAGCCTAATTCAGCAGTGTGGTGAGGTGAGTGCTGTGAAAAGCCTGAGCACAGAACACCATTATTCCAGCCTGACAAGCTACTTTAGCCTGGGCAGAGCTGAACATAGTAGGGCTCTGCTTGGTTATTTCTTTCAGTGAGGCTGTGTGTAAAGATCTGTATAGCAGCCTGTTGTACTTGCTCACAGAGTTCTTTCAGCTGTGAAAGTCAGGATTAACAAAAATGGAGAAACTGCTGCTCTGCACACAAGTTGTCCTATATTTCCAGGCAAAGCAGTGTTCAGAGAAAAGGAAATGTAAGTTATTTGAAGTATAAAGTTTTCTATTAAAATAGTTGCTACTGTAAAACAGAAAATGAAAAGCTGAGTCAGGTGTAAAATCCATTTAAATTAATTGAAATATGTTTTTCAAAGACCTCTGGTTCAGGCCCTGAATTACAGTAAAATGTGATCTATAAATGTGACATGTCAACAACAATCTTTTTCTCCTCGCTAATAGAGTGACATTAATAAATATGTACCTGACCACTGAATATTAGAATATTCAGAAACAATACTTTTTAAAATAAATAGAAATCATGCATACACATGCCATATACTCAACTCTGTACTATAAACCCACACCTGGGTTAAATTTATCCATGTCTGTGGGCTTTTGGTTCAATGCATATATTACTTTATAAAGATTTCTATTTATGTTCCCTATAAGACTTTCCCATATATCTTGTTGATGCTTGCCGAAAACAGTTGCAAATCCTTTGCAGCTTAAAACCCAAATAACCACATTTAATGTCTAAAAGAAAGCACCAAATAAACTGGAAAAATAAAGCAAAATAAACAAAACTATACACAAATGACTGCACATAACTAACTGTAGTAGATTTTGGTTGAAAAGGACTCAGTGGTGTCAGCAGACTCCATGGCTTGTTCCTTTGGTTAGAGGGGAAATAAAGCAAATATAGCATAAGACACACAATTTTCATGTGAAAAACTTCTGATAGGTCATATGAATGATATGGGCTTCCTGTGCTTCTGTTTTTCTGCAGTAATGACAGAGGTAAAGTATCTGAGCCCCATCTTATGGAAATGGTTTATTTTTAATGCATAGGAAAAACTTTCTTTCATAGGCTGGAACTGTACTTTGAGATCAAGAATTTCTGGTTGACACAAAATATTCTGCTGTCCTTCAGCAGCTTTTAACTCTGAGCCAAGAAAAAAAAATACATCAGTCAGATTAGAAAGACAAGCTGAAGGTGAGGTTTATGCTGCTAGGACTTGTCCCAGAGTACAGTGAGGAAAACAGAAAAGCTTTCATTTCCACCAGACCTTTAATATATTTTGCATAGTATGAAAACTACTTCTTTTGTCAATCCTTTGCTAGGAGAGGCACTGCATTAAGGCAGCTATGCCATTTATTTCTTCCTCTTGAGGAAGATCTTCATAACACAACAGTTTCTACATATCCCAGGGTAAGTCTGGGAATACTTAAAGTCAGTATGAGGAACAATGTGACTTTCCCCTAGTGTTATAAAGACTAAAAGCAACTATGTCACCAGTAAGAGTAAAATCCCAGCAGAGGAGCTGAGGAATAGTCACTCAGTGAATCAGCAAATCATACACAGCTGCAGCAATTCTAATGGTAACCGAGGACAAAATATTCCCAGCCAGTAAGACAACCATTGCAGCGATCTGGCTGGTTTGGCTGGGAAGCAGAGAATTCTCTTCCTCTAATTTTTAACCTATATACTTTGGAAGCATTACGTTCATTAGCAAAGAGAAGGGAAAGCAATGCACAGAACAATGCAGAAACTGTGTATGCTGTGACTGTGTTTACTGTGTGTGTATATACAGTCTTTGTCCCACTGCATAGACCTTCCTGCTCTTTTTTCCCCCCCTTAAATTCAGATTTGTGTTTGTATAGTATCTGCTTGTACAGTAGTCAGCCTTTCCTCACCTCAAGAACCTTTGAACCCACTTGCAGGTGTTGAATTTGATGTGCAGTGACATTACCACAAATATTTAATTCCTACAACATGGTGTGATCATCAGTGGCTGGCACAGGAAAGAAAGCCAAGACCGTGTCCTCCGTGGGAGGAAAGCCCTAGGCAGGAATTCCACAGTGGGCTCCCATTTGTCCACCAAATCACTGTTGGTGCCTGAGCAGCAGTTAAGTTGCCCTGTGGATAACCTGGGGGCAGGTAAGGGAACAGAGGAGGGGAAGAAGGGACAGCTGAGGCATTTGAAGTGGTGGAGACAAGGGAGCATGTTTTATTGTAAAAACATAAATACACAAACCCATAGGAAATGAAGCTTCATTACTTCTGCTGTCCACAGAGCAAGTTGTTTACATTGGGCTGCTGACAACATCGATGCCATGGAATACGTACAAAACATGATGACCTTGATCTGTCATAACTCTCCAGATTAGGGAGTGTGCAAAGCCCTGCTGACGACAGTTCAGGCAGACTGGAGACAATTTATGCAATTTATCCACTGAACCTGCAATGAATTGTGCAGTGGCCTGTCTTTACAGAGAGGGGGAATCTTAACTAGCCAGAGCTTTCAGATGGATCCACTTAGACCCTCTCTTACACTGGGGTTCCCAGAAAAGATCCAACTTAAACAAATAACTCCCACATGCACAGACATCTTATTCTAAATAAACACTAGAAGTGTTAAAATAAAAATGCAAATGGCTAGGGCAGGCAGAGTAGCTGACATATACCCCCACCTCCTTTGCCAGCTGTGTCCTGCACAACGGGTCCTTGCTTCTCCATGGCTTTAGTAACAAATATTCATCTTCTGCACTGTGTTCTACGTAGCAATTGTGTCTAATGTGTTTACTAACTGCAGACATATGGCCAAGGAACAGCAAACTGACCAGTTCTCTCTGATCCTCAGGAACTTCCTTCTATGCCATCTGGGAGCGAGGGGTTGCACAGATACCAGCATTCAAGCAAATTCATTGTCCTTTGCATCCACAAAAGAAATGCGTATAGGGACAGATATCCCTGCTTTCCTCATCGCTAGTCAGTGACTTGAGGTCAATGGGAATTTGAGTTCTCAGCTTTTTGACTAAATTATATTTCTGAGAAGAGCTTTTAAAGGAATTACAATACCACTGCAAAACAAAATATTCCCTGACCAAATTTTAACTGAGGCTCAGTATCCCACATACTTAAAAACTACTGAAGAAAAAGACTTCTGATTTTACACAGCACTACATACTCTTCTTGTTTAATAGAAGGACTAGCTCTCACCATTTACATGGCTAAAAAGATGGTGATAACTCAGAGCTCTTCTTATCTGAACGGGTTTTTGGTTGAGTTTTTTGTTGTTTGTTTTTTTTATCAGATACAAGTGCATTCATATAATCTTATCTCCCTGATTAAATATAAGTCTTCTACAATGTTACTTTGTAAACCTAAACCAAGGCTAAGACAGGCATTTTTGTTTAGTATAGGTAAATGTGACTTTTGATGAAAACTACTTGAGTAACACAAGCAGTGAAATAATCTTTTGTATGGAGGGACACATTGCACCCAATTCAGATCAAGGTTAGCTGCTGACTCCAGAGGCCTCACATCTAACTTGCTGTAGAGCTGAGTTTGACTCATTATAAATAAGAGCAGTAAATGTCACTTTTCACACAGGAGGGAGTCACAGCATTAGCCAAACCATCTAATCTCTTTCATATATATATGAATACTGATCCCTTTATTCTGTATTTCATCTCAGGGCCTCCAGCATGACTGATGGGCTAACCTCTGCTAATTTCTTGGTTAATGAGAGAACATCCAAGTGATACTGGCACTTGAATTTAGTTTCAAGGTGAATTTCAAACAGTTCCCAGTCTTCAAAGAGTGAAAACAATGAATTTACCAATGTCCTTCCCAAACTCTCCAGGGGATATTCCTCACTGTAAAGAACAAAGGACCTCAGTACTGAGGTGTCAGAAGGAGGACTGCCATAGTTGTCAGCTGCACCGAGGCTCAAAGCAGTATCTCTGACCAAAAGTGATCGTGAAATAAACAGAACCTTTTTAGATAAACAGAAGCACTCAATTATTGAAAATGTGTCTAGGACAGGTAAATTATACAGCTAGTCATGCCCTGGAATAGTAATAGCAGATTTAATATTCTCTGAGAATATTAGAAATAGAGGAATGTATTTTTTTCCATTTTTGTATTCAGATTTCTGGCTGGAAACAGAGATCATTAATAATGTATAAGAAATGGTTGAATTTTTTTTTTCCTTTTGGCTATCGGTGCAATGTGAGATGAAGACCTCACATAATGGTATAAATTGTTTCAGAAGTATTGTACAGAGCTATTTACTTGTTTCCCACAAAATCCCAATAATCACAATGTATTTAAGACAACATACTGTAGTATTCTCAGTGGAAAGCTTCTGTTTACTTCAGAATCTGAAGTTGAAGATAAAAATAAGACAAACAAAATCTCAGAAGATATTAATAGTTCCATACTTACTGAGCTCATTAATAAATTCATTGGATTCCTCCCCAGCAATGTTTCTTTTCCAAACTTGGAAACAAAATTATTGACAGTGAAAAAAGCAACATATGTTTAGTTTTCAACAGAATTCTAATTTAGGTTTGAAGAACCTGAATCTGCAGTTTGTATTGGCCTAAACTTCCATTAAAACCAATGACAGAGAGGCTTCAAGCAAAGACCAGGTCCTACATTAGTGGTATGACATTGTGTTTGGCAAAGACTGAGAGAGAACGTATCGCCTATGTCAAGTTTGTTGCCATGACAGAGCTACTGTGAAACCCAGCCAGGTTCAGGAAGCAGCTTCTCCGCAAAACAGAAAAAAAAATCTTATAGAAAGTTTGTCCCCTCGATTTAATGTTTCATTTGAGCCACAGTCACCTGAAAGAAAGGATCTCTCTCAGTCTTTCTAACAGAATTATACAAAGATAAGAAAATGAACTTCAGCTGTATGTATTTGGCTGTGGGAATAATGCCACTCCCAAGTATCAGGTTGCAGTGTAGGGCAACTATTTGTTCTTCCAAAGTATGTTTGGAAGTGTCACCAGGATCTCAATGACTTTACAAAGGAAGTGCTCAGAAAACAAGGGGTAGTCAACTGTTTCCCAGTTTTGATTTTTTTTCACTGTCTTGTTGTACAAGGACAGGGTTTCAACCATATGCTACAACACCTCACTAAAATTAAGGCGTTTTGGGGGAAAAGTGGAAAAAGGGAGCAAACTCAACGAATGCTACTAATTGAGAGTCCAAGAGTGCTGCCAGAAAAATCACGGTGTAGAAGTTACACCTTCTGATGTAGTGGTTCTACAGTGTATAAAAGAGTAATTGCTCTTTTTTAGCTTCACAAGAAGGAAGAGCAAGGTGCGTCCTTCTCTCGCCGTTGAAGTGTGAGCTCGCAGGGATGGAGCTGGACGTGGTTCTGCTCTCGGCTTGGCACCGTGACCACAAGTGCCGCCCGATTCCACCCGGCTGTTCCCCACTGCCGCAGTTAATTAAAGCATTTCAAACTGAGTACTCTAGGAGACATCTGAAATCTCAATCCCCATCTGAATTGTTCAGCTAAGGTTTTACGGTATTTCCATTCTCTTTGTCTCTTGCAGATTGTGATCTATTTATAACAGCTCAGCTATTTCCAAACGTCAGGCAGACAGAAAATTGATGCGTCATTGTAAGGATATGCCTTTGAAATGGTGGGGTGGGAAAGCAAAAAAAAAACCACCAAAACCAAACCCAACCCAAAACAAAACAGAAGAAGGTGACAAAAGCAGCAAAAATAGTCTTTGTCTGTGTAACAGTATTAACATTTCTTACCTTTTTTCTGTGTCCTGTATCCTGACTTCCTAAATCAGCACATCAACTATGATTGTTAAGTACCTATGTTTTTAAAAGTCATTTACTAATTCTTTTTCTTCTTTCCCTTCCCTTCCCTTCCTCCTGATCTATAAATAGTTGAGAAAAGGTCTGTTGCCAGTAGGGCTGGACGATTTTATCTGCTTTTAGGATGTACAACCTTACTCCCCAAGGATTTCTTGTCTTGCTACACTGTGTCGTTAACTGTTTCTTACCAGGACCTTCAAGACTGTCAAAGCACTTGCAATAGAGAAAAAATTAAATTATATGTCCAGAACCAATTGCAAAGTAAGAAATAATTCTATTTTAGCATAATATATGGAAATTTTTTTTCCACATGCAGAAAAATTCAGACATGGATCTCATAAGAGTTACAGGAAAATAATTAGGATGGTCTCTTCATTTCCAAAAGAATATGTTAGTGTTGGAAAATGTACAGAGAAGGATGCTCAAAAGTTTGGATTGACTTCTCTACCTGGAACAGTTCAGTAGCCTAGTACTCACCAGTCAGGAAAACAGGCAAATTAGCAGGGACAAAGCAGATTTACAAAGTCCTAATTGGAGAAAGAAAATTCATTTACTCTTGCTTCTCATACATGGAATAGGAAATGTCAAATGAAGCTAGGAGACCTGTCCAAAGCTTGAAAAGACACTATGGATGCTGAAAGCTTGTCAAGTTCCATGGGAGGCTGGACACGTGCACAGAAGAGAAATCCCCAGGTTCCTGGACTTTTTGTTTCTAAGACCTGAAATCTTCGGGGGAACATTTTAAAGATATTAGAATAATAATAAGTTATCAGCTCTCAAACATTTTGTACCACAGTTTATTTTCCATTTAGTTTTTCAAAATATCATACATTCTTATAATTAAATGTTTCAAGTAAACACTAGGTCTGGTTTGGCAGCTCACCTTCGGGCCACTGGTGCTTTCATGAGCCCTCTAGTTCCCTAGGACACCATGTAATAAGTTCTACTAATCCTCATACTTTGCCTTAAGCAATAGTTTACAGATGGACTGAGTTGGGAAGGCATTTTCTCTATTCTAGAAAGGCAGAGCCATTCTGATGTATTTAGGGCAGGTCCATCAGTATCTGAGTGACAGAAGAAGCCAGAGCAGCATCTGGCCCCTTTCTGCCATCATTTGTATCCAAGCCAGAAAAGCAGTTAGATGTTCCTTGTGTCTTCCATAGCCTTGGCCACTGCTAGCAGGAACATCAGGGAATGTTCAGGAAGGCCCAAGGTCTCAGTTCCTTCTTTCTTTGTAGCATGTGTGCTGAATAATATCCCTACCGAGGGTGCAAGTGCCATCCGCTCTGAACCATAGAGGGGTGGTGTTGTTCAGGTTGCAGTGGAATAAAAAAGTTAAACAATTAAACTAAACACTATGGAGCACAATTGTGAATCAGCCCTCCTGATGCCTAAAACTCCTCCAGACAGCCCTCTCAGAAGCCAGACTCCTAATCTTGAAAATTCTCCAGTGAAGTGTGTCATCTATAATTTCCATTTGCAAAAATGAAAACGTGCATAGACATAAATGTACATGACAAATAGGTTGTCTGTTGAACTTGTATCTCCCACTTACTTTCTAAATTATTAATTTAAGCAAAAACTTCCATTCCAAATAATAATACTGGAGAAGAATTTCAAAGATCTCAAACTGCAATATATTTAAAATTTTGAGCCAACAGCACCAAATTTTAAGTCAATGCAGTATTCCTAAAATAGAATGCAGTAATGGGTTTACAAAACCTGTCTTATCTTACCTATCTTCATATTTATAAACTAAACAAAACTGGTAAACCTGTGGACTTGAACAGGGTGAGGGCAATCTCCTTGCAACAGCAATGACTGAGCAAATACACATGGTTCATACAGAAAAGGCACCAAAGGAGGAAACAGGTATTGGAAGGTTGGCTACTAATTAACCCAGGCCCTATCTGCAAACAAGACAGAAAGTGAACTACATTACAGTTCCAATTTAGCCATTTCCTCAGGTGAAACTCTTTAAAAACACATCTGAGCTGTAGTTTTTTTCTGAGGTAAGTAAATAGTGCCCACATTCTACGTACTAGACAGGTGTGAAAGGCTGTCACGGCACTGCAAACAATAGACAGGTTGAAGGTCAAACAGTGGGGGTCACTGCGGTCTTTGGCAACAGGTTTCCAGGTGTTTAAGAGGAAGTGACATCTTCCAGAGTGGATGTTTTCCTTTGCCTTCTAGAAATAACACCAGGTATTCTTGAGAGATCTGCCTGTGGTTGTTATTATGCACAGACAAAGTCCTAATCCGTTGTTGCAGTCATTCTGTGGTGAGGAATTATGTTACCTACAAGCATCAGGACTCCGGATTGTGAATAACTAACAAAAGCAAATGAGTTCCTGTGAAACAGACAGCTGGCTGCTTCCCCGAATACCCTGAAACTGCATTTTGGAGGACCTGGCAGAGTTTAGTGCTTTTTATTTCTGTAAATACTGGGCTTTTTTAACTGACAAAAACTGAAGAAGGTGGTAAATTCTTAGAGAGGTGGGAAATCTCCTCAGAAGAAAACATAATTGAAGTACTCCCGAGGAAAGAAACGTGGCTGAGGGAGTGCATTTGAATACGTTGTGGATTTGTTTGTCCTGTGCAAAAAAAAATAGGCTCATTTGCTTCTGCAGGACTGGGTAACAGCTGATAGATGGCAGCACTACGGGCTCGCATTTGAAGCAATAGTCAAATTACTTGCTTAGAAAGAAAAAGCATGTATCCCTTCTAAAGCATGTATCCCTGTTTATAACTTAAAGAAGTGAAAAATATATCCCATGTCTTGATTTGTAAAGTAGCACAGCAATTCAAAGCATCCTTTTCCTCTGGATCCTACAATCCTGGGTCGTTTTGCTATGTGGCTTTTTCTGATACATGAACCACAAACATACAGATGAGCTGTATTTATGCTTCAGCCCAGTAACAGGAGCAATGACAAGAGACCATTTGTTATCACCAGTGCACAGCATCTCACTGTTTCCTCTCTAAGGTTAATGTTGATATTACAACGAGACAGTGAAAGGTTACTTTATTTACTTTACAGCAATGAAAACTAAAGCAGAATTCTGCCAAAGCCACACAGTTATTTCTCAGTGTCTGCTTCTTCTGACTGTTTGAAATATGTTGAAATCTGTACATTGCTGTTTTAATTGAGGTGTCAGACAGCTGCACCTGCAAAATTCAGCTGTCTCTTGCTGGGAAGGTAATTTGTCAACGGTGAATGTTCCAAAAGGCTCACAAAAGCTACAGGGCTGCTAGTGGTGGCACAGGAAAAGGAAAGCACAGACCAAATGTGTTTCATGATTCTCCTCCTCAGTCATGGGGAAAAAAATTCCATTAATGTCTCAGACTGAAAATGGATTTTTAATTTTTTTTTTTTGACACAAAGTCTCTGCTTTGTTAGAAAATTATTTAAATGAAGCATGAAACAAACAAAAGATTTTTTTTTCTTGGTGCTGGCCAGAACGTTATCTTTTCATTTATTTTAGGCTATAAGTGTCATTAAAATCACTTCTGAAATGTCTTAAATTTACAGAATAATGTTCCAGACTAATTCTACATGGTACAACATCTCCCAGGCAGAAGCACAGCCTTTAATTACATGCTTTAATTTCTTGGCAGGTCCCAGATTGAAACCCTGCTGTTAACTCCTGCAGTTAAATGTACAATGAAGCACCTTCTCACTCCTAGAGCCTGAAGAAGTGCAACAGTTCTAAAAGGGAGTGCCTGCATTTTTCTTGGCAGACAGAGGTGTGTCAAAGTATGACTAAATCACATTGAGTTCCATGTTATTTCTGAAATAATTATATACATTCCCATAGAGTACTCTTAGCAGCAGGAACCTCCATTCCAGCTTCCTATTGCAGAGTCAGAGAGAGATGGAGTGTCTGGATCTTGGACAGGAGAATCAGAGGCAAAATGAAATCCATGGGGCAGATCCAAGACTGAGATTACAGGGAGGAACTAATGATACCAGAAACCATGGATTTCCTTGTGGACAGTTCAGATCTCTATTGTGCCCTGACAGAGCTGCCACTGCCTTTCCTCACTGAACTCTGTGTCCCTGGGGAACTGTTTCCACTCCACAAGTGCTCAAGGAACTTGTCTCTGTCACTCCCATTGCAAGTTTGTTTATGATCCAGGGTGACCATATTTAGAAAAACAAACAAAAAAACCCCTTTCCTTCTGACTTGCTCCACATCCTTTCCACCAGGTTAATCATTATACACAGAGCTGGTAAATTGACTGTTACCCCGTATTGGACACTGATAATTTATACTTACAAACGGAATATATCTGCAGCATGAATGATATGGGCTTATCCTTAATAGCTTAGAGGCCACTATTTATTTTACTGACCTATTTTTTTCCCTCATTTTTAAGTGCTCCAACTTGCTCTGCTCCCCTTTGCATCATGTGTGGCATTAAATGAGACCTCTTTCCCCAGACAAGGTTCTTCAGTTCATTATTTTATGAACAGTTTTCATTGTATTCCAGAATGAAATAAAACAGAATTTTTTAAAAAATATTCTCAATATTTACTTTTAAAATCAAATGTAGATCTTTTTAAGTGAAAATTAATACCTGTGTGAGGTGTCAGATGAGAAAAGTGGAAAGGTTTGAATACACCAGATCCATTTAATAAGATACTGTCACTCTGGCAGCCAAAATGCCCTGCTGAAGAGCTTCACTTTAAGTTAGAGTAAAAATTCTTGAAATAAACATCTGAGGTGTTCAAATCCCTGGTCTGTCAGAAAGCTACTCATTAGCATCAAATGCTTTTGTGTTTAATTCACTGTGATTTTGACTGAAACAAAATAGGTAACCAGGCCTTCACTGCAACCCCTGAGAAGGAACCAGATGGTTCAAGACCAAATCATGTGGCATTCCAGCTGAACAAGAGACAAAATGGGGAGGCCAAGAGGAATCTTACACACAGGACCGAGCTTCTAAAATAGATTTTTAATGATTATAAATGTTTGGGGGTTTTTTCCTTTTTTTTTTTTTTTTTTTACTGCTTATTGAGTAATATAATTCCATCACAATAGATCTTACAAGGAAAATTTCCAGCTAATGGTAGTTGGCAAGGTAAGTATATAATCTGCATTTAAAAATCTGATGTGCATTCATTGATATTAAAGGTATGAAAAGCACTACCTTCAAAAATTAACTGAATCAATGCTAAATGAGAGGTAGAATTACAAGTGGGCCAGTGTTGCTTCAAAATGCTACTGACAAAGGAATTACTGCAATGTTTTAAAGGAAATCAGTCAAGTGACATGAACTTTCTCTTTGGAATATTGTTCCTCCTCAGGCTGGGTATGTAATTCCAGTAGATTATAATTATGAGTTACATAAGATTCAGTGGAAGGTTATAAGGATATATTAAAAATCTTAATCACCATTCATAAATAAGACTTTTAAAACCCCAGGATAATTAGTTCCATTAAGGGTACATCTCCATTGATACTGCTCAGCTCTTGCTAACACAAGTCCATCAGCTGATCTGTCTGTTTTGTCACATGCAAATGTGTTAATTAGGCTTATTCATAACTTCCTTTGTTTCTGAGCTGAGCTGTGTAACAAATTATGCCTACTTTTTCCCTTCCCACTGCAGGGTAAAACCTCCAGAGCTACAGGAATGGGCTGGTGGGGGAGAGGCACTGAAGTCAGAGAGCTCCGTTCCCAGGCTTGGCATTTCTACTCACTAAGAGAAAACTGTATACCCTGTGCAATTTTATTATTTTTTTTTTAAATCCTATACTTTCAGACTCAAATTTCATTATTTGGCTGTTATTGCACCTCTGAATCATTAAAGACCACATCCTGAAAAAAGATTCTGCATCAGTAACATATATGGAAAGTCTGATGCTGGTGTGAAAAATGGTCAAAGTGACCATACAGGTTGAGTTTTGGACTGAAAGAAATGCAGGCAACTAACTCAAGTTTAGACAACTTTAATTAGGATTACATATTGTAAAACCTATATTCCAGACAGCTAAGTCAAAACAAGTCAGAAACTCAAAGCTGTAGAGGCCCCTTTGTTCCTGCAGTCTGTCAGAGAGATTTCTTAAGCAACAGCACGACTACTTTGCACTATATACCACAAATTCTGCTTTCTTGTACTAGTTCCCCTGCTATTTTCATGAAATATCCAGCAAAGGACCTCAAATAACAACCTATTAACATAAATAAGCTGGAATTTAATTTCTTACAGAAGCACACATTGAGAGTAAATCTTGAATTAACTGATATTCTGGGACAGTGCTATTTCAAGAGGTCCAACAGGGATACGGTATTTTGAAATACAGACCCACACTGGAAACCACGTGCCTTTTTCCTACATACGGGCAGCTCTGACTCTCACAGAACCCTGCACACACAGTGACAGCAGCACAGCAGTCGCGGTAGCACAACGGGATGCAGCGCAGAGACCATTTGCCGAGCAGACTCCTGGAGACTGGTAGGGAAAGTTCCCTGCCATCGCTTGCACTACCAAGGACAGAAACTCAGTTGCATTCTTTCCAGACCTGGGAAACTCAACCTTAAGAACTAATAATACAGCCGAAAACACCCTCGGCAGTCAGATATCCTTGGGTGGTGCTTTTTTTTGTTTGTTTTGTCCACTAGAAGTTAACTGTCCTACCAAGAGAAAATTCACTTTCCTCTGGCCCCATTCCCACGCACACTCCCTACAGCTACTTCCACCCACGCCACAGCTCTTTTTAACTGTGTTTAAAAAGCTGAGAGCGAGAGAAAAGTGCTGCTGCTGCTGCGTGTGCTCCTCCTCCTGAGGTGGGCGGGTTGGTAGCTGGTCAGTTTTCTGCAGCATTTCTCATTGCGAGGAGCGTGGGAGGCTGAGAGCAGGCAGGGAAGGGAAGGGAAGGAAGCGGTCTTCTCAGGGAAGGAGGCAGATCAAAGCGAGTGGGAAGCAAATATCCCCTTCCCACCTGCACATATGCAATTACGTGCACTTTTAAAAACTAACACAATAGATCTGCAAGCTGTGGTCCTAAAAGGTATCCAACAGCTTGGGTCTCAAAGGCAAGCTCGGGGGTGACCAGATCTCTGGGAAGACAGCATTTTTCACCCACGAAGAAGAACAGGCTCGTGGGGAGGGAAGGGAGGAGGGAAGAGGGCGTTCCTTACAGTTATGGCTTTGTACGTAGGTGGAGGGTGGTTCGAGGAGAGGAATGACAGATTGCTTGTGGCAGCAGGGGAGAAAGATGTGGGAGGGTGTTTGCCCAGGGTCCCGTCGAAGGCGGGGGGGGACTGGCAGGGTGGATGCAGCACGAGCGGTGTGTCTGAGCCGGGCTGGTGGGAGGAGAGCAGCTCGCTGGGGGATGGACCTCCCTCGGATCCTCTCTCCCGGTCTCGGCAGCATCTGCAGCAGCACCCAGCCACCCCCACACCTTCCCCGGTGCCCTCTGAGGCCAAAGGAGAATGGAAAGTACTTCGCTCGCGCAGTTTCATTATGGATTTGCTTTCATCCTTTTCCAAACGCTTCTAGTTCCCCACTGATAAGATGTAAATTAACTGGTGAAGAAAGAAAAAGGGGGGGGAAGGTTGATTTGTTTTTCCTTTCCTCGCACACTTTCTTGTTACAGGAGACATTCAACCCTGCGTGCCATTATCTGTGCCCTCAGCCCAAACCTGTGAGTTCGGATGGTGCATGGATGTATTATCTCAAAGGTCTCTGACCAAAAACCCCGGGATTACTCACGTCACAGACAAAAGCAAAAATTTGTTTCTCCATGTTAGATAGGTGGTTGTGGTGTTTCAGTCCTTCCCTGAGCTGCCCTGTCGTTAGAACAGATTTGATTCCACCTGTTTTAAGTCCACTTCTGCTGTCCATGACATCACTGGAGGACCCTCCACTGCAGCCCTAAGCCTTTGGCATTAGGCATCCAAGTGGGCACAAGGAAATTTCACCCTGTGTCACCTGTGGAGGTGTTCAGGGTGCTGTCACCTCCCTAATAACGGGTTGGCAGGGATGAAGTAGAAATTTTCCCATTCTGTTCCTCCAGCCTCCACAGACTCCTTGTTTCCTTTACCTTCACGCGCTGTAAGGCTGCACTTACTGCCCACACGCAGAGAAATTAGATACCAGCTGTTAGATCAGCAGAGGAAAAGATTAAATTCACAGCCAGGCCTGGACACAGGAGCATGGGACAGGATTAAGTACTTGGACCATTTTTTACCTGGTCTTGGTCAACTTCTCAGGGGCAAGTGCAAGGCACAGCTCAATGATTAACTAGGAGTACACAGGTGGCACACAGAACGCAGCTGAGCTGCCCTTGGAATCCTTCTAGGGAGTAAGAGTTCCCACATTCTAAACTTATGAGCTTTTTCTTTTTTTTTTTTTTCTGGAAAAGAAACCAAAAACCCTCAGAAACAAAAGCTGAAAACATCTGCTCGATTCTGAAGTCCTCCTACAGTCTGCAAGTTGTTTTCTCTTTCCAAACCTGCTGAGCGAGCTGCCAGGAAATTTCTCCAAGGGGAGGAATTACAACCTGTTCTCCTTCTGCCTGTTGCACTTGTGCTCCCTGAGTTTCTGGCTTGGTTCCCGGGGGTTCTGCTCATCCCCAGTATGTCCAGTCTCCTGCAGCCCTCTTTGCCAATACTAATGTCATCATGAACTCCCAGGTTAAAGGTCATCTCATTCTGCTTATTCTCATGCAACTCCATTAGTTTCACCCTTTTTTCCTATTTCTTATTATAGAAGTCTTTTTTAGAAGTCTTTTTTCCTACTTATTCTTCTATTTAGCTTTTGGAAAAATTTTTCACTTTGGTCATTCCACTCTGCAAAAAAAAAAAAAAGAAAAAAAAAAGAGGTGTGCAGGAGAACTATTAAAAAGCAGGATGATATCTGAGTTACTTCTTGGACTGGATTGCAATCAACTAAGTGGCTGTCTGTGGTAAAATTGAAATTTTTTAACACCTACCACCCTCCTGCCCCAAGAAAACTGTAGGAAAATTCAAGCCATCACCTGCATGTTTAAAAATGAAGAACACTGGGCTCCAGGAAGATGGCTCTTCTGTCACCACACCATCTTCTTGAAACCAATTAAAACAAAAAAAAAAGGGAAATATGCCCATTCCCCCAACACCACTAACAAAAACATTATCTGACGGAAAGGTTCCGTTTGTATTTGTCTGTGAAATGTGTAGACGTTGAGATATAGGATGTGAAGAACAAAAATATGACCTGCTTATCAAACTCCCTGTTAGCGGTTATACCTGGATGAGAGACGTAGAGTTATCCTCAAAAAAACATATTAATATATATATATATATATATATGTATGTAAGGGATCAGTTTTGGCAACTGTGATAACGTGATGCCATTTAGACTGGTTTAGATTTCATCCCGTGGTATTTGGTGTAAAGCAGCATTATAGGGCTGTGCATACTCAAGATGACACTAATTACCTGCATCACTGATTATCACATAACCTCTGGGTGAAAGTTTGAATAGTCTGGATCACTTAATGAATTCTGCAAGTAATTAGTTTGCAGTAGGAAGTCTCCCAGTGCCTGCTAAAGCACCTCATGTCCCGTTCTCAGTTATTTTTTGGTTCAGTGTACCAGACTGAAAACTGAGACCGCAATGATACAGAAAACGTTCTGTATCTTTTGTTTTTAGTTTGATTAAGACTTTTACGACCAAATTTAATATACCCTGAGAGTCACTGCAACAGAAATGCCGACACAATGCTGCTATAGGCAGGGGCTGAATCATTCCTTGAAATGAAGAGCAAGGTTGCCCTCTGGGGACTCCTCTAGAAGTGCTTCTGAGAGCTGGGAATTTTTTGTTCTAGCAAAATAAATTTGATAAAAGTTTGGTGTTTGGGCTTGGTTTTTTTTTTAGATACCAATGTGAGTCAAGGCAGCTGGTGGTAAGAATTTGCTACACCAAGAAATGATGAAGCTTTAACTAATGCACTGCATTGTCATTTATTCCACAGTCCATCGTAATTTTCAGTATCAGTATCATGCTGGCACGTATCAACCTAAAAAATAAGTCACGGAATGGCCTTAGCTATGGAAATTAAAGTGAATTTAGTACTATAAGCTTCATACATTCTCGAGTGTCTTAATATCGGTTTGGGTTTTTTGTTTGTTTTGTGGGGTTTCTTGTTTTGTTTCGTGTGCGTTTTGGTTGGTTGGGTTGGTTGTTTTTGTGTGTGTGTGTGTGTGTGTGTGTGTGTTTTGTTTTATTAAAGGCATTTTTCCCAGTCTACTTCTACTGAACTCACAAGCTGTGTTGGAGCTCGGAGTTGTCTGCAGCTGCTGTTGGGGCAGTAACCGCGCTAGCAATGCTCAACCCATGTGTTTGCCTTCAGGGATAGCCAGTTCCCGGTGGGACCAGGGAGCTGTGTCCGCATGTACAGAGGATGGATGAAGAGAAACCAGGAGGTCAGAAATCCAGAAACCTGTTCTACTGCTGAAAATAACAAAACATCACAGTAAAGTTCCAGCGCACTGGAGCTCGGCTGTGAAGGCGGTTTGGGCAGCGACCAGCGGGGTTTGTGTTAGTGCATCGTTTGCTTCCCTAAGGATCCACATCAGCATGGCCCTCACACCTCCTGCCTTCCTCCGGGACGGGGAAAGGCACAGAAATTCTAGGTAAGGAGTGTGTGGAAAACGCTTGTTCGGGGAGGGATGGTTCAGGTTGGCTATCAGGAGAAACTTTCTCACAGAGAGAGGGATTTCCCATTGGAATGGGCTGCCCAGGGAGGTGGTGGAGTCACCGTCCTTGGATGTGTTTAAGGAAAGGTTGGATGGTGAACTTAGTTACATGGTTTAGATGGTCTAGATGATGGATTGGTGTTGGATAGGCTGTGAAGTTGGGTAAAAGGTTGGACTTGATGATCTCTGCAGTCTTTTCTGGCCTTGTTAATTGTGTGTGTGTAATTGTGCGGGGCGGGGATGGGCGGG
The DNA here is from genome assembly GCA_013399895.1 of Serilophus lunatus. Taxonomy (NCBI): domain Eukaryota; kingdom Metazoa; phylum Chordata; class Aves; order Passeriformes; family Eurylaimidae; genus Serilophus; species Serilophus lunatus. Next base: position 322,468 of record VXBA01004775.1, on the reverse strand, counting down.
CAACGGGGTGGGCGCCGCCCTCCGGTTCTCCCCCTCAGGCAGTGAGGGGAAGAACACAGCAGAGCCATTCCCGACTGCTCAGCTCCATTCCTGGCTCCCTCAGAGCCATTCCGGGTGCTCCCCGAGCCATTCCCGGCTCCCTTAGAGCCATTCCTGGTGCTCCCCGAGCCATTCCCAGC
>VXBA01004775.1:164068-322203 GCA_013399895.1 Serilophus lunatus | reverse complement strand
GTGCGGCCATGGCGGGGCGGGTGGTGCGCGCGCTACCCAGGTACCGGGGCCGCCCCGGCCTGAGGGGCCCGACAGTGGCGGCGGGGAGGGAGGGAGGGAGGGCAGGACCGGCCGCCCTCTGCCCGCCCTGTCTCAGACCGGGATTAGCCGGGTTTAGGCTTTGCTTTCCCCCGTTCTGGACACAGAAAACCAGCGTGGGGCGGCGGGGCGGTGACGCGCGTGCGGCGTGTAACCCCCGGCTGCGGGGGCGGGAGAGCCCGAGGGGGAAGGGGCTCGGTCCGGGTTGTCCCGACAGCGGGTGGCACCGCCCATAAACTGTCCCCTGGCTCGGCCACAGTGAGGAATTCACAGCCTCGGAGGGTCACGGGCTGCCCCGGGGAGGGACCCCCCTGTCAGCGACAGCAGCAGGAGCCCTTACACAAGCCCTGTGCGAACACACGGACAGGGCCGTGTGAAGGAGGGTTTGGAAAGAGACGGGGTTTGGACAAGACCATTTTCCTTTTGTTTGTTTGTTTTTTTAAATCCCATTATTTAAACATCCAAGAAAAGGCTGTAAATCTTCAAAATTGCAGACAGGCACCGATAACTATCAGTCATATCCCCCAAGCCCTTTGTCCTACTGTTTTTCCAAGTTCTCCTAACTTGAGAACATTAGCAGTCAGCTGCCTGTTTACCAGTAAGCAAAGGGTTTTCTTCTTATTGGACTCTAATTTACTTGATTTTAAAAAGGAGAATGTAAAATAATTGTGTTCAGGAAATTTTCTGCCCCTGCTTTGTTTAGCCCAGCAGCCAGATATTTTGGGATTACGTGGCTGGTTTATGGTTTTAGCTGACTTTTTACTATTTCTTTTTCAGGATGAAGCCATTACACAGACTGCAAGTGATATTACCCCATTTGGTAAGGACAGCATCTTGTTTGCCCGAGCTGGAAGCTTCCAGGACTCTTTTAACTCCCCTGAGACACACAGCACTCGCAGCTTGTAATGTGTCTACACACAGTGGTTCTGAATGCTGTCATTTATTGCTCAGACATAGCCTTGCCCACATCTTTGAGCACTTTTGTTGCAAGTTTCTATTACACTGTAAATTAAAGAGTTTCATTACTTTGCCTTTACTTACCTTTATGGATAATTTGTGGTTTAGCTTCCATAAATTCCTTAAATGTCATCCCACTGTGAGTTTGAAATCAAGTCCTCAAGTATCTACCTGGTGACACTTGGTTTGTTTGTTTTTGCATGTACAGAAAATGTCTAATCAAACAGATTCCACAGCTGAACTGTTGTTGGAAAAAAGAGGAGGTGCAGGAATAATCACTCTGAACAGACCCAAGACTCTCAATGCACTAACTTTTTCTATGATCGAACAAATGTATCCACAAATAAAGGTTAGTACCTCCACTTCTACCTGTCCCTATCCATGAAACCAATTTTAAAATACAGTTTCACACCTCTTACTGTACTGATTTAAAGAATGCAGGTCTGTGTGAGTGCATACTATTTATCATGTGCACAGAGTCAAACTCTTTTAGATACCAGTGTTTGCTGTCTGATGCCCTTTGGTATTTTGGTGGACAGTTGTATTGCAAATTTGTGCATTCTTTGAAAAACAGTTTGAAGAAAGAAATAATTAATCTGTAGTACTGGGCTTTATTTGAAGCACAACCTTAAAAGGTGTCATAATTTTAAGTGCAGTTGCTGGTATACAGAAATATGATGTCTGTCTTGTATCTGGGTGCACTTACTTGTTTAAGGGATGTACAAACATAGTTTTAGAGGGAGGGCATAAGGCCTGAAAAAGTCACCTTTTTCTCAACAGAGTTGGAGCACTGCTGAGGTTGGGTACCAGTGAATGTAATTCAGAGAAATAAAAGATATTTAGCTCTCCAACTATAATTTAAGACAAACTGTGGTAAAGTATGGCTTGATTTGCTTTTTGAAAAAGCAAAATGAGAATTACAGAGAATATGCAGAGAAGGCCTTTTTTGCACACTGTAGTCTTACATGGAAATGTTTTCTTCTTTTAGGCGTGGGAGCAAGATCCTGAAACTTTCCTCATAATTATAAAGGGAACTGGAGGCAAAGCTTTTAGTGCTGGGGGAGACGTCATAGGTAAGGATCACATTTGACATACCTTTGTCCCTTACTGCTTGGCATGGATTTCCCTGGTTCACTGTGACTTGGGTAAACACAGACTTGGTACACAACTGTAAGAGATGAGTTGTGCTGAGTTCTTCTGACACTTTGATGTGCAGATGCTGTTTAAGTTATTTCTCAGGAGGCAGCTGATGGGATATTGTATAAAAGAGTAAAAATTGTTATGAATAAAATTTGTTAATGAATAACTACTAATAGCAGCCAGTCATTCCTGAGGAGAAAGACCTTTCTCTTCCCAGATTTTCATTCCTGGCAGCTTCTTTCCAAGAAATTTGAAGGGTCCTAGTAGGGAGCTCTGGTAGTATTGGATAATTTGTGCCTGGTGTTTAAGATGTCTGGGTACAGAGCTGACAAGCTGCAGGAAATCTCCAAAGTGTGAAAATTAGCAGTTGTTTTAAACAATGAGAAAAAAAGAAGCACAGGTTGTTGTTAAATTTATCCTTCTCTAATTGACTTCTCATTTTTAGTATTTAGAGTCTACAGTTTGAAGTGACTGTTCTGTAGATGGATCTGAAAAATACCACACACACAGAAGTACCAGATTTTAGGAGGAGTTCCATAGCACAGGAGATGGACCACACTCTCACAAGTGTGGGACAAAGTCTCCAGGCAAAATACAGCTGACTCAAATTTGAGACTTAACATTCATATTTAAGTTTGAGCAAATTTTCTCAAATATAATAAAGGAAGGTTAAGTTGATGCTTAATTACTGTAGGGAAAAATCCCCACTTATATGATTTGCTTTTACTTATATTTGCTATTAAACTTGGAGTTACCTTCAGAATTTTTGTTTCTTTTAAGCCATCTCAGAGGCAGGAAAAGCTGGAGATAAAATGACACGAGATTTCTTCAGAAGAGAATACAGGCTGAACAATGCCATTGGTATGTTTAATAGCAATTTCTGAAGCAGTACAGTTTTTATAACACTAGATTTGAATGTAAATTTATTCCCTTTCTTTGCTAATCTATTAAGGACTGTGATAACATCATAGAAGTACTAATTAATTTTTGTTTTTTACTGAGCTCAGTACCAATAGTGTAACGTGCCTCATCTTTATCCTTTGCATGCAGAATGAATTTCTTTTGTCTGAGCTGATATGACAGCTACCTAATTGTTCTGGGTAGTTATGTTTCCTCTGAGGAAGAATTAAATGTTGGTTGCAGACTCTGCAGTTCTGTGCTAAATATCATTGATCTGCTTCAAAGAAGATCCAAGATAAAAACAGATGTGTGGAAAAAAATCATTAATATTCAGTCAGAAAGCAGAAGATCAAATTATGTTAAGGCTTTCCATTTAAATGGACTGCAGGAGAGACTAGGGCTGCATAACTTCGTCCAGGAGTTACCTGCCTTAGTTTATTGCACAGAACAAACAGCAAAGACCCTTTGTGAAGCTTACTGGGGTCAAGGATATTAAGATATTAGTTATTTGGGGGAAAAGTGAAGAGTTTGATGTCTTAGTGAGAAGAAACTACTCCAAACACACCTTAACTAATGCAGTTTGAGTTTTTAAATACTGTATCCAGCTTAGTCCCTATGGGAGGAGAGGTGAAGGTGTTGCTTAGACTGACAGAAGGGCACAGCTATTAGAGAAGGAGTGATTTATGGGAAGTTATTTTTACTTTGAGTTTTTAGGTTGAGCATTCTTCTTATGCACTTTCCTTGCCTTCACCAGTACCAATAGGAGGCAAGAAAAATAGTCTAAGGTTGCACATACTTGGGGAAAAAGCAGTGTTACCATGGCAGTTGGAGTTCATGATTCTGTTGCAAGGGTACCTAATTTAAAAACCTGTTTGTTTTTTTTGTTGTTTTGGTTTGGGTTTTTTATTATTATTAGGATGTTCAATATCTATAATGCACGTAATTACAAAACCTACATTTTTGATAACTGTAGTATGATTTTATTCCTGTAAGACTGAGATTTCTGCCCAAAAGATTTATTTATATCTTACATTTTACAACTTAAAAACACACAAGGGAGCTGCTTTTGCAGCACTGCTGTGGGACAGGCATGCTGCTGTAGACATTTAGCATGTACAGCCCACGCATTAGCTTGTGTGTTCATGTAAGAACAAAGCTAAAACATAATTTTGTTACATTTTTTAACTAATAATTTGAAGGATTGAACTGCCTTTTAAAATACTTTTTTTTCTCAAAACAAGGCTCTATATTCGCTACAGAAAAACCAGCAATCTTATTAGTCTGACCTGAAAGCACTGAGTACAAGGCAGCTGCTTCATTCACAGTAACTTGTGAATCTTCCCATGAATGGTGATTGAAAGCATTAGGGGTTTAGTTTATGCCTCCTGAAGGGCCCAGCAGATCAAGCTGGCACCTAAAACTGTGGTACTGTAGGACATCATCACCTGCCTGCACCACATTCAGGTGACATTGAACACAGTTGGCAAGACAGAAACATGTTTGCATCATAGTCACACTTGGACTGAAACCTGCAGATACATCTGGCTTTGGAGTAAAGCAGTGAAGGGCTGGCACACACTGTGCTGTTAATCCAGGCTGTGAGAGGGGGTGAAAGGGCAACTCTGGTGTCCCAACACCCTAAAAAGCCGTTTCTAGTAGCTAAATTGTCAGGTACTCACATAGCAAACAATCTGCATTTGATAGTTGTGTAATGTTCTCTTACATTGCTCACAATCGGCAGTAACTGGTGTTTCTTTTCACTGATTAAGAATTATGTTGCTATTTTATTGTTTAAGTTATCACTCTCTTGAGAAAGGTGCATGATTGTTTCTCTTCATATTTCCTTCCAGGCACTTGCAAGAAGCCATATGTGGCACTTATTGATGGCATTACAATGGGAGGGGTAAGTTGAGTACCTTGGTGTGGTACCTTGTTCCAAAGTAATGTCATATTCTGTGCTTGAGTCACACAAAACACACACATGGCACTCCAAACATTTTGGCTCAAGAACAAAGATCATCATCCGAAGCTTGTCAAGGTATGTGTGCAGCTGTTCTGGTGCTTCTGCTGTTTTTTGATGGCTAGTACAGGTGCTTTCTCTGAGGATCTGGAGACTGTGCTGAGGAGAAGAGCAGAATCCCCTCACTGCAAGAACCAATCTTCACAAAAGCTTTCAGAGTACTAAGAGGGAGTTTTGTAGATCAAACATGAGCTGAAAAGAATTTTCCACTCCAAGTGTATTAGAAAACAGAACTATATAAAATTACACTTGAAGGACAACTCTGAAAAATTGGAAGAAATACCATCCAAAGCTACACTTCAAAAGACATTCACAATTTCTATGTTTTTCCAACAAATAGTCTCGAAATGCATCTACTTTCCTGCCTCTGTAAAAAACCTATAAGTTACAGGGTCCTGATTTCACCCCTCTCCACCAGAAGGTACCCAAGGTCACACCTTATTCCTAAAGCAACATGGAGAAGACTCCACACACTGCTAGTTATACTTGGTGTTAACATTTTTTTCAGCAGGTGCTGGCTGTAAAGATAAGTAGATAGTTAAAAGGGCAATGCCATGCTATTTTACATGCTGAAATGCTGCTCTCCTCAGCTTGACATCTGTTGGATATATTTGCACCATAGCAGGGAGTAGAATACAATAATGTTATTTTGAACAATGAGTTTGATGGTGGAGTCTGTCTGCCACATCACTGCTTAGAGTTACACAGAATTACACACACACAGAATTAACAAGGCTGGAAAAGACTGCAGAGATCATACAGTCCAATCTTTTACCCAACTTAACAACCTATCCAACACCAATCCATCATCTAAACCATGTCACTAAATTCATCATCCAACCTTTCCTTAAACACATCCAGGGATGGTGACTCCACCACCTCCCTGGGCAGCCCATTCCAATGGGAAATCCCTCTTTTTTCCTTGCATGTCACTTTGACGTGGGTGTATAGCCTGTTTAAATTAAGCCTCTCAGAGGCAGGATGTGAGGTGTGGAGCCCTACATGATCCATAACCTGTCACGACTCTTCCCTTTCCATCTTTCCCTGCACATTTGTCTGTTTTGGTTGCCTTTTCAGCTGATGATCTAAACACACAACACTTCTCTTCCCCTTTGCTGCCAAACCTCAAAGATCTTGGCTAGAGAGCCATTCCCTCCCGGCCTAGTACACACCTACATTGTTTCAGCATAAGGGGGAACACTTTGTAGCTCTTCTGGCAGAAAAAGTGTTTTCGTGACCACAGGATTCCTGAAAGTTTGTGAATAAGAGACAGGGAGCCCATTTATTTTATGGAGTTTTGAGTAATAGCATGGAAGGCTATGAATGAGTCAAACTGCCAGTGTCTCTTTAGAGGTTCTGTAGATTGCTCATTGTGATTGTGGCTTAAGCAAGAATGGAATTTTGTCATTTGAAAGGAAAGTGTATTTTTGGACTGAAAAGAACACGATGGAGTCCAATGATCCTGCATTGCTGAGATCCTTTATTAGTTCTATTTCCTTTAAAGAGCTTTTAAGAGACAGCAGTTAGTCTGAAACTTCAGTTGGATGACCAAATTTTAATACAGGGTACCCAAATTTCAGTGGGACTGTGACAGAGTAACTGACATTAGGGTTGGAATGACAACTTACTTGCCACCCTCATGTAATAGTAGCAGTTACCTTTGTTTATGGGTAGGGCACCAGGCTTTGGCTGAGCGAGTACACAACCTAACTTGGAGGGGAAGCAGGTAAGTCTCAAGTTCCAGACGACTTTTAAACTCTTTTCTTTTTGTTTGTTTTACCTTGGCTGCTATTTGGTTTGCACTTGGTGCCACTGCAATTTACTCTGAGGTAAAGTACAGGAGTGCACCATCAACACACCTTGGCAGTGGATGGAAGCACTTACTGACAATGTAGCAAAGGAGGTCAGCAGTAGTATTTCTCAACACTGATTAATTTCCATGTATGTGTTTCCTGTTAGTTTTGGGTCATCTACTACAGTTTTCCTTTCAACCACCTCCCTCTGTCTGTAGGACTTGTTTGGATTCCTCTCAATGGGCCAGTGCTTACATGAGAAAAGGGCATTTGCTCCCATCTTTCCCCCCCCCCCTTCTCTCGCCATTGGCAGCTCTTGGAGCCCCATCACAACTGACATGAACCAAACTTAAACCTTGCAGCAGCTTTTTTTTCTTGTGTGGTACAAATAGGTTCACAGCAGTGGGATTTTATAGGTTAAAACTCCTAGAACAGCCCTTGAACTTGTCATAGTCATACTGTCACCTTCTGCCCGCTGTGCAGAAGGACTCTGTCCTACTGTAATTCTTCTCTAGGACTGCATTCCTACAAAGGAATCTATCTGTTAGATAAGTAGAAGCTTTGTTTTAAATCACTCAGTCACTGGGATCTGTGTTTTTAACACAGCTCATATTTCGTCTCTCCCACTCTGACTGTCTTGTCTTAGTCCCTACAAGTCAGTAAGAACATTTTTCACTTAAAATGTACAGTAATGGCCTTTAAAAATGTACATTAAAGGCCTTGGCTTTTTAAAATCAATTCATTTTAGCTTGGGCATAAAAGTCAAGGGACTTAAACACTACAGTTTCACTGTGGACCACTTATCTATGAATAAAAATGCAAGCAAGCCAGTCTCAACCTTGCTCAAAAAACAGCACTGTGCTCAGAGTTCCTTGTTGTTCTAATTTAAAACAAATTAAAAACGCCATAAAGTGTATTAGAAATTCAGTTATTATGTGCTGAGGTAGTAAAAGCTGTTACTGATATATAGATACCACTGATCTGTAGTGGTAAAACCTGGAATTTTATCCAAAAATTGAACTGTTACCCCTTCAGCGTTGCTGGCCAGGGGCTGGCAGATAGCTTTGGAGCTTCATCAGCCAACAGATGGGGCTGTGGAGCTTGTTCTCTGCACCTTGTAGTTCATCAAAAATTGATATTCAATATAAATGTGTCTTTTCATCTTGTACTTATTCAGAGCACTAAGTTCAGGTTTGTTTAATGAAGCAAAGATGACTGCATTTTAATGAAAAATGGGGAAATGAGCTATAAATACCACATTTACTGCTAAAGGGAGCATTTACTATTGAAGGGAACACTGGGCATGTACTCTTATGTTGCTAAAAACTACTTCACATTATTTTACTTGATTCATGTCCATAGATTTTTATTTTCTTGAAATTCGATACCTGAACAGTAGGCAAGAAATGCAGAGAATATTTTTTTCAATAGTATTGTCTGCAAAGGATGTCCTAAGTTTGGGCTTCCTGCTTTTAGAAAAGTCCCAATCTTACACTGAGTTTCTTGGAGGTGGATGGAATGGTGCTTTATAAGCTCAGTTCAAATGGGGCTTTGGCATAAAATACATTACTGCATCAGACCCTCCCTCTAACAGGCCAAAAGGATTCATAAAAATGTATTTGAAACCTGTTCCAGAGCCAAATAAAGCACAGTAGACAGATTTGAGGGGTGGCTTTGAGTGATTTGTCTTAGAAGTCAAGGTGAATACTTGACAGCAAAAAAAGAGAAAAATGAGGCTTAGACTGGAAGTCGGTGAATGTGGTCAAGGTCACTGGACTAACTTCATGTAAAGTTAAAATCTTTATGTAAAAACTTCAGTAGTTTAGCAAAAGCAGAAAGACATAATTTTCATGAGCAAATGCCATTGCTTATAGTTTAGAGAGGAATTTGCAACAGCATGTACCAAGCACTTCTTCCTTAACATTGTTCTAGAGCAGGTGTGATTTAGAAACTTCCTGAGCTAGGCTTCATTTCAGAGCCACTGTGCTAAACACCCCCCAGTAATCACACTCATCTCACTGTCCATTTAGTGTTTCCGGAGTTTGAATAGGCTCAGTCTTCAGAAAGGGCTGTGGTAATAATCAGTTTCACAGTTGAATTCTGTGCTTTGTGAAGAGCAGTTTGTTACTGTTCCAGCCTATTTGCCAATACTATTGAATGCTTGTGTGTACAGTTATTAATGAAAATAAAACCTGGCAGTGCAGGGTTTCTCAGCCAGGGTCTTTTACTTAAACTGAGAGCCTACATCTGAGTTACTTACACAGAATGTCTTTAGGGTGACTGCTGGACAGTAGAATGTTTTTTTAAGAACTGTTGGAATGTTAGTCTCTTTTGTAGTCACGAAAATGTGTTAAAGTTTAGGCTACATGGATGTGTAGAGCTGGGAGGAGCCTCAGGATTGTTCTTCTGCACTTGCAGTGGGGTTAAGTACAGCTGGGTGACTATTGAGCTGGTTTTACCTGATGTTCTTAGAACTCNTTCTTTCTGTGAAAAACTTCTTTCTAATGTCTACCCTATACTTTCCTTGGCGCAGCTTGAGACTGTGTCCTCTCGTTCTGTCAGTTGCTGCCCGGTGGAAGAGACCAACCCCCACCTGACTACAACCTCCTTTCAGGAAGTTGTAGAGAGCGATTAGGCCACCTCTGAGTCTCCTTTTTTCCAGGCTAAACAACTCTAACTCCCTCAACTGTTCCTCATAGGGCTTGTGCTCCAAGCCCCCCACCAGCCTCATTGCTCTCCTCTGGACACGCTCAATCATCTCCACGTCCTTCCTAAACTGAGGGGCCCAGAACTGGACACAGAACTCAAGGTTCGGTCTCACCAGTGCCGAGTACAGAAGCAGAATAACCTCCCTTCTCCTGCTGGCCACACCGTTCCTAATGCAGGCCAGGATGCCATTGGCCTTGGCCACCAGGGCACACTGCTGGATCATGTTGAGCTGACTGTTGACCAGTACCCCCCAGGTCCCTTTCCGCCTGGACACTGTCCAGCCACACTGTCCCCAGCTTGTAACGTTGCAGGGAACAGCAGGAATCCTCTTTTTCCTAGATATCCCACCTGAGTGCTTTGTTACTCTTTCAAGGTGAGATTTCTCAGTGTCTGATTTGAGTCTTCAGTATCTGTAATCAATATATTCCTGTCTTAGCCACAGCCCTCTCTGAGCATTTTGAGATCCTTGCTTTCCTTGCTCCTAGCCATCTCTCTTTAATAGGGATAAGGATAGTTACTTAGCCTGTACTATAGATTAAGTCTCTTTTTCTCCCTGCAATCCTCTGGAATCTCTCCCATTTGTGTACTTTACAGTTCATTGCCAGAGACCAGACAATATTTCAGCTGGAGGATTCATCAGCACCAAGTAGAGCAGAATAATTATCCTCCCTATATTACAGAGATATTCTGTCACCAACAGTCCATGTAAACAGTAGCTTCTGAAAGCAATCAGTGCTAGGGGGCCACCACTTCTTACTCTCAAAACTATTACCTCTTTCCTCTTTGCATAACACAAACTTACATCACAGTACATTTCTTTATTGCTTACCTTTTACCAGTTTTTAAATCTTCTTCCTTGAACTGAACTCAACTTGTCAAGGAGCCAGTCTTGTGGAACTACCCTTTTCCTCAGAGACTACAAAGGGGGAAAAAAAAAAAAAAAGGGCTCCTTTTATCTGCATTTCCAGAAACCTGAGTGTCCTCTCAGCTGGCATTGGGCTAATTAAGCTTCCCAGGTGTAGTGAGTGTAGGCTGAGTGTTCCCTCCTCAGCCTTTGGCTTCCTGCTTGTACAGACTCTGCTGTAGTGACATACCTCAGGTTGTTCTTCCTGCAGTGGCATTGCATTATTTGTATTAACTTCATGGTTGCTGTAAACCCTGGAAAAACAGCTTGGCATTTGTTCCATGGAAAACACACTTGTCATCTCTGGATTTGTTTTTGCTACAAGTGTAGATATTTTCATTTTGTTAGTTTCTCCAAAGTGAGATGGTTTTGAATCTTGCCCTTCAAAGTATTTGTCTTCCCTAAAAGCAAACTTTAAATTACAGAGATCCTTGTTATTTCATCATCCACGCAGATAATGAAAATGTCAAATGAAGTGTCAGTAACAATTGGCTTCTGCATGACCTCAGCTGTGGTGCCCTCTCAGTTTGATGGCAGACAGCTGGTAACTTAATATTCTTTCAGAGAATGGTGTCCCCCATTTCCCAGTGACACCATCTAGGCTGTTTCCCTGGCTTTTTGTGAAAGGAAACTGCTGTGGGTGGGGAAGCACTAGAAACCTTGCAGTTCAAAGCTTTTTCCGAATGCTGCTCGCTGAGTGATGTCACGTTAATCACAGGGTTATGTAGGTGTTCCAGAGAAACAGAAACTGCTCTGTGCTTTGGAAATATTCATTATATTGTGCATCTACCTGTGCTTCACTTCTGGGTTACAGAATCAGAATTCCTGCATCTGCCTGTGTTGCAGCACAAAAGGGAACTAAGTACCTGATATTTATATTCTTCTTCACATTACTGCCACTTCATTGTCAGCCGAACGTTCCAGATGCTGACAATGTTAGAGGAACCTGCCTTTCCTTGTAAATCAGATCTCAGGACCTGATACTGGGGATTTGAAGGTCTAAATTTGCTTAGTTGAAGTTTGCCTTTTCCCTCTGTGTTATTGTTCTGTCCCATCGTGTAGTCTTTTAATCTCCTTAATGATTTAAGAAGAATTTGACTTTTGGGGAAGGATGACACTTTAACTCTCTCAGGAAAAAGTAGAATACTTATCTGTTTTAAGCATTTTACCCTGTTTAATCAATACAGACTTGTCAAAATTTCAATTAATAATCTCCTGAAATGAGTTTGCAGTGTTTTATTTCAATTTTAGCCAGGCATATTTGTGGAATTTTACCTCACAACATCCTGAAAAGGTTTTATAATTTTAAATTTGTTTAGAAATGCTTTTTATATTGCCGGTGTTAACTACAATCATGTTCTGAGACCTGTGGGGAAAGAGTAGGTACAGATTTACCTCATAGGTGTCATTTTTCTTGGGAGTAAAGTTTTTCAGTAGGCAAAAGTAAATGCATGACATGCAAAATATTAGATTAACTACAAGCGCTAGTGAAAGTGGGTTAAAAAAATTAATCCCTCGTGCTCCTGTGTGTGTTTAGGGATGTTTATTGCCAAAAAAGTGTGTGTTGGCATCTCACGATAGGAGTTGGCCTACTTCCTATCACTGCCTTGTGTGGAAAAACACCTCACTTGTTTCTTTGCTGTTTGAGGTTCTTGCATGGAACAAATGGCCAAAAGCTGGGGAGGAGTCTGCTCCACAGGCTTCACATGAAGTTTTTCAGGAATCAGTATTTCTAACAGAAATCATTTTCAGTCACAGAAATAAGAATGATGTGAAGAGAAGGCCAGTTCCTAAAATAAAGGAATTTCTTACAAGAAGAAATGAAGGCAGTTTTCAGAAGTGTTTTAGAAGTATTTTTAACTTAAACTGCTTGCATGTAATTCAAGCTGTAACGTTTCTTTCTAATGCTAATTTTAATAGAAAAAAAATTTAAAAGTTTTTTAATTCAATATTCAAAAAATCAGCCACATCTTGCAGTTTTCTAAACTACTTAAACAGAAATGTTATCGAAGGCAAGACATTCAGTCAGTATTTTGTTTACTCAATATATTGGTTATTTATTAACATGTCTGTATGTTACCTTATGTAACATACTGCCTGTATATGAGTGTTCTCACATTTATGGATCACGTTCATCAAAGAAAATGAGTGTAACATACAGAAGTTTAAGACTTCACTGAGTCTAGAAATGCAAACAGGTACCACGGGGCTTCTGCCAATAGTTACAAGTGTCTAAAATGACACTTGAGGAGGATTTGTTCAACAATTGGTTTTACATTAATATTTATTATCAAGTAAATTGCTAGTGATGTCATAAGCAGCTTGTGTGATACCTACTTTAGTTAATAGAATTTTAGTACACAAAGGAGCTGGAGTTTACCAATAGCTGTCCTTATCCTGTCCTATTTTTTGCCAGATTGCGTGGCTCTAACTCTTTAAGAATATTCCTTTCACTGTCGTTATACTTGGAGAATTTCTGGCTTACATCTGCAAATAACATTTTTCTTGTTTCTTCAAAAATATGTTTAAAAAAGTGGAGATCAATGGTGAATTTAATCCACATATTTGTAAAATGGAATGATTTGGTTGTTTGATTGCCTGATGTCCTGTAGGCAGGACCAGAGCAGCAGAAGGAAATAACCAAAAAAAGCACAAATAACATTCCGTGTTCCCAGGCTTTGGGTTACAACCCCAAATTGCTGCAGGAGGTGGGAGGAGGAAAGGGAGAGAAGGTCTCAAAGATATACCCATCCTCAGCCTGAACCTGGCCACTGCCAAAACCAGCTCCCAGGGATGTCAGAGGAGAGGGGGGTCTGCCCTCCCTGTCTGTGCCTTTTGTGGGTGTGTACCTTGACCAGACAGAACCTTTATCTCTGAGCAAGTTGCCTGACACTGCCCTGTCTTCCTTCACACTAAAGGAACAAAACCACTGTGAACATAATGCCTGATCGTGGCCTGCTCTTTTCCATAAACGTACTTCAATAAAAAGGGTGAACCTGCATCTTAAACCAAAGTTAAAATCTCATAGCCCACTGAATATTGTCATTTCAGTTTGTTTAGATGAATGATCAAAGACTGAAAGAAGGTAGGAAGTGTAAAGACAACAGACTGCTTTACTTCAACATGACCTCTCTCAAACTGTGAGCTACTAATAGAGAATCTGCAGAAAAAGAAGCCAGACCAGTAAGATGGGCTGCAGTCATTGCAGCTGCTGCATAAATGATTAAGTTGGGGGTCCTGATATTCCTCAGGCATATAAAATACAATGGGAGAAGGGGAATCCTTCATATTGTAGTATGTCTTCCCATCTGTTGTTTGGGTTTCTTTTCATTTTATTTGCTTTTAGGATGTGTTCATTCAAGCTTTTGTTTTGAGTGTTACATAGCAGCATTCAAAAACTAGGAAACATCAGAATCGTCTATAAAATCTCACCTTTTTGCCCACGTGTAGTACAATTTTTAATTAGAGGAATGTGCATTCACAGATGGATATTGCCCACAAAAAAAAAAAAAGCTATTGATTTGTTGTTTCATTTAGGCCACCAATTTTATTGAAAAATATGGAAATTCTGCTTTAGTTATCAATAAATTTAAATACATGTCAATGGTTTGGAGTGATTTCCTGCAGCATATGAAAGTTCATGGAAAGTTATTATTTTACATAGCACTGCTATAGTGTAATGGACATTATTACCCCTTGGCCTTTTTTTGTAGCTAACAAACTGGAACCCAGAAATGTCAGTGCTTCTTGGGACTTCTTCCAATTCTACACTTTTTCTTCCTTTTTACAAATATGTGGTGGTTCCTGTCAGCCATTGTGCTCTGAAATGTGAACATCTTTGGTTTTGTTTTTATTCATGCTCTAAAATCTGCCCTTAAGTAAAAGTAATTGTCACACTAAACCCAGATAAGCAGCTTTCCACTTTTCTCACTGCCTCTCCCCCTCCCTCTGACAAGTCCTGCCTGGGTACTACACAGAACCTTGTGGCCTGATTGTGGCCAGTGCTTTCAAGCTGAAGGCAGCTTTTACTGTGAATGGAGGACAGATTTTGGAAGTGCAAACCCATCGTTGTGGGATTGCCCTGTGATTTTGTAACAGGGGATGCTGGAAGCCAGGCTGAGGCAGAGCTAGGGATTCTCTCTGCTGCTGTTACAGTGTATTTACCATCTGGCACCTTGGTCTGCCTGCTGGGCTCTGCCCCCTGTGGTCCCAGGGATAAGTGGGGCTCTTCATCCTGTAGCTAAATTGGACTAGAACTGCAGGAGCTCTCGACGTCAACAGAAAGGAGCCACTGAGGGTTCAAGGATCTGCACGTGATGTTGTGCCCCAATGAATTTATCAGAAAGCACTGCATTGAAAACAAGTATTTTAAATTATGAGTCAGTACTGGTACAGTAAGTAAAACTCTTCCTCTCCAAACTGCAACAACTGAGATTTTTGCTGGCTTCTGCATAGATTTGTTCTTTTCATTTAACACCACACTCACTCTTGCTAAAAGTTCCTCTGTTTTTCTCTAATTCTGGGCCTTGTGCTTGCCCAGTCTCATAATTGAGAGTTCTCATTATTTTCCTCTCCTTCCCTTTATTACAGATCAAGGAATAAGAGTTCTGAAGAGAATTATCTTTGCCTGCTTCTCCATCCTTTCATATTTCTGCTCATTTTTCTTAATTCCAGAATAATTTGAATGCTCATTTTCTCCTTGAGTTAGCTTTAATCAGTCTTACACTTTTTCTAGGCACTTTTTGCAGAGAAATAGAGCATCATTACAAAATCCTCTCAATTCACTCCTGTCATCCCAAATAACTGGGCTGCTTTAAACAGAGTTCTGTTGCCTGTGCCTGTCTTTAAGAACAAGAAGTGTTTCTTCAGTTTTAAGGTAAAACCTGAGAGGTCAGTTAAGCATTGATGCAGGCTGCTGAAACAGGTTCCCTCCCACATGTCTGCCCTTCCTGCACACAGTAAGATGGGAGGAGTTGGACAGAGATTTCTTGCAGTGTCTCCATTTGTAGATAGTACTGAGGAAACAAAGGGATAGAACTGACTTCCAGGATTTTAGAAACAATGAATGACCCAAAGTTGCTATTTTTTCTGAACACACATGGCCTGTTATGTATAGGAAAACACTAGGCAACAGCACTGGGATAAAAAGAATGCTTTCAGATTTAACACTAAAAAAAGTTGCACTTGCTAGTAATCAATTACTTTTGCTATAGACTTTTCAGATCTAGGTTTTTATTACATCATCTATTCTCTTTCTGATGCAGCACAGGTCTTGTTTCCATAAAAAGTTGTGCAGTTATGATAACCCAAGTTAAAACAGTTTGAGATCACTGAAAAGTTGGGGCTGGTGGAAGAAAAATCAAACCAGGGCTTTCAAAAATTCAGCCTAAATTTGGTTGATAAAGGACACTCACTGTAGCAGCATTGGTGCACAGAATGGCCTACATGTTTTTCACCCAGATTTCACTGTAAGAAGAACCTGACCTAAATGATTACTAATGATTATTAATGTAGTTGGATCAAGTTTGTTTAAATACTTGGGGGCCAGGAGAACAGGACTGAAACATCAGATATTTTACAAATAATCTGTTTCTAGTCAACTCATTGTGTCTGTAAGAATTTGGACTGAGAATCTCTCATACACAATCTCTATATGGAAATTAATATTTTATATTTAAGCTATATTACATTAATATTTTATGTTTTAAAATACCACACTAAATTATTGAAAAAAATCACAAACCCCACTAGTTTTCAACGTTTTTTAAATACTTAAAGAGAGTTGATTTCTGTGTCAGAGAAAATGATATTCTGGGTCCACTGCATTGCTCTGGGTCACTACGTCATTTTGTTTGTTAGAGTCTGCAGATAAATACAGATTATACTCTTTGGTCCACAACACCAATGATGCACAGAGATTAATTTTGATTCAGTTTAAGATTTACTGTGCCTGGATGCAGGGGGTAATGCTCTCACATCCATGATTTTTGATCTAACATAGCTATAAGCTCCTGCTGCTTCCTGGATCAATTCCACTCACTTAACTTTGCCAACTAATGCTTCTGGAAGCATTTTTGCTGTACCTTGGCTATTTTTCCCTGCCTATATCCAGGTGTTTTTGCCCTTTGTTGCTTGTTTGTTGATTGCCACATTTCCTGGCCCTACCAGGAACTGTGTTCCCATGCAGTTAAAAATGAGTGCAGTCACTGTTGAGGGAACTGTTCTGTCAGGACTTGGTCTACAGATGGCATCAATACTGGTGTTATCATAAAAAAATTCTGTATCAGCCTAATGAAGGTGACACAGGCAACATTTCTGAAGGCCTTTTCTGTTTGCATTTCTTTCATTCTGTCACTTAAGCTTTCCTAGGCAGTGATTCCTTCCCAGTCTGAGGTGGGTTATTTAGTAAAGAGACAAGTGTGCTGTATGGTTGTGCTGTGACAGGGGCCTGCTTTTCTGTATGTGAACAGATGTTTACAGACATCATCCAGGAAGGGAATATTTCTTAATAACTTCCCGAGGTGTGATGAATTCTCTGATTTACTGCTGGGAGTCATTCTCAGTTTAAGATAATGTTGCAACTTGTAAGATTTATAGTTAATCTTCCATTTCTCTATCAGTAATTTGCAGCTTCTTTTTTCATTAGAAAAATACTTAGACTAATGTTCTGTATTCATCATGAGGAAAAAAAGTGGAAATCAATGATAAATTTTATATATGCAGTCCCATAATGACTTTTGAAATACAGCACTGAGTAGTCAATTATGTGTATGGGAAATAAAATTCAGAGACTCAAAATATTTCTCCATAAGCTTGTTGAGAAGTTCAGATTGAACTGCCTATAAAATGATGTGCCTCCCTGGGGTGTGCTGAGTCTAATGCTGGAGTTCTAACAAGTCGTTTTTAAGATCAATATCTTAATATCCACTTAGTAATAAATCTGTAATTTTTAACCAAACCCCTCTACAGCTAATCTACGTCCAGTAATACATTGCCAGACCACCAGTTCTGCTCTCATCTATGTTTTAAATCAACTCATATATAAACCCTACAGGAAGACAGTTGCCATGGTTTAACCCCAGCTGGCAACTCAGCCCCACAGCCACTTACTGACTCCCCCACCAGCAGGACTGGGAGAATTAGAAGGGAAAAAGTGAAAGAGAAAAGTCAAAAGGAAGATTTTAGCTTCAGTCCGTACGTTAAGGTCATGAAAGGCAGGACTCTGACAATGCAGGATATGCTGCATTGTAATAAAGACATCAAACCATCAAGAATTTTGTGTGTAAAGGCTGGAACTGCCTGGTGAACACAGCCCAGCTGCAGATACTTCAACTCTGGATATGTGAGATTTCTGTTAAATTAAAAAAAATAAATTAGAAATTCCAAAAATGGAGGCATGCATTTAGATTTCTGATTGGAAGAGTTTGTGCTTTACACAGGATATATTAAGTATCTGTTCTCTGTATTAGACCTACAAAGTTAAACACATACAGTGAATATGTTCAGTTGGGAAGTTACCAATAACCATAAAAAACCATATGATCACCTGTTAAATAAGTTACTGGGATTTATATCCTCAAAGCCTTAACTCACTTTTTTCTCCTAATTCTATCTTAACATTGGATTATTTAGAAATGATCACTAAAGAAGTAAGGACATATTTGCACTGCTTTCTTTATAATGGGTAAAAAGAAAATATAGTTTTAGGCCTTTAAATATATATCTGAAATAAAGCTGCTATCTGTACTATAAAATTTGAAGGCCATCTAGAAAACAAATCCAATTATGGCTTAAGCACTGGAGAAAGTGAAATCTGATTTAATTACTTCTTTCAAGAGAAAATGACATCTTTCATCTTTCTATTATTAAAACTCTACAGTTATTTTTATCACTCTAAAAAAAGAACAAGCTTGGAAGAGAAGCTCCTTTCATGGAGCTCACACTCGAGTCTCTGTTATTTAATACTCAAGCCAAAAATTTGAGTCCTTATAAAAAATTCAGATTGTCTGGAAAATAAGCCAGAAAAAAAAATGCTTTATTATAGATGGTATTTGTATTTTAAGAGAAATAAATACAGGGCCATCCTCTTGCTGCTGCTCAGACGAGATCTACAGCTTCTGACCAGTCCTCAAGAGAAAGGGCTACTGAGCAGATAAGGGATGAGACAGAAGGCTGTACCCTGTTAAATAAGATTCAGATGTTCCCCCAAATCCCATTTGCCTCCTTGGAGCAGCAGTAATTCATGTGTACACATTTGGCTTAGTTTCTGAATGTAAAATCAAGCATGATAATCAGTTGCCTTAAGGGTGCATTTCTCAGGAAATTAAACTGGAATCCTAAAAACTTCATATACCTATATTTAAATCCTAGACTGGCAGATACTCCTTTTACAGAAAAAACTTGATATTTTCAGACTGAGTCATGTATGACACTAATGGAATAAGCAGTGACAATTCATTTACTGCTGGGCAGAACTGTAAAAGAGGCCTGGAAAGGGTGTGAGGAAATGGATGTAATTTACACTGAATTGAGATAACTGTTTAAAATTTTAATGTAAAAGCCAAAGATCTCTGTAGATAAGAAAAATAAAAAAAAATAAAAATGTTCTACTCTCACCTGTCAAACCTACAGTGCTGGTCCGAGGGAGTGTCACCCAATTAACCTCAGTGTTTGTGATGAAAAGTATGAAATGCATGAAGATACTTGTGAAGACTAGAACCCTTAGCTGGTGAAAGTGCCTTGTTTCTTGTAGTTGAACAATTAGAAATTTTATTTAAAATTATTACACCTTCATAAGACACTGACTTCTTTTGGCCAATGATATTTAAGATGTCTTAGTTTTAACACAAAAAAAATGGATAGCTAGAAGGACTGAACCAAGAGAAATTTAGCAGTGAGGAACAGAAGTAAGCTGAAACAGTGGAAAGGAAGAGAGAATATTTGTATGAAGAAACTGCTTGTGAAATATTCAGTAGAGGGTTTTGTCTCCAGATAAGCTCAAACACACATTTCTATCAACAGGTATCACATAAATAAGCTTTGAGAAGTGAGACCTCAGTATGTGTGACGTGGTGTGCCCTTTAATCTAAATACACTTGGATTACTTCAAGTATAAGCAGTGGTAACTTGGTCAGATAACCATTTTTCTTTATATTTCCCAGTTTGACTCTTGAACATTTATCTGAACTAAATTAACCTTGTGTGAAGTGAAGGTATATATTTTTATTGGGTCTTGCTGCTGCTCACTGCCTAAATCAGAAAATATGTGACAGACAAGACCATAAACTCCTCTGGTTTTGAGGGAAGTGTCTCATAAGGACAGTCTGCTAGAGAAGAAGGCTATAGGGATCTTAGGAATGGGAATTCCATTTCTGACTTGGTGAACAGGTTAAACAGTGAGTTTCTAATCACATATTTTGAATTTTAATCAATAATGCTGAAGGCTTTTCCTGCTCAAAATATTTCTCTGTTTATAATGTAGGTAGTTACCACAGAAGAATAATTATTATTTCTTATTATATGTGCAATTTCTGTACATTCCAAAAGTATTGGCTTTTTTTTGGTCAGTGATTTGTGCAAAAATTACAGATGGAGTAACATTGGCAAAGGGATATCAACTCCCATAGGAGTCTAATGGAGGTAACAGGGTCACTCATTTCTGTTGCTCCTGTTCACTCCTGGGTTTTTGAAGTTAATCTCTGTGTGACTTACCAATCTTTCAAAGCGTGAAATGCTATTTCAGCCAAATCATAGAGGTAATTTATTATTTGAATTGTAGAGCAAAGCAAGAAGTGCATTACATAGGATTATATTTATGATTACTGCTAAAAGTAATGTTATACAACTGTGTCCTGTGCTGCTTCCATAGGGAGTTGGTGTCTCAGTTCATGGACATTTTCGAGTTGCTACAGAAAAGACACTTTTTGCAATGCCAGAAACAGCAATAGGTAAGTAATGTAACACATTGTCACATGTTAACATGGCTGAGGTTTCACTGCTTGAGTAATCAGCATGAAATGTCTTTGACTGAAAGCTGTGGTGGTGATGGAAGAATTTTAAAAGGGAATTGGAGAAGACCATATAAGGAAAGTATTTTCTATTAAATTAACAGAAATTATCTGTGTTCTGGGAGTTGGTCATTTGGGTTCTTAACTGTCTAGGCTGACACAAAGACAATATTTTAGAAGTGGAAGCAGATCCAAGGGACTAAGTCTTTGCTACAGATGCAGGCAGATAGAGTCTGAAGATCCCAGTGCAGGTATTTCAGCTTTACCTTGGTAACTCTGCAGGAGTCAAACTGCCTGCACTACCAGCTGCTCTGCAGTGTTAAGGAGACAGGTTTGGAAATTCCAACTTTTCTTGTAGTTTATTATTTGATTTTATTATCATTTTAACTCCTGAAAAAAATATTAGAGCAATTCCTTCCAGCTAATGAGTGTGGTGTAATTTTTCTGAATGAGTAAAACTGAGATGAGAAAAACAAAAGCTATTGCAGCCCTCCAAATATTTTTGTGCTGAAGGAAAACTTAAACTAAATATCAAGCATTAATACAACATGAATTTGCAAAACTCTGAATTTTGTAGTTATTTTACATGGAAACGATTTGAAGGAAACAATTTGTGTTTTTTAAAAAAACTAAACAGAGAAGTTCTTTGACATAAAAAATTATTCTGATACTAAAAGTACCTTGACTTTGTTCTTCAAAGGTAAAGTTGTGAGCAGTTTCATATTAACAAAAATTCTGTTCTTTACATATGTTTCTTCTGTTTCCAAGGACTTACTTAAACAAAAATAGACTGTGAAGACATGTAAAGGAAAAGCTTAGAACATGCTTAGGAAAAAGTAATTAAACCCCTTTTAGGATCAATTAGAAGTAAAACCACTGAAATCTGGATTTAAAGGCTTAGCTGTTTTGATCTCTGTGGTGTACTTTTAAAATATCTAGCTCTCTAGATGCTGCATTAATTGATTTTTTTTACATGTGTTCACTTATTTCAGTAGGCATGACACCTCTGCTGTGAAATGAAAACAAAGCATTCACTCAGCTGCTGCATTTTCACACAATCATTCTCCCTTTATACACCACCGTAAATAAAAGGATAAATATGTCACTTTGCAAATAGAAAGAAAGGGCAGCTGTAGATGTAGGAGTTTGAAACAGACACGGATAAAGCAGCTTAGAGGTAGGAGGGTGTGGAAAAACTAGTGGTGGGAAGAACAAAAGATGAAAGTATATGGTAAGAGCTGGGCCTTGAGGTAATGTTACATTAATGATGGATACTTTCTTGTATATCCCTCCTAAATTTTTAGCTCTCTAGAAGTCTTTTACTAATAGATTTCCAAAAACCTCTGCCAGAAAAGGTGGGAGTGTAGCAGCACTGCCTTTATCATACCCTTGGCAAATGCAGAGTTGCACCTTTGGGTTACAGCAAAGAGCAAGTCAGCATCACAGGCACAGGTTTACAGCCTGGTCAGCCCAGCAGAAATACAGCCCTTCTCTTATTTGAGTAGGAATTTGAGAGATAGTTGGTGAAGGATTTCAAAAGAAAACAAAATCAAGTTATGGAATACACTGAAAGAACCCCAGGAGCAAGGAGAAACTCGTGGGAAGCAACGCTGAGAGAATTAAGAGGAATACATAGAACATGGACAAGAGGAGTAAAATTATAAGAAAAAAGGAAGACAAGGGTGTTGGGAAGGATACAGTAGAGGCAATAGCAGATTGTGTTTGTGCAACCAAGTAAGTTTGAAGTGGGTTAGATACAACTTCACTAATCCTGTTTGTAAATTCCTTAATAATTAAAGAAACCCTTCATTCAATTTGGGTTTATTTGCCTCTAAAGCACCTTAGGCTAATCAGCTTCACATTTTATTTAGGACTGATTTCCCTGTGTATGGTCAAGTGGAAGGGCACTGTGGATCCCAATAGGAAGAGCTCTTTTGATCTGGAAATTTACTGGAGCATGGGGAGAACAGTAGTCCAGCATCAATATTACTTTAACTACAGCAAAAAGAAAAAAGATTGTCGCTGTTGCAGTTCTGGTCAATGGGGAGAAAAATGTAATTGCCTTTTTGCTATAGAGGGCATTTTTAAGAGAAGTTTCATTTTGAAATGGGGGAATTTTTTGCAGTAGTAGGATATCCAAGGGGAGAGAGATGAATAGAAACATAAATCTAAAGAGAAGTCTTGGCATTGATGTTATGATGGCCCAGACTGAGAAGGTAAAATGCAGAGTAGATTATTGAGAATGTGAGCACAGATGAAAAAGAAGGTAAGTAATGAATTGGGATTAATTGGGCTTTTAAAGGGCATCAGCAAGGCATTCAGCATTTCAGGAGAAGAATTGTAGCCTGTGGGATGAGGAATAAATGACATTTATATCTGTTAATGACAGCACACACATCAGTGGGAATAGAATACTGCAACTATAACAGAGGAAGTGACTCCTAAAACCAGCCTTTGATGTATTAGAAGCTCAGAGCAAAGGGAGGGCCAAGAGGGAATCAGAGGAGAAGCTGAGAGATGGGTTAGGGATCAAGATTATTGAGGCAAACACTGAAGAGCAGCTTTCTGAAAGAAAGCTCTCCTTGATTCTGTTCAAGGGGGGAGGACTATTCAGAGACCACTAATTTCCCACATCCCAAAATACAGAGTCTTTCTACAATACATACATTGACTCTTTTCTGACCAAAAGCAATTACTGGTGAGTGAAAAATTGCCACCTTCTATCAGAACCCCATTTAAACCCCTTACATACATCTTAATTTTCCCAGTTAGTGTCTTTGCTTTGGCCAGTGTTCTGTGAGTTTCTTATTGCTCATTTGTATTCTTTTCTGTTTGTTTTCATGATTCATTTTCTCTCAAAGTGAAAAAAACACCTCCACACCTTTAATTTCTTCAAAGTAACTGAATACTGTTTCTAACCAGTATTTTAAATTTTATTCACAGCTTTGAATTTTTAAAAATTACCTTAACCAGTAGATTTAAAAAATGATATATATATATATATAAATGTAAGACTATCACTAATCTGAATAGTTTAATAATTTTTTTAATTTCAGCTTAGTCACAGTCCTGTCAAAGAGCCAGGTACCAGGTCAGTGTCTTGTGGCTCCAGGAAGACCCTGCCAATATTCTTGATTTAGTATTGAATTTTCTGCCCCAAAATTTGTTCAAACTATTGTGCAAGAGGCACTTCATCAGTGTTTAATATTTTTTCATAATAAAAGAGTTCAGAGAAAAATCAGCATCCAGTTTGAGTTTGCACAAGTTATTTCCCAATTCTTTGTGTCACTTCTGTTTCTTTCTGAGAACACATCTTAGTTTTCAAGCACCTAAAACTATCTCAAGCTGTTGGCAAATAGAATATATACCACTGTATAGTATATATTTATAAGGATGTGCCAGCGGAAAAGATGCACTTTAGAGGGTGTTCAAGAGTTTGTTTTGAGGAAGAGTTTGTCAGACCAAGACAAGGAGAAACTTGGATAAGGTTCTGTGCCTGTCGAGGAGATGAAAGTGAGACATGAAGAAATAGCTTCTAAGTGATGATTAGTACAAGTTCTTCTCCCTTCACTCGTGTTTTGTGTTGTTTGTTACAGGTCTTTTTCCTGATGTAGGTGGAGGGTACTTCCTGCCAAGGCTCCCAGGAAAGATTGGCTATTACCTTGGACTAACAGGATATAGGCTGAAGGGAAGAGATGTACTAAAAGCTGGCATTGCTACACACTTTGTGGACTCTGACAAGGTAAGGTGATCACAGTGCTGGCAAGGGCACAGCCTACAACCACAGTGACAAGTGTGAGGTTTTAGCACCCAAATGTGCTTTTCCCAACCCACAGAGTGTCCACAGAGGTGCAGTTCCATCAGCTGGCCATGCCCTGTGAACAGGCATGGGAAGATACTCTCTAGCTGTCATTTTAACACTTGCCAGCTAGTGACAGCTTTGCTTGGAAGGAGCAAACACTGCTGTCCTCATAATTCTGCTGTTGGAAGGGCATGATCTGTTCAGCATAATGGAAGCTGCTTACAAAATTGTACAATTTGAGACAACAGTGTATGAAACTAGAGGTTTATACAGCTGTTATGTTTTCAATACCACTGTTATGTTTTCAAGCAAAGTAAACCCCTATTAACATGTCCTTTATCAGTCACCTTAACAGGAGTTTGTTTCTTACAGGGCCTGTAAGGAAGTGTAAAAGTCAGTAGATTGATCAGGTCAGAGCCATAATGTTCCAGTAACTGGCATGGACTTAAGGAGAAACAATGACTTGCTTTCCTTCTCTGCATGAAGACCCCTGACTGTCACTGTGGAGCTGGCTAGATACTATTTTGAGGATAGCATTGCTGCCAGGCTCCTGCTTTTTCCTCTCTGGCTTTACCTGCTGCAGCCATAGCCCTGCAGTGGGTTCTGCTTGGGAAGAAGAGCTCTTTGCCAATCTCTGCAGACATAATCCAGATGCTCCAACACTGAAAACTGAACTCTGGCTCCTTGTATTGGTTGCTTGGTACCTCTAAGATGTGTCAGAAAGTTAGGGAAGGTGAGGGGGGTGTATATACTTATTTACTACTATTACCAGTACTATATTAACAGCAGTAATCATCTTAGTAGAAACTTTTTCTTCTCTTATTTTTAATAGCTACCTGCCTTAGAGAAAGACCTGCTAGCACTGAAATCACCTTCAAAAGAAAATATAGCAGACTTACTGAACTCTTACCACATGAAGGTAATGTGATCAGTTACTGAAATGAAGCAAAATTGTTAAATATATGTAAAGACATTCCTTTTTTGTCCATGCTACTGATGATCTTGTTTTATGGTTGAAAATAATGGGTTGCCAAATTCTTTGCCCTCTTTAAAATACTAATTTGTAGCACTAATGCCTACGGTGGTGAAAATTAAAATTGAAAAGTCCTTCTTCACTTTTTATTCATATTGGATACCCCAAAAAATTCCTGTTGTGATCAGCTGATCACTCTGTGGGTGTACCTAAGTTTCCAGGCATCTGCATGATGATGCAGAAAATACACTGCTGCTTAATTTTTCCCATTATTCTTGGATTTTTAGCACACTTTGCAGAAGGCAAAAGAGATGTCCATGAGCAGACTGGGAGTTGTACACAATGGCAAGAGCAATCTAGGGAGTTACCCTGAAATTCAGGGATCCTGACATCACAAATAACAGGGGTAGAACTACTGGCCTAGTCCAGAGGCTGCAGAAGTTACAGTGCCAGTTATTAAATACTCATTTGAAAATGGATGCTGTATTTCCATCCCAGAAACATTCTCTTTATCAACCTGAAAAAATTCCTTGCTAGCTTGAGCATTTGACATTAATTTTAGCAGTATTTTGATGCAGACCATCTGCAGCCCAGATTGGAAGCCTGAATTTCAAGGCACAAGTTGTTCCTTTGATTTCTTAAGTATTTTATGTTTGTAACCTTGAGACAGTCCAGAGACTGAATAAGCACAGCAGCCATCAATAGGACAACTATTAGCAGATACACTGCAGGGAAAGCACATGAAAGCAGTATTGTCAGGGGGAGAAAGGTGCTCTTTTCCCAATAGACAAACCATAGTCCTCTGTTGTGATTTTGGAGGTGAATATAAACTGTATTAATACATAACTGGTATTTTTGTTGGCATAAAAATAAAAGGTTTTGACTTTACAGTCAGGGTGGGGTTTTTTTTAAACTGTTTTGATGTGCATGGTAATTTTCGTTCAATAGAAAGAAAACTTCTGGGGTCAAACCAGTTTTTAATATATTCAGTCAATCTGAATATCACTCCCCAGTTGTTTCACTTAAAATGAGCGGTGTCTAGTCTTGTTATTTCTGTTTCGTAATTACTAAGTTAGTATCTTAAGATTAATTAAAAAAATGGGATGAACTAATTAACATAGCAGTACTGATTATTTTGACAAAATAGAAATCTCTGAAACAGGAGTGCTAATATGATGCAATATACAGAAACAGAAATTGTGTTTTTAGTTGTCAGAGCTGAAATGACAAGAAACCTTTCTCAGCTTCAGCTGCTGTTACTGAAACATCTGCTTGTGTCCTAAACCCCTTAATGCCAGAAGATGTGAAACACTTGACAGCCTTTCCACATAAGGCCAATGGATCTTTCACACACTTCAGCTGTCTAAATAAAATTTTGTAAAATGGCATAGAAGGAATAAGGAAGAGAAATGCCTTTTTTTTTGATCATTAAAATAACCTAAACATATACCTGTTTGAAAAGAGCTGGTCAAAGAAAATTAAACTTTTCTAAACACAGCCTAAGGCTTTTGAGTAAATTTAGCTACACTGACTTTCTTAATGTATTTTATAGAAATATTTTGATGGAATAATCAGAAGTACTTGTGTACAAGAGAACCACCCAGACAAATATGCACACATGGTAGCTCAGGGCAAGCACTGCATTATGAGGCAACATTTTTAACATTCACAGGATAAAGTGACAGGTTCATTTATATACACTGCAAAACTGTAATTCATTAAAAATGTCACTGTCTTTGAATACTAAGTATTCATTTATGATATTTCTGTAACACGAGTCATTGAAATTTTTCAGTCCTGATAACCTTTTCAATCTAAAATAATCAAGTGAAACATGTATCTGCTTTTTAAATAGAGCACAATTGATCAAGAAAAGAAGTTTGTACTTGATGAACATATGGACAAGATTAACAGGTATTTAGCAATCTTTCTTCATTTTTTAGTATTGTGGGTAGAGAATGTGAAGTTAAATCAAGTAACAGTATTCTGCAGATAAGGAGAGAAAAATGACATCCAAGTTTAAATAACATCTTGTCTTTAGGGAGCTTTATCTGAAGCTCATTAAATACTTGACTCATCAGTATATTAAATACTTGAGGATATTTGCCTGGTTCATACACCACTATATTGCAAAACTAACCTATGGCACATTAAAAGGAACATTTTGTATAGGAATTGGATGTGGATTTGTGAGAATCATTGTTAGATGAACAGGAAATGGTACATAGCACGTTTGTACTCCCTGGTCCAAGGCCATTTCTGTGACTGCTTGGAACACCTGTGTATCAGAAAGGGAAGGAGAAATAAGTGAGAGTGGTAAGAGAGATAAGAAACAGCTAAAACTCTTGAAGAATGATGGCAGTAACTGAGTTAAGAGACATGTTATAAAAATGCAGATAAGATTGATGGTAGCAATTGAGGTTTACAGATAAATGTCAGAGTTCATCAGTGAGGTTTATTGAAGTGCTAGAGATTTGTAAAGGGAGAAGAGATGCCCGACAACCAAGTTACTTGAAACTGAACAACATGGAACACACTGCTAAGAAAAGCCAAATCAACTGGTTTTGCTGTTTTAATGTTAGTGTCACTCACCTTTCATTTTTCTTTTAGCCTTTTTTCAGCAAATACTATGGAAGAAATTGTTCAAAAATTAAAGCAAGATGGTTCTCCTTTTGCCATTAAGCAGCTAGAGGTAATGTCTTCTATGTCAATTCTGTTAAGAATTTTAAGTCTGGTTTTACACTTTCTTATCCTGGGGCAGAGTTCAGTCACCCTATTAACATAACTAATGCTGCATAACACCAGCAGGACACTGGACTGAGATCCTCAGGTCCTCACGTCTAGTCCTGAGGGACTCCCAGTAGTTCTGTTTATGCAAAAAAACTCCACACAATGTGAGTACTGTCATGCAGTGCATACAATTGTAACCTAATAAAACAACCAAACTCCCCTTTTCCCCCTCAGAGGGTTGTTGGGGAAGAAGGTTCCCTTTATAGAATATTCTTATTTTATTGCCATGGGTTGGAATAAACCAGTACCAGAACATTGTTGTTCCTTTCCTTTTTTTCCAGATATGTAATTTGAGTAAACAGCGAAAAAAAAATAAAAATCTATCATTACTAAGTATTTTTTGATCCTTTTAATGCATTTCTGATTGTTGGATGTAGTCATAACTCAAATGTACAATACTGCACACATAATTCACACTTCAGCCTCAAAAGCAGGAATCAACTTACATTAATTTTATTTATAAAGTGTGTATTTTCATTTTTCTTTTGAAGTATCTATTCAGGTGCCTTGTAAAAGTTCAGTTTGGAGCTAGTGAAATACTCCTTAAAACTGAATAGAACTTGAGCATTTCTCCAACAAAAGTGTCATTTTAACTTTAGTTACAGCTCACAGAAGAACTCATGCTTTTGTAATAAAATAAAACATCCATCATCTTCTTTCATTTGAGCAGAAGGAATAAAATTTTATAAGGTAGTATAATTAACATTAGGCATCCTGTCACAGATACACTTGAGTTTTTAATTAAAGATACGAGGGTTTTTGAGAAAAGTTTTAAGATTATCTTTGTGCCAACCAGAATGTCTAGTACATTGCAAGAAGTTTATCATATGTATTATAAAAGCAAAATTAAATAGAAAGTTATTTTTCCCACTTATATTCACGTTTCATTGGATAAAGCAGTCAAATGAGCTGGTGCCATTGTAAAAATTTTATGTGTTTATAGATCTGAACTCTACCACAGGCCACCAACATGGTTTTCCCCCAGCCCCCGTAGGCTGTGTGATTCAGTTCTTCACTTTTTCCCCTCTCTCATGGGTGGCAGGGAAAGTAACTACATTAAGGGTAGTTGGGACAGTTTGATAGCATGTTAAATGCAGTCACTTTTGGTAGGTCTTTATATTACTGAGTTAAAAGTGCTTTATTTTTAGATTTTATAAAGTCTGATATAATATTGGAGGAGTATTCCATTGATTAAGTTCAGGAGGTTGAGAACAATCAAGAATTTTTTGCATATAGCTTTTCCTAAGTTAATTTCATACCATTTTGTGTCACTTTAAAACAATCAGACCTAGTA
Source organism: Serilophus lunatus (assembly GCA_013399895.1). Taxonomy (NCBI): domain Eukaryota; kingdom Metazoa; phylum Chordata; class Aves; order Passeriformes; family Eurylaimidae; genus Serilophus; species Serilophus lunatus. Next base: position 292,836 of record VXBA01004775.1, on the reverse strand, counting down.
AAATCTACTTTAAAATAGTACATAGCCCTTACAGGGTGCTTTTTGTTCAAAATACAGTTTCTACTACAAAGAAATGCAAATCTGCAAACATTTTGTTACTGAAATACAGTAACTAGATGGTTTGCTGTAGTCACCCAAACCTGCCCGACTTGCTTCCTTCGTTTGCAGCCTCGTGCCTTTGCTCTCCTTTACATATGTGTATAAAAACCCAGCCCTGCCCTTCTTCATTGTTTAGTGGGGTACTTTTGTTTAATAGAGTTAATTTAGAATTTAAAACTGTGCCATCTACTTGAATGTTATGATTTTGTGTAACTGATATTTTTTGTAATTTCTGAAAAAAAAAATGGTTCATTTGTTCCTTTTTCAGTTTTTTATTTCATGCCTTTAACAGGACTTTATAGCAGGTTTTTTCTTTTGTGTGATTGATAAGTGAACATCCTTGGAGTTGACCAAAGTTCCTGAGCAATTGTCTAATCTGTTCAAGAGATAAGACTGTGTTAGTAGGAGTTGCTTCTGTCCATACAGAAATTCTTGGGGAAAAGCCCACAAAACAAATCCCACATTTTGTAGCAGATGCAGGACTTCACTGCAAACAGATACATAAGTTTCAGACAAGTTCCTCACAGCATAATCCTACTGCTCAGCACAGAATGTAAGATTGTAGGATCAGATACTTCATTTCTTGGGCGAAAGATCCAGAAAGCCAAAGGAAAAGGATTCAGTAACAGCAATATTGATGCTTATTTTCTTTGTTTCCCTATATATTTATTATGATATGTATAAGTAAGCTTATATAATAAGCCCTAATTGCAAGTTTAATAAAATTATCCTAATTTAGAGGCTCCCTTTGGTACATCCACCTTGTATCTTGAATCAACAGATACTTTTCAGTGTTAATACAGTGGAACTACCAGTTCTGCTATCACACAAATATGTGAGCATTGCTATCCCAAGTATCCTGTTCTGTTTGATCTACTTTCAAAACATGCCTGCTTGGCAGCCTGGCACATACCTGGCACTGGGGTGGTTTGCATGAATAAGAATATAAAGTAGCTAAAATTATACTTAGAGAATGACTTTAGGATTGACATCACATTTTGAACCCAGTTACAACTTGGTAGAAAGCTGGAGCACTAGCACGTTTCTTGAACTCAGTATTTTTCAAACCTTTTACTTTGTAGCATTTGGTTTTCAGGATTTACATGAACCAAAAAATTTATAATCTGAGTGGCAGAAGTGCAGCTTCTAATTAGATGAAGTAAGCACATGGGGACAAAACCTGAAAAGCATCAGATATTTGACTTGGTTTTCACATGATGCTTTCTTAAAGCTTTTTTTGGCATTGTACTTCATGATTTAATAGCCTTCATTGTTAATGGATGAATGCCAGTGTAGTGTGCAGGACACTGCAGACTAAGAATTACAAGAGACATTGTCCAGATGTACTGGTCAGGCTGGGATGCAGATACCTGCTCCTGAAACTTTAAATGGATGTGCACCAAATGAAGTTGAATGGTATCTTGGCAGTGCTGAACTCAAGTAAAGCAGCATTCTGAAACTTTGTTAGCAGACCAGTAAGAGTGTCTGTTCTTAGGCAGCTTTCCTGTGATACTTTGGCTGGATATTCCTCATATTTTGTCAAAGCTCATCCAGAACCTTTGTTCACTGTGGGCATCTCAGAAAGTAAGCAGTGAGTGTCTTCAGTCTATTGCAAGGGGAGTGTGCACTGGACTCCTGGGATGTTTTTGTTTGTTTAAGTGAAAGAAAATCTCTATTCTGCTGTTATTCTTTTATGGGATTCCACTGAGTCAGTGCTACTTCATTCAGTCACTTTCCAATAGTATCTTACTGGCATTGAGGTCTATTGCACATTCAGCTTGTAGCTTTTGGGATCATTATGTCAAAATCAAGATGGTCTGGAAAATACTGGATCAGATGTCAAATACTTCTATGAAGACTTGTTTGCATTTTAGTACTCTGCACTTCAGCCTATCCTATCTCCTTTCAGGCTTGTTCCCTAGCACCAATCCCCTCCTCTTTGTACAGGGACTTTATTTATAGATACACTGTGACTCATTTTTCTGTGATTACACCTACCCATTTTCTTGCCTTGTTCCTCTTCCTTCAGCTTGATTTATACCAGCACCTCCTCCACCTTCAACCTCATTGATATGCCAGGATAACTAGTCTAGTGCATCCAGCAGCTGCCTTAAGTGCTGCTGTCAGATCTTCCCCATTCCAGTGCTTTCTTTGACCAGAAAGAACTTGCCATTGCCATTTCACCTGTGAGACCATCTGGCTGTACTGTGCATACTATTTAACCTGGTCTGAGCAGAGACTTTCTGATCTAAATGACAGAGCAAAGTCAAAGGAAAAAATCTGCAGTTGAAAGGTAAAGCCAGCCAGAAATCATGGGAAATAAGGTGTCCATTTAAGAGCTGCCACCCATCTGAGACCTACAGAGTGATGTAATCAGAGATACAGCACATTTGTTTATCTGCTGAAAGGCAGCTCGATGTTAGAGAGCCTGACCAGGACTGGGGAGCAGTTGGCAGCGGGAGGCAGCTTTAGCCCTTTCCCAGCCAGCTTCTCTCTCAAGTACAGTGGTCAACATGCAAGTAACAGAATGACACAACCAGTGCTTTTAAGGCCCAACTGCACAGCCTCCTGCCTGTACAGCAGTCACATGGTTTCCAGCTTAACAAGGCAAAATGGGTCACTGCTGTATCAGCTGGTGTCTGGAGAGGGATGGAGAGTAGTTGGGAGCCAGAAAAAAACATTACTGTTGATGACTGGAAACCTGCCATTTCAGTCTGTGGTAAGGAGCCTAATGTCTGCAATGAAAATAATGTAAAGAGGCAAATCTTGCCATCTGCTGCTTTTCAGTAGTGGCAAATATGTCCTAATTATCAGGAAATGTCTGTTGTACCGTGAATGATACAGAGCTTTTAGTTGGGTGTACAGGGGAAGAGGAGTCTTGTTTAGAGTAAGAAAACAAAGGTGAGCAACAATAAGGTTTTGATCCTTTTCCCTACAGCCCATAAAGCTTTAAAGCTCACTTCTGTTTTCTTAACTAGGTTTTTGTGTTTCTCCTCACTTCCCCCTACTGTTTACTGGCATGCTGTTAATCTAAGGATACTCATGAGAGCCAGATTTATAGCATTTGTGTGCCTTCAACAGATCCTGTGTGTTGCATGATACTTATAGCCTGTAGTTCTGTCAAAAGGCAGGCCAGACCTCCAGGCTTTCTATCAGCAGAGCAATGTAGGGCTAAATTGCTGCAGTATCTGTTGATCCCAGACAAGAAGCTTGGAGAAATATGCATTTTAATTTTTTTTTCTTATGACCTTTCTTCTTTGCATATTGTTGATTCTTTGCAAAGGTTCATAAAGCAACTACTTAAAGTCTGTTGGCAGTGTCACTATTACTAGCTTACTATGCTATTGTACCAAATAAAACTTAAGTGCTTTGACATACTAGTATCACCTAAAATATCAGTAATATCTAAGAGACTATTAAGTATGGTATTCAAAAATGAAGTCTTACTGCTTATAACATTCACCTTCGCTTATCAAAAGATTGTTTGGAACTGGCTTTCAAACTGCATTGGGTTCTCTGTCTAGTAGTAATTTGATCCTAAGTGATGGGACCTCAGGAACTGTAGGCTTTCCACAAGTGATGGCATATATCCCAGAGATCTTGCTGATAAAAGTTTATGCAAGGAAGTCCATTTAGTGTGACAGCATGGTGGGAGGGAGCAGGAGGAATAGGTGTCACATAAGTGAGCTCAGGGAGAAGAGTGCCATCATTTACTTCACAGAGTTTAAAATGCACAAATGACAGACTTGAAAATGCATCTCAGTTGAACAGAATAAAAAGAGTGTTAATGTCTTCCCCAGACTATTAATAAGATGTCACCTACATCCTTGAAGTTGGCTCTCAGACAGCTCAGAGAAGGAGCTTCCATGAGCTTGCAGGAGGTATTCACGATGGAATACAGACTGAGCCAAGCCTGCATGGTAAGCAAGCAGCTGAGCCCCTTGTCCCTTGCCAGCCACAGAGGGGGGGCAGTTTATCAGAGATTTAAGTTTTATGCAGAGTATGTGAAGTGCTCATAATTTAGAGGTTTGAATTTTCAGTATCATCTTTGGGTCTGTGTTAGGCTGTCATTTCAGTTTAATGTCTTTATATTGAACTCAAAGGAGGCTACATTACTGATGGTCAAATGGGAATGGTAGAGGACTTCTATTAAAAAGCTATGAATATTAATATGTGGATAGTTTTATATTTGGACAATAATTTTAAAACTCGTGATCTTGAACAGATTTTCTATTTAAATTACTTAGTCCTCAGTGCCTCATTTCCCAGCAGCTGGATGGGAATAGTTGTTTATCACTGCCTTTCAGGAGTGCTGTGATACATTTTTTTAATAGACAACAAGAGATTTTAGTACTCAGTTCTTGGATAACATACAAGAAAGTGATCCCTCCTGTAGAACAGAGCTGGTAACTGAATTACTTGAACAAACACCTTCCAAAGCTTCCCCACGGCATCCTTGTTGTTAGTCTTGTCACACTTTAAAGTAAGATTTTTATATATCTGACTAAATGATTTGTGACAGTTAAAGTAAAGGCTTAAAAGAAGTGAACATTTATCTAATTCTGATATGTTGTAATGCCTGACAGTATCCTTGTCATAGCTTTCCTAAAACTAATCTTGTTGCTCCATTGCTAGCAAGGCATCCTTAGGGATTTCAGTGTTACATTTGCCATTATCAAAAAATAACTGGATGTTTGCAGGATTCCATTTAAATGCAAAGTGTTCCAAGTACGCAGAATACATCACAATTCCTGAAGAGTGGCCTTTCTTCAGCAGTTCCTGATCCTACACACCTCAGCCCCCATCATGCAAAGCTTTTCAGAAAAACAGATCCAACAGAGAGGACTTGCACTGTGGGAACCTTGGCTGATCAGCTACAGCTCAACAGACTGATTTTAAGAGCTATGGCTGCATTTAAGCGAGAAGATGTAGAGCTCTTTAATAAGTAAGGAGAAAGTAGGCCTAGAAGAGAACAGTACAAGTGGGATTTAACTGAATTTTAAGAACTTGTATTTCAAGCAGAAGCAGGAGAGGGAAAGATGAGATAAATAGAATTTGTCATGTCACGAGTTTCTTTTTTAATCTTTCAGAAAGGCCATGACTTCCATGAAGGGGTTCGAGCAGGTAAGCATGCACACCAGAAACATTTCTCAGACTTAAGAATGTGCAAATTCACTACTGTGGTGCTTCTTTGGAGGTTACTAAAAGTGCATGCAGCAACAGCTCAGAGAACACTTCCCAGATTGCCACAGTTTTTGCTTATTAGACTCCTGTGTGGCCAAAATTTGTTATTTGTTCCAAAGCACAAGAGCCATGCGGTTTCTTTTGTGTAGTCTTAGTTTCCTAACATTATTTATCCACCTGGTTTCACCATTTCATATTTAACACTGACAGTAGGGACTAACTACGTGTATCATTTGTGTCCAGATTTAGTGCTGCCACACAGCTGGTTCAGCCAGCTATGAGGTGGTTTAAGACTCAAAGTCAGGAACAACTATTTGCATAGAAAACTGTTAGAATAGACTTCCTTTCCCTATGTCCAAAATATCTCTGTATAGAGGTGTCTTACTACTAAAAAACTATATCTGTAAACTTAATGCTAAAATAATTCAGCATTTTAAGGCATTGGTCAAGATAGGTGGTGGTAAAAGTAGAGCAGTGGCTCAGCAAGTTCATCTGGGGGACAGACTCTTAATTCTGTCCTTGATCCTACTGCTGATTCACTGTGCTGTTTGTCAAACCCAAAGTCACATCTGTTAGGAACTGTAGCAATTATTTATGTACTATTCAGCACAAGATGAAATAAAGCACGGGCATTTTCCAAGGAACTTACAGTACAAGGCATTTGGATGGATAACTTTTGAGTTGGACTTCTAATTCACACAGTATGTATTACCACCTCCTCCTCATTTTTTATGTCTGTCTTTATAAAGCAGTTTAAAATCCACTTGAGGAATAGATATTAGTTTGAGTGTTTGCTATTAGTAACACTGTATTAAAGATTGCATCTCTCACCCCAGGCTAAGTTGGTTTGTACAGCATGGAAAAAGTTTCTCATTTAAATTAATTAGTCTTTAGCACCTATTAGCACAGACTCCTTTGAAGAATTTACCACACAAATCGAGGAGCACATGGTTTTCACAGTGTTGGTAATGAGGGCAAGGGTATCCTAAAAAGACTATTCCTTGGATATATTCTAAATCAGCACATAAGCTGCTGAAATGTAGTTATTCAGGAAGTGACAAAGTCAAAGTCTGAGTGACAGAGGAACACCAAACTGAATTCCTCCTTGTGAGGCACAAGGTTATTAAACCATCTGGGACTGCAGTACAGTACAAAAGCAAATCCCCTTCAGTATGGCCAGGAAATACAAACTGCTTGTGAAGAAAGAAGCTGCAATGACAGCAGTTGGGAAATTTCTCTTTTACACAGGATGATGTAGCAAAAGCTTAGATATAGCAGGGAAAGGAAAAAACCCAAAACCACCCACCAGAGACCCAGCTGCACTGAGGGGAATAATACTACTACTAATTCCTTCTTGAAGCACTTCTGCTCTCTGCTTACTGCATAGATACTGTTCTCAGGTTTGCTGTCTTAGAATTGTTTCTCTCCTAAGTGGTGCAGAAACTGACTCAAGGTAATTTTTGTAGTTGAGTCTAACTTCATAAAAATCATTATCCAACCATGTGCTGAGCATCTTTTTTTAATAGGAAGTGAGATTATTAAGTGCTTCAGAGGATCAACCATAGTGAACAAATATCATAAAAGTGTTAAGTATTAGCTTTTTTTTATCAAAGCATTACATTACAAGCATTTAAGAGCCAGCTGTTGACCCTGTCTACCACAAAAAAAAATTGATGACAAAAGAAAGTTGAGTTACAACTACCAAATTGTAGTTTAAGGCTATTTTTCAGCAGCAATGGCCAAAGGTCAGGCTTTAATAATAGCTTTTATCTGCTTCAAACCATAATTTTAATGGACATGGTAGGCAAGTCGTTTAAAAGCTTTTCAAACCTGCTTTGACCCAAGGTCAGAATTTCATTTTCCTTTCAGCCAGTTTTTTTCAACCTAAAAATCTGCTGTGACAAACAGTCTTCCCTGTTTATGATTCTTCTGATTGAAGCTACTAAAGTAGAGCTCAAATCCTTAAAGCATAAAACACATAAATCATATTTCATCATTATTTTTCCACATAATGTGGACTTTAAACTTTATAGATACCAGTTTTCCACCTTGATTTATAGAATAAGAGATAAACTAAGAAGTGCACAGGTCTGTTTTTCAGTTCTTGCTGCCTGAGAAAAGGGCATTTTTGGAGTCCATGCTCAAACACATCCTGGGAGCATACAATCTCCACAACAAATTTCAGGGACAAAAATCCATTAACTTACCCTCCTATCCGTTTGTGCAGGAATATGCACTTGAAATGGAATTGTAAAGGTCTTCTACATATTGCTGATCCTGCAAAGACATTATTTCTGTACAGCTTCTGCCACCTCCCCTGCAGAGCTGGCAGTTGTGAGCCTTACCCTGGGCACCCCAGGGCCCTGCAGTAAGTAGAGAGGTTTTGTGGCAGCATACAGAATGTCAGGACCTTACAAGTATCAGTGCTTTGACTGTGCTGAACAAAGCTGAAGTCTGGTAAAGCCACTGCTACTGAACAGAGGGGCTGTGGATTTCCATTAAAAAGGCAAGACACAAGAACAAACCCTTAACACGGTGTCCTTGCTCAGTTACTTCTATCTCAATGAACTTCCCTCAGCCTACCTTACAAGTCTTCAGAACTTTTGTTCTGCCCTGGTAACAAACGATCTCAAGCTGAAGAAATACAAAATATACAGAAGTTAATGCAGAAAGGGAATGTTTTCATGATGCTACTAAACCCAAGTACTTTAACTCAGACTCCAATGGAAAGACCCTTAAGAACAATCAGTTAATTCACCAGAGTAAAACTGGCCAAAGATTGAAACAAGAAGATGAACTTGATTAGACAGCAGGGCCCTGGAGTGGAGAACTATCAGCAGCTACTACAGTATGGCAGAGGTGAAGCTGTAGTAACATACATATGGACTTTTTCCTCTTTAATTTGAGGCATCTCTAGTCAGTGTTGGCTTTTGTGGATAACACTTAAGACTGTTTTGGCCAGACTGTGGACTAAAGTTGAAGAAAATCAGTAGACAATCACTAGTCTAGTGGAATAAATATAGTTGATTTGAAACAAGTATGTTTTTTGACCCAAACCAATAATGGTTTCACATCACCATATTTTAGAATTAACTTGGAGGGTCATAGCTTTTCAGTAAGTTACCCTGTTCAATAACATAGTAAAATCACACTTTCACAGGACATTTCCTTCAAATAACTGCCCATATAGATTCTCTTCCCTCTGGAATTCCAACTCCTATCTATCTAATGGATCACTTTTTAAAATGAGTGCTTATTTGTTTCTAAGGAGTCCTTAACCCTCTATTTGCAAGTAAATGAGTGTAGGGCTCAGATTTGCCTTTGCCTTTGGAGATGTGACCTAAAGACTTGAAATGCCTGTATGTCTTCAGCTACAGAAATATTAATTAACACAGTTGTTACTTGAATGGTGTTTATATTCCAGGTACACTCAAGTGTTGGTTAAAGAGGGAAAATTAAAGAGAAATTTTCAAGTCACATTTTTTACTACAAGCTGGTAGACAGATCATAACACCTGTCTTTTGATAAGGCAGAACCTTTAGCTAGGTATTCTTTTCTGAACTTCAAATCCCACCCCCTTACACATTTCTTATCCTAGATATTTCTAGTTTACTCAGTAAGAACAAATTTGTTTAGAAAGACGTATGACAATGTACCAAAAGAATAGCTGTCATTCTTCAAAATATGGGATCTGTGTTGAGTGCTTTCTGTTTAGATGCCTTTAGAGCCATCCTACTCTGAACTCTTTGGCAGAAAACAAAGTCTGTTCTCAGGAGAAGAACTCGAGAAACACTTCCTTCTCCTGCCCATCCTCCCTTGTATGCTGTGGGCTGTGTTGGTCAGGAGGTCTCTCAGCACCAGGTGCATCTCAGATCAGTTGCTGGTATCACTCACCTGAAGGGGATGTGGGGGATGTTGGGCAGTCAGTGCATCCCAGAGAGACACGGTTCCTTTGGTTTTTAAGTTATACAAATGTCACATTTTGCATAACACCTTTAAGGGTTTCTTGAAGTCTGAAAGGTGCTTGAAAGGATGTGCTGGAATTCCATTCACATTGATCATTTTTACACAGAAATAAACTCCCTCTTGTCTCATTGCATGTGCACCTGTTCTTGCTGACATGCCCTCGGTGTTCCTGTGATACAAGGACTGATTTTTGGGAATCGATATTTTCTTGTTATACTTTCACATGTGATTCATTCACTGAAGAAATCTTCAGTGACCTTCAGTGATCTATTTCCCAGGATGCAGCATAAAGTCTATATACAAAAATTATACAAATTGTCACAGTTAAATCTACATAGCTCTGTAGTATCTGACAGTATTTACAAAGAAACATTTTTGGTTCTCCTATGAAGATACTCTGCTTTACTCTTCATGACTGTTTTATTATTAGTTTATATGATTTGTTTAAATTACCTTTAGGCATTTAACAAGACTTTGAGTCATCTCCAGAGAGTCAGATTTTGCACAGAGGTGTGAAAGGCCTCATCCAAAAGGAGCATCACATGTGCTGTTCCCAGGTTCACATGAAAAGCCATCTCAGGAAAGAGGGCAGGTCTAACACACAAACCACTGATTTCAGGTCTGTTCCTTGAAAGCTTGGGCTACTTCTGAAGGGATCCACTGTCCCTTGTATCATCAGGCAACCTCCAGATACATCTATAGACAGGTCATAACTCAAGAATTTTTATTAGAGTATATATATCTTAAAAAACCCTCTGCCTTCTCCAGAGCACATTGATTTTTCTCCCCCATGTAGTCACTGCAGTGATCTGTCCTGATGCAATCTCAAGTCATTTTAACTAGAGGAAGTTTACAGGTAACTTTGGTGTTTTTGTATTCCACCTGACAGTGCTGATTGACAAAGACCATTCCCCCAGATGGAAGCCACCTACTCTAGAAGAAGTCAGTGAGGAATTTGTGGACAACTGTTTCAAGCCACTGGGAAACGATGATCTCAAGTTGTAAAGATCAAGCTTATTGACATCTTACCTGCTTAATTCTGTGATAGAAAAACTAATAGTAGTGTGGGAAATTTTGACAAGACACTTTCAGTTAGCCTGACATTTACAAGGCTGACTTTTTTGCATTCAGAAACATTCTTTATAATGAGAAAGTAATTGAAAGTGCTTCAAGGCAAGTTGTTATTTTTACTGCTTTACACAATGATTTTGTGTAAAAAACCACTTTTTTGGTTTTGTATCAACTCTTAGTTTAGTAGGAGCCCTTGGAGAATAGAGCACAATCAAGGGGTGACCTAATAAGCAAGAAGTCAGGAGACGTTTGGTGTTCCTGGCTCTGTCACTGAATTGTGCCTCAGATTCTTCTCCATACAATGAAAATAAGATATACTCGAAGTTTTAAAACAGTCAGAGCTACAGAGGAAAATGCAATACAGAATACATGGTATTAAATAAAATTAAATTAATTAATTAATTAAATAAAACCTCAGACTGACATACTGGTCTGAGAACAAGAAATTGTTCTATTGATTTAACATGTATGTGGTCATTATTAAGCCTTGCTATGTGCTGTAAACATGGTTTCAAATGTCAGAGCATAGAGCACACTTCTGTTTGATTGTAGAGCCCATTTTTTTAAATGCCATTAAGTCTGATTGAACTGCATAATTAGTTTTTTGTGATTGCAAAAAAATGCTAGTTTTTCTTGGTCTTACAGAACTGAAGAAACAACTGCCTCAGGCCTTGCTGTGAACACTGAGCATCACATTTCCTGTGCATTAAAAGTTGCTGGGTTCTCACACTAATGGAGTTACATGACATAACCACAGTATAATCTTATTTTTTGGGGGATGGGGGAGAAATTATTTTTCCTCTTGTGTGTGCAACAGTTTCAGCATTACACCTGCATGTTTTTTGATGGTTCATCCAGTCATGTATCAGTATTTCTTCCTACTTGTTTCTACAGTTAGGGACAGGTCACAAATACAAAGTTTGGCTTCTCTGAAGATGAACCACTGAGACTGAAGGAAGAAATAACAGAGTCAGTAACCAGCACTGGGGAATCAAAACAGCTACAGCAGGACCATAATGGAGTTTTCAACACTGGGCCATTTTTATTACTGACAGTTATGGTCTACAATTGCTTAAGGCTCCTTCCTTTCTGGAAGCTGTTGCCTGGGAACAAAGTCCAGGAAATTCAGGCATTAAAGTGAACTACCAGAGTGACTTTCAGAAATATCAGAGGTGAGCAAAGAGCAAGCAAAATCAAGAAAAAAATGACACCTTGTTTTGTCACTGGAATCTTTCAAGATAAAGTTGTTAAAATTCCAGCTGTGAGTTAATGTTACCATGGACATATTTGTTATGAGACTGTCCTTGAGTTTCTTCCCAAATATGGTTGAGAGATTACCTGTAGGCTAATTACCTTTAGGGTAATTCTGAGAATAAGACTTGAAATTTCTACCTCAGGCTGGTTCTGTAAGAAGTGTAAACCTCCCCCCTTAATTTTTTAAATTTTTGTACGTTTTAAACTCTTAAACAATGGCTATTTTTAATTTATTTTCTAAAGATTGGTTAATTTCATTATTTTTGTACAAAAGGAGCAGCGTTCAGTGACTGCATTTAATGAAAAACACAGTAATCCCCAGGGAGTAGGGATCTTGCCTTCTCTGATTGTAAAGGACTTACAAGGTTTTAGCAAGAATATACTTCTGAATTAATAAACTTTGACTTGCATGTTCAGTTGCTTCCAGAATTTATGTGAACAGGAAATATCCCGAGCTCATAGCAACAAGATCCTGTCCAAACTGTGCATTCTTATCAAATAAAAGGCATACAAGCAGATGGTAAGTTGAATTTTATTTGGTCCACAAGAAAATATTTTCCACAAAAATATTGTAAAAATATATTGTAGTGTGTTTTATTTGAGAATACTGATGTGTCTTACTCTGGAAATGTCAATTTTACAAAGTTGTGCTGCAGTTAACATGTTCTGAACCACTGTTAGAATATCAAGTCAGTCACATCATAGCCACTCAGTCTCATCTTACATTTCCTGGAGAAAATATAAAGCAAAAGTACTTGTATCTCCTAAACAGAAGAAAGTGGTTGTGCAGAGTTTGCCAGTCCCAAACTCAAGTGCCTTTATTTCACCAGTCTGGTCCAAGAATCAATGGCAATTTAGCTGGAAACCCACTGTAAGTGGGTTTATAAACTTTATAAAACTCTAGGACAGCTGAGCATAATCTAAGTAAACAGATGTAATTTTATTTAGGTAAAGAAGTCTTTATTTTTATTTTGTATTAGTATTGTAGCTATGAAATGTACAGCAGAGCTCTGGAAACACATCTCCTTCCATGTCTCACCAGACTGTAATACTGAACAGGTTTATTTTTTATTAAGGGTAAGTGCATTATTTATAAGGACAGCATCTTGTAAAAGAGATGATTTTCCCAGTGAGAAGCTGCCTCCCTGTTGTTTGCAAGCTTGCTTGCTTTCCATTTGCTGCATGCTTTCCCTGAAGTGCCAATGTCATGGAAAGCATCATAAACCAGCTGGAATTGCACTTCAGGCCATACTGAAGCTGCTGCAACCTGCAGGCTTTAATGAGGGAAGGAAGAGGAGGTTTGTGGCTGCAGGGGAGGGACTGCTTGGACTCACCAAGCAGCACAGCCATCCCACACAGCAGGTGCTCCAAATGGAAGCAGTGTATGTTTAATTACATCTGGGTGACCCTGTCCTTTGGGTGCTGTGCTGTAACTTCAGGCTGGTTTACAGTGCTGCCTGCTGTTGGACCATGCAGGGCAGCCTGCCAGCAGAGAAGCTGCTCTCACAAGTGCTGCTGACATTCCTGAAGAGCGTCAGGTGCTAAGGCTGCATCCAAAGGAACAATCTGAGACATGGCAACAGCAAAGCACTGGCAACACCTCACTGCCCAGGGCAGCCACTGTGCAAGGGTCAAGGCAGATACACCCAACAGCAGTTTTCTACCTGCTCTTCACCTACTGGCCAAGAATGGCTGTGCAGCTTGAGATTCTTTAATTGCTGTGGTCAGTTGTGTTAATATTTTTGTGTCAATTCTCGTGTTAGAAAGGTTGGCTCTTTTTTGGTAATAAAGCTTTATTTTAGCTGTAATAAGAATAGGAATCTTCTTTAATACTGTGGTTAAACAATGCTCAGCTGGTATGTACTGGCCTGGTCAGTGTTTTGGCTTTGCTTTCTACTCACCCTAATAAGCAGAGGTTTTTTAAGATAGGGTATGATGTAATGTTTTTTTTATGCTGTAGAACTTCAAGGAACATCACTGTTAGCAGCAGAATTTAAGTGAGCCGTAATACCTTAGTCCCACTTTGCATGTGGCTTTGAAGACGACGTTCCTTCAAAGAGGACATTACAGCATAAGCTGATTTTGTTCCCTTTTTCAGCAAAAGCCTGAGAACAGTCTTCATAGCAGGATCCAGTCTGGTCACTGGAGAAGTAATCAATGGCAGCCCTCTGCTGTGAAGCATTTTTCACCCTTTACTCTTGATAAATGTAGGTGAATTTCAAATAACAAAGTTTGTCTCAGCGTTTGCAAAACAGCTCAATTCACAGACTGTCTCATGTCTGAGAATAAGCTAAAAATAACAATTGACATGGTCCTCTCTCTGCTTGCTTCCCATTGCTTGAAAAATCATGCTTTCTATCATTTACTAGAACTATGTGTACCTTTTAAAAATAGTACAGCTTTTGCCAGTATGGAAAGCATTTCTTCTTAAAATGAAAACATAGAATGATCTAGGAAAAAGAACTACATCTTTTAAACTGGCCATCACAGAAAAAGGAACAAACAGGTGGTAAAACTCCAAGCTGTTACAAGGCCTTCCCTTTGGATAACACATCAGCAACGATGAACCTACTATAATTCATCCCACTCCTGATCTCTCAAACACTAGTTATGAGTACAGTGGGTCAGGCTGCGAGTCCTGGGGAAGCAGGGAACAGTGTGTGGATGCAAGCCAGACAAAATGGGTCAAGGATGTAGCCCTTGAACTTGGGGCCTAAGGCTGTCACTGTCTTAGTGCATTCAGTGCACTGCTCAAGGTCTGGGCCCCTGCAGCTCTTGGTGGCATCACCACACACAGATTTACCAGAAGCTGAAGGAAGGCATCCTGCCCCAAGGGTGCTACTTTAGTGAGGAATTTCAGTGTAATGCAGCCATAGTTCCCACGAAACAGCCTGTCCTAAAACACTGTCACACCTTTGAAAGTTCATTTCCCTAGTTAGCATCAGTAGTTTTTGCACACCTATCTGGGTTACAGTAAAACAACAAAACAACCCCCCCCCCAGACCAGCAACAAAACCAAAAAACCCCAAACCAAAAAACCAAACAGCTTTGGTCTGAACACAGTGATCAGATACCATTAACCTACCTAATTGCTGCAGGATTTGACAGCCTAACTTTCATGCATTTACAGAAGCATCTGTTAAGATTTTTACCAATGCTGTCGTGTTTCTCACCGGTTCACCTCAGAAGGGAAGATGAATGGTATCATCATCCATAAGGTTCCCTGAATAAACCCTGCTTGGGTTTACAAAATACTTCACCTTCATTATTGTGTGGCATTACAGATTGAGTCAGGCCAAGGAATCAAAGTAAAATTTATGACAGCAGTTGCCTTTGCTACATGCAGACCTTGGTTTCACTACAGCAAAACGCAGACAAATTGACCAAGCACAGAGAGCTCTGCTCTTCTCACCTACTGAGGGGCCACTGATCTTTTCTGCAGTACAGAGAAATAATCCACGCTTTGCCAGTCAGTGCCACTGGGGCCTCTCTGGCACTGCCTGCACAGGGGCAGGGCAGCCACATTCTTCTCATCTTCTCTTCAACACTAATCTCTGGTCACATCCAGCACATCCAGCGACAGAATACACTCAACAGACAGCTGATAACAAACGGCACCTGATGAACAGACCCTACTGGGATCCAGTCAGTTGGTTAGCGGTACTGGTTAACAGGCGAATTTTCTCCCACCCTCTCCTTGCAAACACATCCACACAACGGCAAACACGCTCCAATCCCAGCCGGCTGTACTTTCTGTGCCACGTGCAAAGTGCTGAGCGGCCGGGCAGGGGCTGGTGCCCTGCAGGGGCTCAGGGCACGTCGCTCTCGATGAAGGGGATGTCGCTGTACTTGCTCTCTGTCACCGCCCACTGCTTCACCGCCTGCTCCAGGATCTCCCGGGACAGGCGGTGCGCGTAGTCCAGCACGATGGTGCTCGAGGGGCCCTTCTCATCCACCTTCACTGCCAGCAGAGAGGATTTCTCCCCAGTGCATCCCTCGTTGCCCGCCCCGATCTTTTCATCCTGGATGGCGTTTGAACCTTGAAAGGCAGCCTTGGATTTGATGCATCCCATGGTACATTGGAAAGACGCAGCTGCAAAACTCAGTTCAGCAGCATGTTTTGGTCACCTGGAAATGGTTTCCTTGTTCGATGCAGCGCTGCTGCTGCTTCTTGCCAGTGGCTCCAGTTATTTTCCAAGAACAGAACATCTCCCTTGTGTGCTTCTGAAGAAATCTGTCAAAATAGTGTTTCATATAAAGGCAATAAATGGTTTACCATTCTCAGTGAGCTCCAAGGAAAGCTTAAGTTCACAACGCTTCGACGCCTGTAGAAGCAACTTAAATAAATCTCTGCACAGGGTGTGTAGAATGTTTTTATCAGAAACATCCATCTACTACAAGTAGGGAAAGCTCGACCTGAATTCAAGCTGCCTTTGAATACAACTCTCAGTACAGGATGTAAGTCATCTAGGAATGTCAAAGTCTTAGGGAAAAACCAGTCTGTTTCTTCCAAACTGACAATGCATTGCTCTTTTCCTGAGACTGCAAACAAACACTGTTTAACTGCAGGGACTTCTGCTGCTGCAGGAAAACAAGGACCAAAACCACCCCACAGAAGCACCACACAACCACCATAACCAGAGCCTTGTGTCACGGCCCTCACACACCCTGTGGGCAGGATGACACTAATTCCCATTGTCATTCTGCTGTTGCTCAAGGAGGCTCAGGCACACAGCCACCAGAAGGTATTCACAAGGAACAGGAGCCTGTTTTCCTTTTTCCCCTGGAGAGGTCAGGGAAAGCAGCAGCAGCCTGCTGTGATCAAGGCAGTTCCAACCGAGCCAGAGCACCGTTCTCACTAAGGCAGAACAACTGCATCTAGAGAAGGGAAAGTGACCAACAAAACACCTGACAGGGTCCTTTTAAACTCTTCAAGATCCAGACTGGTCAACTCCAAATTCTGGTATGTTTTTTTGTTTACTAGCCTACAGAGCTGTTTCCCAGGCTATTTTCTCTCCACAGGCAAAGCAGAATCTCACAATATGCCTGACTTTGCTTGGCATGTGCTTACCCACTTATCAGAGTTAACAGACTGCCAGCCAAAATAAAGACTGTGCTGCACAGAAACCAACTGTTCTACTGCTTCACCCGATGACGTTGTACTAAGGTCAGCCAAAGTTAAAGATTTTTTTCTAAATAGCCTTTGAAAACATAATCATGGCAAAGATGTTAAGCCTTATTTATTTCCTTTATACACTGGAGGAAATAGAGCCTCCAATCCAGTAGCCTGACCACAGGCAAATATTTCCAGAGGAAATCAATCCCATTTGCAGGCAAATGGTGCTTCATAGGTAGGATGGGACTTCCCCAGTCCAGCCGCTGACTTGGGAGAACCAGGTTCCTTGGGAGAAACTCCTCCCCTCTTTCTGCTAGTTCATAAAAACCTTCCCTGCCTGTCTGCAGGGCTGCAGTGCCAGCACACAGAAGGGGTGGCTGGCGTTTCCTGGCAGAAAGTCAGACCTAAAGGGCTGCTGAAACCACAAAGTCCACACAAATGCTTTCATACCTTTAGCTTTGTATCAGAACATTTCAGAGAATCGTTTGTAAAACACTTCAGTAAAGTTAAGTTTCTTTTGTGCATGCTGACGTGCTGCAGCACGTGCCAGTGTGTTCTAGAGCAGCCAGTACAATTAACAAGCCTGTAACAAACCCTGCTACAAGCATTTGCAGTTTTACCCAACACAGAGGAGAGCTAAGACTTTTATTGTAATAACTTGTCATTAAATGAGTAAAAGGCAAGGTTAATAACTTGGCATTAGATGAAAAAAAGGCAGGATTCCCTTCACTGCACTAGAAACTACATTTATTCCCATGGAGGTTTATAAAAAGCCATGAGCTTTATACTCTTGTCTATCCACCACATACACTGATCAAACTTAAAACACTGACAGAACATACTTACGGACCAAAGGCCAAGGAGAATCTGAAAGCACTTCAGACATCTGAATAATTCAGAGCTATATCTTCTGCATGCCTAATTTCAATATTTGCCATTAATAAAAATAACTTCCATGTGCTCTTCTGGACAAATACATAGTTAGAAGTAAGAACATGGCAAAGAATCACTGACAGCAGCTATAGCTCAGCATGCTGATACCTGAAATCTGCAGTCTTGATCCAGCCAAGGTGATAGAGATTCACTGGTGTGCTGCCTAATTCCTAGTCACTATGTTACTGGTAACAACATATTTTTATCAGAGTTTATCTTTGACATTTCACTTAAAATAGATAAAAAATACAAATCTGAATAGTCTAGATTTGGATTTATAGTCTTTTATATATTTTTTTTTATTTTTTCCCCCCACTTTTTAAAGGAGGTCTTAGGAGCCAGATTTAGTCAGTATTGTATCACTGCTTTAATGTATTCCTCCTACAACTGGAGATCTCTGTTAGAGGACACCAGCAGACGGTGAATGTCTAGAGGAAAGGAGGGAGTGTGAGTAAATGGAGGAGAAACATCTCCTAAAGCAGGTAGGGAGAAATTCCCTAATGTTCCTCTGCAGGATTAGTTACCCCGTTCCCTCTTACCTCTGTCTTTTCATTTGGGCTAAACCCAATGTTTGTGTGACTGTCCTACACAGAGGAAAGGGTGGGCTATAAAGCTTGTAGGCAGCAAGGCACACAATAGAACTCAGTTGTTCCAAGCTGACTACTAGTTGAGCTTAGAAGCAAAGCTACTGACCCTAGTTTAAATTCTTGCCTGTTCTCATTCCATTATTTATCAAGCTCAGTGCTTTCCAAGTCGCTGCAGTAAGTTTTACAGTTTGCCTGCTCTACTGGAGTTAATAATTGTTGGCAGAGAAATGATTGCAAATGAAGCTGCCCTCAACCTTCTGACTGCTTCCTTATTTTTGTGACAACCACTGCTTGCAAACACATGGTGAAGTGCGGTCTAAAGCCTCTTAGCCTAACTCATCTCCAGTGTCCTGACAGGGTTAAAAATGATGTTAAAATCATCTCAGCTCTTCCTCACAATGCTCACACCCTCAGAGGGAGAAAAATAAACCACAAGAAACCAGCTCATTTAATTCCCAGCACGACGTTTCATTCAGTAACTGCACATGGCAAAACTGTCTGATAGGAGCCTGTTTCTCTCAGTGTCCAAGCTCAAAGCTGTTGCCAGTTTTGTCTCAGAAATTGCTGCCATAGACAGTTCGAGGCTCAGGCCAAAATCTCTGCAGATGCAGCTCCTCACGTGACAAGCTGGAGGCAGAGGTCAGGAGCTCAGTCTGCTCTGCTACACTCGCAACCAGGAGTTAAAGCAGCACCATCACAAACCTTAACACATCTTCTCTTTTGAAAGACTGCTTTTACAGTAAGTGAAATGTCGATTTAATTTATCTGTCAAAAACAGGCTCCTGGTTGTGCTCAGTTTCAGCCAATATACAGTCAGGGGTTTTTTTTAAGTACTTCATTTAACTTCAACACAATAAACGCTGTGGACTACTTTAAGGTCAGGTGTTGTTTCAATCAGAATGTTATTTACTGCTTGTGTGCCCTGGGGCAACACAAGGAGAGAGGAAATATTGAGGGAGTGGTCCCGCGGAGCTGAACTCACCTGGCATGTGAGGGCTAAGCAGTCTCTTTGCCAGCCTGGCCAAGCGTTTCCTGCCAAGGTAAGGTCGTTTCTAACCTACTGAAGGAAACAAAACAATGGTGAAAGAATGCCTGCAATTCACTGTTAGACAATACAAAATACAGGGGAAAAAAGGATTAATAACAACTGCCATTTTATTAAACAATAAGACCTTTTAAAGTATTAAAATGATCAATAAAACAATTACAAAAGGTTAAACTTGAGCTAACAAAAAATAATTTTCACCTGCTCTATTCAACATACCCCCACATGACAAAGGCAGGCAAGAGAGCAAGAGTTTTGCTGTTATGCAACATCTCTAGCTATCCCAGGCAAGGAAGTTCCTGCTACCATTTAAAGTTTTCCATCCATAAGAACCTTGGGAAAAAAATCTTGCCGTCCAATGCTAATACCGCAAGGAACTGCTTTCTGGAACACTCCCTGCTAGAGCAGTTACCACATTAAAAACCAGCCATGCTTTTCACAATAGCTTAGTGCAGCTTCACCCGGCTGAAGGCAGGGAGTAATTTCTGCCATAACAGAGCCAGGCTCCTCGTTTCCCAAACCCTGAGGTTCAAATAGGACTCCTCATCACCCTGCTCCAGGCAGGGAGGCTCCCGTTTTCCCCTTGGTACCCACAGGATCAGCTCAGGGTGCTGCTTACCCAAACACGTCTGCTTCCAACGGGGTGTCCTCCTTGTCCCCAGTACAGCACAGACACCTTCACTCCTGGGACTCTGCAAAGGGAACCCACAAACAGAACTCAGCACTCACCAAGGTGTCAAAGGTACATATTATCACAGAGTTGATGAATGCAGAGGTCTGTCTGCCTTTTCTCATTCACAGAACCTGACTTTGACAAAGGTAAAAGGATGATACAGCACTTAATAAATTAGATTGAATGACAGGCTGCAACAATTTCTATATGGCACCTAGTCCTGGGTGCAGAGCGGGGCCACTGCTCGGGCATGGCCAACAGCAACTCCTTCCACAGCAAGTCCAGTTAAGGGCTATTTCAGCAAGGAGAAGGGAAGGGTCATGTGCCACATTTGTTGCCTAAGCTTAAAAATTCTCTCCTGTTTTCCTTTCTCCCTCTCGGAGCTTCTGCTGAGACCTGGACCTTGCTCATTGAAGCACACAGGGAGCACAGCCAGGTAACCACAGTGCTGCCGTTTTCATGGACACAACAAACACCACTCCATAACAAAGACACTCAAAGCTGGAGTTGGGGCAGGTGACCCAGCAGAGCTAAGCCAAGCAGCACTCAGGCACTCACAGCTCTGAATGGCACCCAGTCACAGTAAATGTTTATGTTCTGCATGTAAGGACGGAGAGAAACAAAAACCCTCAGCATCCTCTCCCTCACAAGGTGGGCAGTTATTGAGGAGCACACGAGGTGTTTTGTCTTTGGATGTTCCACAGCTTTGAACAGAGCAGCTGCACACAAATGGCAGAGGGATGAATCATTCACTTAGTGCACAGCATCACCTCCGTGGCTCCCCGTGCAGAGCAGCCCCAGGCAGGGGCTCCCAGGGCAGCCCAACCCCCCAGCTTTTCACTTCTGCCTCTTCTTAACATCCCTCTTCCTGCAAATCCCACAGGAGAGGCACCACGGAACATTTATTGTAACTCTTCTTTCTAATCACAGGAAAATAAAGTTTTAAACAGCCAGAGTTATTTTAAGACAAGCACAATATTGAAGATGCAGCTACCTCAGGCAATCCCTGAAATACTCAAATACCCCAGAACAACTCAGGCAACGAGAAGCAAAAATGGAGCCCTCGCTCCTCACAGGCTGTCCCCTCCCTCTTGTGCTGCTTAGTGCCAGCAAGAGATAAGAGCTACAGATTGGAAAGGGCTGGATGCAGCAACCACAAACAACTGCTGTGCAGGATTAGCATCTAAGTGAAAGTCTCCTGGTTATCTGCTCTCAGGGTACGTGCTGGAATTTCAAAGGCTTGGGTTTTTCCCCTCCATGGCCAAAAATGATAAAGGCTTTGCAGGCTTCTAAGGCAGTTTGTAACTGAATGGAGAAACGAGACACTTGCTTTTCAGAATCAGGCACTACCCCTAGTTTCCTTTGAAAGGCTTTTCAGTAAGAGCACAGTCGATCACAGAATCACAGAATCGTTTTGGTTGGAAAAGACCTTTCAGGTCGAGTGCCACCATTAACCCAGCACTGCCAGGTCCACCACAAAAACACATCCCTAAAGGCCACATCTACATGACTTTCAAATAGCTCCAGGGATGGTGACTCCAGTACTTCCCAGGCAGCTGGTTCCAATGCCTGACCACCCTTTCAGTGAAGAACCTTTCCAAATACCGACTTGAACTTCTCCTGGCACAACTTGAGGTCATTTCCTCTGAACCTATTGCTTGTTACCCGGGAGAAGAGACCGACTCCCACCTGTCTACAACCTCCTGTCTCAGTCAGAACACTGAGTTACTTAATGGAGGCAATTTCCATGTCACATTTCATCTCTCAAGCACTTTAACAATGCAGTTAAGGAACATGACAATCTTAAAATTAGAGGGAAAATCAAGAGAGAGACAAATGTTTCTTCTTACTTTATGATTTACATGCACAGTGGGAGTGGGGTTTTTTTTGCTGTTCAATAGTACAGCTTTGTTAATGTGAGTTTTTATCCTGACAAAATCTGGAAATCAAAAACCAGTACTGACTTTAAAAAAAAAAAAAAGCAAAACCTCCATAAAATTAAACCACAATGCCATCCCATCCAGCCTCTCCCACCAGACACGCAACCACAGAAGCCAGGAAGAAAAACAAGTGCTTTCTGCACTGTTCTAGCAGTTTTACCCAAGCTTTGGGAAGCAGCAAGCAAAGATGAAGTACCAGAAGAAACTTTTAGGTGAAAATACCAATAGTTCAGAGAACAGCAATGCCAGCAGGTAGAGCCCTCAGCAGCCACAATGTTATTTTTCATCCAGGAGAAAGAAGTCTTGTTAAAAGCATAGAACACTCTGTGCTTGGTAGCTGTCTAGTTTCATGAAAGTAAAACTGTACCAAGTCAGCCTGTCCTGAAATCCTCCCTCCTCCCTCCAGTGCAGCAGCTGATTCCCCAGAACTGCACACAGCTCCAAGAGCAGCCTGAAGGGAAGGGGGGAAGAGGATGCTGAAAACTTCTGAGAGGTTCTACTCACATTTTAACTAAGCTGCTTGTCCAAACAACAGTATATGCTACTATTGTGTCCAAATTTGGACAGAAGTACTTACAGCTTACTAACTCTGCTTCATTTTTTCCATCCTGGGTGCTTTCCCCCACCCAGTGTCTCAGAACACAAGTGAGCAAATGTTTATCAGTACAGACTCTGCCAGACCACTGAAAAGGGAGAATGTGAACTTAACCTACCCCCATATGAAGAGCAGCAGGATGCCTGATGTTGATGAAAGCCTGTTTTCTAGATGGAACCAATGGATTTCCTAAGCAAGTAAGGCCTCAGAGCAAGGCTACAGGCAAGAGGGCATGAAGAAAATGCAGAGCTTCTTACAAACTCCATCTGCAGGAAGTTTAGCCAAGATTTAAGGAACCCGATTACAGAAGCTACAGAGGAGCCCAATTACAGAAACTCTATGCCTTTGGAAGGGAAAGCCAACAGTCATAGAAGAGATCTGAAACTTTCCAAGAATCTAAATACAAAAAAATGCTCAAAACTGGTGAGTGAACAGAAGTAAAATATCAGAAATAAGAGTTTCTGAAGTAGATGCACAGCTGTTTCCTTCTCCTGCGTAGCATGGATGGATACAGGTTCAACACACCTTTCAGCCAAGGCCACATTTCTGGTAATTACCACCCCCACCCCCATCGGTACGAGGTGCAAATCCACAGCCTGAGGACCATCCCCACAAAAGTTCCCCTGCAGCAGAGGAAAATGCAAGGTGTACCACTACAGATGTTAGAGACTCTGGCCAAGTCGGTCTCCCAGGTCAGACTGCTCCAAGGCATGGCACTGCCTCCAAACATAGCAGCCTCTTGATTTACCACAATGCTGGAACACTGTTCTGAATGAACTAGAGTGGAAACTGGGATTTTCTTACATGTATACACCACCAAACTTCCATCCCAAGCCAACTGTAGGGTCACAGCCTACATGTTAACAGTCCTCTTCAGGAAAGCATTAAAGTGTCAAGCTACTTACACTCAGGCGAAAGCTTAGGATCTGCCCTTGGCTGTGAAGGTGCATCACTGTCCTCCACAGGTGCCAGGCCAAAGGCAGAGCGCTGCAGCCGACCAACGAGGATGCACAAACCCTTAGGAGCATGAAAGGCTCTCCTGCTGCTCCCACTGGCTGCTGCCCAGCCTGGGGATCCTGCCAGCAGGAACCGATGAGCAGCAGCAGCAGCAGCAGCAGCAGCTAAAACGGCAGACCAGTATCTCAGTCTGACAGGGTCGTGCTTTATTGTGGTAGCTGTCACAAGATTCAACGAGGAACATATGGAGCTGCAGACCATAAGGTATGAATGAGGTACACTGGCTTGCTTTGTGATGCTCTGCTGGATTAACACCCATCAGATTCAAGGAGACAGCCAGGATCTGCCCAAGATCAATCAAAGCAGACCACGAGGAAAGCAGCACACAACCCCTTCCTGTTCTTTCATCTCCAGAAGCCAATTGTGAAAAGGGGAATCAGAATTAGGAAAGCAACTGAAAATCCATTTTCCCACATCTCACGAAGGAGAAAGAAAACAGCACCACGTTTTAAAATCACACCTACATTACTATTGATTGGCAGCAATCAACTGAGGAGTAAGAGGACAAAGCGAGAGGATTTCACAACCAGATGCTCCAACTGTACGAAATCTGCCGAGAACCGCAACACAGGGCTGTGTCAGCCTTCAAAATCACTGTGTCTCACGGCTCTCCCCCGGTATTTGTTTCCTTGAATGTCACCACTCCGAACCTGCCAGCTCCTACTTGTAGCACTTGCCGCCTTCACGCCGGGGAAGAGGGGAGGCGGCCGGGCAGGGGGGCCAGGGGTGTCCCGCACATCCCACCTGCCCGCTGAGCCCCCCGCCCCACAGGCACGGCCATCACCAGCTCCCACCCAGCCCCTCGGGCAGCTTGCACAAACCAAGGTGATTTCAAAGCAAGTAATGTTCTCAGCAGAACATGATGTCCAGAAGAAAACTAATTTGTATGTATTTGAAGGTTAAAAACGCCACTTTGTTAAGGCTACAGTATGAAGCCTTGCGTTTTACCCATTTTTTTTAAAATTCCTATATTTAGGAACCTAATTTGGACTCCCGCTTCCCGAGCTATGAGAAAGCATAAGACATTTCTAAATGTTTTACAGTTCTTGCCGTGGCAGATCTCACACTACTAAATCCGTATTTGACAAGGCGCCAGATGAAGGCAACCCGTCCTGCACCGTTTGCGCTGAGCCCCGTTCAAGGCACCGGCGGCGGAGCCGGCCGGGGCGGACAGACCCTCGCCCCGCCGCGGCCGGCAAACACAGCGCTGTCACGTCTTCCCCGCAGCAGGAGCGCAGCTCGGACAGAACCTGCCACGCCGTTCACCTTCCCGCCCCGCATCCTTCCCACGGCCGGCCACGCACAGCACCGCCCCTCCCGAGGAATTCCCAACGGGAGCGGCACCTCCGTCCCGAGGGCTCGGCCGCGGGGGATGGCAGGAGCGAGGCAGCCGCGCCGCCCGTCCGGAGCGGCCCCACCTGGGAGCGCGGCTCTGCTCCCCGCCGCCCTGCCCAGCGGGGGCTCGGGGGGCTGCAGGCCGGTCCTGCCCGCGGCCCGGCACCGCCCACCCCCTGCCGGGTCCCCGCGGCCGGGCACGTACCGGGGGCGCTGTCGGTAACACGCTGCGAGCGGCCCTGCCCAGCGGGGGCTCGGGGGGCTGCAGGCCGGTCCTGCCCGCGGCCCGGCACCGCCCACCCCCTGCCGGGTCCCCGCGGCCGGGCACGTACCGGGGGCGCTGTCGGTAACACGCTGCGAGCGCGGCCCCGCCGGGATCCCCTCCTGCCCCTTCCCCCGGCGCTGCCCGCGGGATCCTCGGCCCTCGTCCCGCCGACGCCCTCTCCAGGTTCCCGTTCCTGAACGGNGTCCTCTCCCCGGGATGGGCCCTGACATTTAAATTAAGGGGGGAAAGAAACCCAAATCAGCCGGGCAGGAAAGCCGCCGCTCCTTGGTTTCTCCTCGTTGAAATCCTCCGCCGTCTCCACTCGGCCCCCGCGNGGCGCTCCCCGCCCTCCCCGGGGCGGTGGCGGAGGCTCCGGGCGGGGCGCGCAGGGGCGGGAGCACGGCCCCGACCCGGCACCTGCCACCCCGCCCCGCCCGTGTCCCCGCCCTCCTCTCCCCGGGATGGGCCCTGACATTTAAATTAAGGGGGGAAAGAAACCCAAATCAGCCGGGCAGGAAAGCCGCCGCTCCTTGGTTTCTCCTCGTTGAAATCCTCCGCCGTCTCCACTCGGCCCCAGTGAGGCCACATCTGGAGGGCTCTGTCCAGTTCTGGGCTCCTCGGTACAAGGAGGACAAGGAGCTACTGGAGAGAGTCCAGCGGAGACCGCAAGGACAGTTAAGGATCCGGAGCATCTCCCTTGTGAGGAGAGACTCTGTGAGCCGGACCTGTTTATTCCAGAGAAGGCTGGGAGGGGATCTCATTAGTGCGTGTAAATACCTCAAAGGTGGGTGCCGAAAGGATGGTGCCAGGCTCTTTTCCGTGGTGCCCAGCAACGGCCCTAAACTAAACCAGAAGTTTCACCTCAACGTGAGGAAGAACAACTGGGACAGGCTGCCCAGGGAGGGTGTGGAGTCTCCTTCTCTGGAGACATTCAAAACCCACCCGGTCACTTTCCCATATCCCCTGGTCCAGGTGGGCAGGGTGGTTGGACTGGATGATCTCCAGGGGTCCCTTCCAACCCTAACGATCCTGTGAAATGTGGGGAAGCCTGTTCAAAGGCTGGAGCTGCCGCATAAGAGCTTAGGGCCGTCGCTGTGCCAGCGCTGAGGCGCCACAGCACAGTGAACATTAAAGTGAACAAAACAGTGGGAAAGGCTGGGGATGAGGCCTGGGTGATGCTTCTCTGATTTTATCCTGTCAGGCAACATCAAATCACGTACAACCACAGAAAAATATGAAATATATCAAAGCTTTTTAAGAAGTGTCCTCATCCCAAAAGAAAGCTTCCAGAATGAAGGAGCCGAGCAAGTTAAAAATAACACTTTCAATTTTTCAAAAATAAAAGCAGTGCTAAAACTGAAACCTGTTTAAGAGAGGCTGTGAACAGACATCCTGGGTAAAGCATTCCTCCTTCCAGGGAGTTCTCAACACCCAAACGACTGCAAAAGACACAAGTGCACACCTTGGGCATCACCTCTGGGAGGCTGTCACGAAGCTCATGCCTGGTTGGGGCTGGCAAACAAGGACCACCAGGGGTCTCCTGGCCCTGGCGATGACAAAGTTAGGGACATGAGGCTCATGCTGGGCCCTGGCTTGTCCTACAGCAGCAGGCTAAAAGCCAGAGGTGCTGCAGGACTGGCCACTGCAGTCGTGCCCTTCGCTGGAGGTCACACTCGCTTTCAGTGCCTGTGCTGACTTGTGGCTAAGTCTTCCTATGTGTTTAGGCAACAGTTTTATAGAATCAGAGGATCATTTAGGTTCGAAAAGACCCCAAAGATCACTGAGACAAATTGATAACCCGCCACTGTCATGTCCACCACTACAACATGTCCCTAAGGGCCACATCTACATGACTTTTAAATACCTCCAGGGATGGTGGCTCAAACATTTCCTGGGAAGCCTGGTCATTGAAAAAAGCTTGAGCATGCTTTGATGCAGATTTTTTCCCAATATCCAACTCTCCTAGCACAACTTGAGGCCATTTCCTCTTGTCCTATCAATTTTTACTTGGGAGAAGAGGCCAACACACCTCACTACAACCTCCTTTTAGTTAGTTGTAGAGAGAGATAAGGTCTTCCCTGAGCCTTCTTTTCTCCAGACTAAACATCCCCATCTCCACTCCCTTTCTCTGGACATGCTGCATCACCTGAATGGTTATTGCCAAACAGTTTTCTAACCTCAGTGATTAATGCCAACCCTAATTGTCAAGCGTAATTCTAGTCATCAGCCAGCCAAGCAATCTCTTGCAACATTTTTGATTTTGATTGAGGGAGTTAGAGTTGTTTAGCCTGGAGAAAAGGAGACTCAGAGGTGGCCTCATCGCTCTCTACAACTTCCTAAAAGGAGGCTGTAGTCAGGTGGGGGTTGGTCTCTTCCACCGGGCAGCGACTGACAGAACGAGAGGACACAGTCTCAAGCTGCGCCAAGGAAAGTATAGGGTAGACATTAGAAAGAAGTTTTTCACAGAAAGAATAATAAAGTATTGGAATAGTCTGCCCGGGGAAGTGGTGGAGTCACCATCCCTGGATGTGTTTAAGAAAAGGCTGGATGTGGCACTTGGTGACATGGTCTAGTCTAGTTGAGGTGTTAGGGCAAGGGTTGGACTTGATGATCTTAGAGGTCTCTTCCAACCTAGTGATTCTGTGATTCTGTGATTTTCAAAGCCAAAGAAAACATGACACTGGTAGCATTAGTCAACAAAAACACCACTCTAAATGTGGGGTCGCAGACCATCCATTGCACTGCGTAGGGCCAGGAGAGCCAGGGGTTAGGTAGGTATGGAAAAGAGGAACCACGTCCCTCTGGTCTCCAGCACCTGGCAAAGCCCAAGCCCTCCCCCTAAGCCTGGAGGACCTGGGGCAGGGAGCAGGCAGCCACTGCTGTACACCTCCCAGTCAAAATCCAGCAGTTCCTTGTGTGAAAGGATGGTTGCCCACAGCTGTTGCAACCACTTGACACTCATTACTTGTAAACAGTCCACCAGTGTATTAAACCCCCACAGATTTCACTAACTACTGCCTTCGGGGCCTGGAGAAAGCATTCTGCTGACAAGTGCTGTGCACAGGGTTTGTACACACCGTGTTTGCTGTGTCATTTCATGCATCCAGCTCTAATGAGAACCACGCTCCCTTAGAGAGGGGAGAGTTTCTGGTGCTGGGGTGCAAGAGGGGGACAAAGCTTGACCCTCCTCACCAGCCCCACACAGCAGCAGTTCCCAGGGCAGGCAACCACAGGTGCACATCAGCTCCAGTTCTTCACATGTGTGACTTTTAAGTGACGAGTTCCCCAGCCAGGATTAAGCCGCCTGGGATCTAAGCACGTGTAGAGTGTGTGTGTGTGTGTGTGTGTGTGTGTGTGTGTGTGTGTGTGTGTGTGTGTAAGTGTTTGGAGAAGCAGGGATGAGGAGCTTGACCCAAGGCCTAATAAAGCTGGTGGCACTATGCCCTTTGATTTCAAGGAGCTTTGACTTGGGACCCGCTGACCTGGCTAGATTTTGGCCAGATGTTTTATTACTGTCTTGGTTCACCTGAGGGGGCTAGAAGAGAAAATCAAATAAACCCCTAGTCCTGAGAATTAAAACAAGACAGAATATTGGAAAAGCGTGGTTACCTTGCAGTGGTATTATTACAACTGTGATTTTTAAACTATACACCGTTTTTAAACAGGAATTTTATAACTAGATTATGAATATCTTTGTAGCATGCTCTTTATTATTCTAGCCCAGTTTCTAATGCAAGGCTCCACTTTTAACTTCAGCTTTTAAGTGAGCACAGCTCCAACTGAGCACCTTTGAGCCATGGGGAGACATTGCACAGGCTGCCTTCCCCTGTGTGGCACAGGCTGCAAGCACACTGCTGGTGTCCAACTGGATCCTTTCATTACATCCCAGCAGATCCCCTGGTGCTGGTGCACCACTCACCCCCTTGTGTCACAGCCTAAAAAGCCCTGTCTCTGAGCACCAGCACCTCAGTGTAAAACAGGGGGACACGGGGAGTTAAGGATCGGGAGATAAGTGCAATGAGAATTCTGAGCTGGGATTCTTTTCTGGGTGCCAGAAGATTTAATATTTTATTAGCTGTGGAGTTTGTGAGACAGCTGATTATGCTGGGCTCCAAGCAAAGCAGTCAGTCTTTTTAAATGCAGAGCATCCATTTGAAATGACTACTGCCAGGCACAGGACAGGCAGGCGATGAAATATTTAGCTCATAAAGCATTTCAGTGTGCAAGGCTGGGGTGAGGCACAGGTGCTGTAGTGCTGAAAACCACAGTGCCCAAAAATGTGAGGTGCCTCAGCCCCAGCATGGAGGCCTCAAGGTGCAGCAGTCGCCCAGAGAGTGGAGCTGTGGGGCTCCCAAGGTCCCCTACCAGGGTGCCGTGCACAGATTGGTTTGGGAGGACACAGGCATCAAAGCCTCTCCTGAAACCCAACTTTCCTGATCGTGGTGCCTCTTGCACCCCTCTCTGCAATGTCATTGGCTGAAAGCATTTTCCCTCCAGAAAAAATGGTTTTGAGGAAAGTTTTTTTTTCTGTTGTCATAACATCTGATATTTATTCTATTAGCTATTTTTATTATTTACTCATTAGAGTTTGCTAGATCTTCCTATAATATAATCCAAACCCTCTAAATGCTTGGCCTGCCCTGTGAGCACATGTTCACCCCAGTGAGGGACTACTGCTTGGATATCTCAAGCACTTTCTGATAAGATGGATGTTGCATCAATACATTTGCAAGGGGGGGAAATGGTACAAACGGAACGACAGAAGTCTCTGAATGGTGTTAGGACTGGCAGTGTTGGAATGGCAACCGGACTGGAAAAGGCCTGTGCTGAAGCCTCAGAGGAAGTTGGGTAAGAAACTGCCGACCTACTGCTCTCGAATTAAAACTTGCCACCTAACCTTTGTACCAGATAGCAAAGTTCTAACAAGTTTGTCCAAGGGTAACAAAATAAATGAAATCTCTTTTCTCCTTCCCTCTGATACAATTTCACAGTTCCTGTCCTCATTCTTCCATCTGCTACCCTTCACAGTTCCTCCATCTCCTCAAACCCCACTCCAAGCCTTCAGTTGTTCCTCTGTGTGATATAAACCTGCAATATCCTACTCTCATTTCTGTACTACTCATATCCTCTTCTACTTGGCAATATCTCAGCTCCCTCCCATCTCACCTGTGCCCCTGCTTTTTCCACATCTTCTGACCTGTGTGGTTGGCCAGGTGGGCAGCAAATATCACATGCTCTGGTTTTGATTAGGTTAAGATGGTCATTCCATCAGTCCTGCACACCAACAAATGCTGGGTCAGATTCTCCCTGCCTTTCTTTTGGAAAGCAGAGAAAATATAATTATTTTCCTAAGCAGTGCTTAAGTTAATTTAAGAATCCATTGACATGGAATGTGGCATTTTAAAGCCACAGAGCTCCATGGATCTGTCCAAATCCAACTGAAAACTCAGGCCCTGCTCAGCAGTCATTGGCTGAACCACTTCATACTGTTTCTCAATTCATTTTTTTAACTACAGGTGCACACACCAGTATTAGGGACAGCTTTACTGAGCCTCGTATTTGTAATCCAGCTGAAGAGTTAAAGGGAAGCGAGGACAAGCACTGTCCCAGCAGCTCCCCCCAGCATGCCCACAGTCACATGGTGACTTCACAAAATCTATTTGTACATGCCCTAATCCACTAACTGTATGGGTGGGAAAACATTAGGCAGCCTGAGAAGAATCAATATGGAGTCTAAAGAGAGCTAGAAAGCCCAAAAGATTGTTGTCATTGACTAAAATCTCCTGACAGTCCACACTCCTTGATGTTTTACCATGACCACCTTGCAATAGGGTACTTTGGTAGAGTTTCAAAATCAAACCCACATTGCAAAAGAGGACACAGTGTCACTGCAACAAACAGCTTTATAGAGTAAGCAACTGCCACTTAAATAAGGGCTCTATTTTCGAAAACTTCATTGACGGGAAAGATGTTTCTTTCCTCAGCTTGGGACTTGTCTCCTTTTTACCTAATCCTTGTTTCATCCTGCACTGCTTTCGTATTCTGTGCACAACTGAGATTTACCAAAGCCTTCTCTCAGAGCTCATATTTTCCTTGACGTTTGCAACCAGGTTGATTAAAAGTAAGGACAAGTATGATTACACTATGCCCAAGCACATGGCATGGAAGTCGTTCAGTGCTGCCCTAGTTTCCATCTGTTACTGCTGAAAGTACATGACAGTGGGGATTGCATGACTGCTCCAAACCTTAGGGCACAACATTGATTTCTAGATCATGATTATTTTTGGAATGTCCCATCCTCCTGGTCTCGAAAAAGGGCTTGATAGTTTTTAAGTTAGAATATAAAGCCTAATTCCACTTTCTTGTATGAAGAGATATGGAATATTTAAAATATAATGTTTAATTCATGGCTATAAGTTTGACATTGTTGTTGTGTTTACTTGGGTGTGCATATACTGCTATACCTCGAAGGAGAAACACCAAATCAGTGTAACTCACTGAGCTCTGTACACATTAAAGAATCCTCAGCACTTTGTGATTATCTCAATGGGGAAAGATTTGGGGTTTTTTTTAAAAAAAAAGGGTAAAATACCTTGTTTAGCAGCAGAAGTTGAACATGCTCAGCTTCACTCATGTACTTACACTTCAGCTTGTCCAGCTGTACCTCATTGGGTAGGGGCTGAGTTGCAGTAATTCATTTCATCCACTCACTAACACCTGTGTGAAGACATTTGGAACTACTTAAGGCACCATATTTGCAACATTTTCCATAAAGAAACAGCATTATTTATTTGGAATTTGTCTAGATGCTTAAGAAAGTGCTAAAAAGACAATGATGACAGTGTTACACTATGAAGCCACTCTGGTCTAATAAATAATACAGAATATGTGGGTATTCATTCTTTTCTCCCTAAGAACAACTATATTTACTGGCAAAATAAAAGAGAAGGAATTAGAATCATTTAGGTTTGAAAAGCCCTCTAAGATCATTAAGTAAAGGAGTTCTCAAGTGCTTATCCAACTGAATGTAGTAGTTGTTAGATGCTCTTTTTTCAACATGTGAATTCAGCTAGAAATTAATAGAAAGTTTGTAGTGGAAGTCTATTTGGACATTTTTAGGAATATTTAAAACAAACTTTGTGCTCTTGGGGCTTATGGGGTTTTGTGTCCTGCAATGGGGAGCGGTGCTGAATCCCTCCCCCTGTAGGGCAGTGAGATCAATAACTGAGTAACCACAGAGCAAAGACACACAAGGAGCAGCCAAGAAATCTTTAAAATGAATTCTGAGTGTTACTTATCATTCGAGATGACAACTTTCTAGAAGAGTGAAATTTCTTCCAGTGAGAGGAGATTGAACATTACAACTCAGGAAGACTGGCTGAGCCCCAAACTGGCCTCTGTGCTAACACCCTGTTCCCTACACACTGGCCTCAAGACTAGGGCTGACCTTGGTGCCACGGCCATGACTAGAGCTGTTTTTTTTAAAGAAACCTTTCTACATCATGGCTCCTTCTGTGGAGCGTACAGAAACCAAGAGCTAAATCACCAAATCTGCACTGCATGTTCATCATGAAGGAAAAATGCAACAGCAACAAAAACCTCCCCAGGAGATCTGGGAAAGAGGCAGCTCCGGCTTTTGCTTCAGTTTATATATGAAAGTGAAGACTGTGTTTGGCAGAAGGTCAGCAGTGAGCCTCAACATACATTGTCTGTCAGAGGCAACATGGACACATGTGGCCTCTGCCACTCCATGGCCTGGCAGCAGCCCTGGTGTGGTTTGCACCAGTCTGTGCAGTCAGGCACTTACCTCCTTGAGACCCAAGACCATCCTTACCCCCTGTGAGGTGCTGGGAAAAAAAATAACAATAATGAATACCAAATCTTATTTGCATTCTTTATAGCAAATATCAAATCTTCTTTACATTTTTTTTTCAAAATAAGGCAGTATTCCAGCCAGAGAAATACTCCCAATTTATATGCAAGTCTTCTTTATTTTTTATCAGTATCTAACAGCACTAAAGCATGAAGCCTGGGCAGACATGAAAACCACAGCCCTGGAAACCCCAGGAAGCAGCACAGCGAGGGGATTAACTGAACATGAGGCATTAGAATATTGCAAAGAGGATCAAAAGAGATTTGTGACTGAAAAGCCACCCACCAGAATTACAGTCAGCTGAGAAGCTGGACAGAGAAAAAGTGGGTAAATGTTTTTGCATTTAGATCTCTCCTAGAATAAACTCACTTTGGGATGTGCACTGCAATACAACCGTCAGATCAAGCTTCCCTGCAGCATGAGGCTGCAAACAAAGCCATCTTCTTTCTACACTGAAAATTATAGACAAATATTAGCTGGAAACAAGCAAGAATCACTTTGAAATATGGTCACTGGCACGCCTAAAACAAAGAGCCCTGAGGGCAGCAATAAAGCAGTAGCTGTACAAAAAAATGCCACACAAAAGGAAATAGTACCAAGCAAATAAGAGGGACTTAAGGATGCAATCTTCCCATAACATTTCCTTCTGCAAAATGAAAATCATTCTCAGGGTTCTCACTCCAAAAAGACACTAAGATTAATTATGAAACAGGAA
Source organism: Serilophus lunatus (assembly GCA_013399895.1). NCBI lineage: Eukaryota > Metazoa > Chordata > Aves > Passeriformes > Eurylaimidae > Serilophus > Serilophus lunatus. The sequence goes on along the minus strand of VXBA01004775.1, from coordinate 259,168 downwards.
ATTGCCTCCCAACAGACATAAAGACACATCACTGCAAACGAGGCTGTGGATTGGCAGAGCAGTGACACACTAAAACCCTGCTCTTCCCAATCTTGTAACATCTGTGGACATTAATTTACTCCATGTGGAGAGGTCACGTGTTTCAAAGAAATGTTGTACCAACATCTGTACCGTCAAATTTTCACATTGAGATCAACATCATTACAAGCAACGACTTCTCCTTTCTTCTCCCTCTCTGCCTTGCTTTCACACCTAGCTTTGGCTTCACCTGTCTTTATCTCCATCCACAGGTCTTCTCTCCTTCCTCCTACCTTCTCCAGACCTAGCAGGAGAGGGGAAGGCATGAGCAGCCATGTGGGTGTTTGACTGTTGGCTGGGCTTAACCTGCCACATTATTTCATCCCAGCTTTGCTCAGAGTAAGCCATCTTGTCCTAAGAACTAATATATTCCCTGAAACGTGCTTTTGATGTGTTTTTATGGACAAGGCTAAGAAGGGGTATGAAATGGAGAGTTTTCCCTGTAGGAGCTGCCCAAACCACCTTTCTCTGTAAGATCCGTTTCTCCACCTTGAGAAATAAAACAGTACGAACATGTGACAGGGTGGACTCCTGCTGCCACAAGAGCAGCGGTAATGGCTCTTGCTATTTTAAGAGCCTGGCCCACTTCTCTCAATCTTCCTCGAGGGCAGACAGGCATCTCCCCTCAGCCCTTGGAGAGACCACCAAAGACTCTCCCTGCGGTGCACATTGGACTGGTTAGTGCCCTAATGAGGTGGGCAATAAAACTGGCTCTCTTTGAGCACAGAGCAAATGCATTTTCAAATAGGAAATGAGCCAGAAGATGCCTTAGAAAGAAGCTGGGGTAGTGACTCCCTCGGAGGCTACATTAGAGCAAAGACAGGGGATGGAAGGATACAGATGCTGAGGATACAGATCCCTTGGGGAGATTTATGGGTGACTGAATCAGAGCTATTGCTGCTGCTGAAGAATTCCATTTCCCTAAATTGCCTTGCTGGCTGAGTTCAAGCCCTCTACTTTTTCTTATACACCAACATCACCTTTTGCAGCACAGATGACAAATAAATTCCCTTATAAAGTTGCAAAGTGACTTCAACTGTCACTGGAATGAGAAGATAAATTTGAAATTAATTTTCAGCAGAGTCTAATTTACCAACAGTGTCATCATGATTCCCTCAAATAATATTTTGATACCTAAGACATTATTCAACACTCAAATAATCTAATTATATTATCTGAGATACCATTCAGTACTATTTATCTTTTCCACTGTATCAAGAGGTTTTTCAGCTGCATCATCTTGAAATCAAAACTCTTGTGAACAGTGAAATTTGACAGTATATAGATCAAACGGCGAGATGCAATAATATTTTTATTGAGATTGTAAGTAGAAATATTATTTATGATCACATATTAGCAAAGAAAAAAATAATGATTTTCATTCATGTTATAGATAGACCCTGACATCCATGACTTTGCAATTTGATTTCAAGAGAAAAAAAAAAACCAAAACCCAAACAACTTTTAACATGGAACCAATACTTTATCCTGGAGGACAATACTTGAGGACATGTCTCGAGGACATTATCAGCATTGCAGAACAATTCCACTGAAATAAATGTTAGTTATGGATGGTCTGTGTTACAGTTACTGTACACTGAGGTATTCAACAGAGCATGAGAGCACTTTTCAGGAGCCCTTTTGGACTAGAGTTCTGCTTTCAGGTCTCATTTTCCTGAATTTCTAGTTAATTCTATAATATCTGTTCCTACCTTAAGTATAGCAGTGGAAAGAATATTTCAGTTGTAAAATGGAGTTAGATGGCATAAGCTTGCTACACATTTACTTCATTAAGGCAGGGCTTTGAAGAAAAGCCAATTTTGAGCACATGTAGAAAAGTTTTTTATGACTAAAAAGACTCAAAGCCTTTGATCTGATAATATATGTGATTCTGAACAACCCATTGAAGCTCATGATCAGCTACTGCTAAAAAAATTGAAAGTTGAGATGGTATGATTTGCTTAGTAAAGGGTGTGTGGAATAAGCTTTAGGACAGGATAACACCAGGATTAATACCTAGGTTTTAGTGGTCAGTGTTAATTGAGATATAGTGCTCACCTTTGACAGGTGGTGGGTGCGCCTGTAGGTTTGGGGCTGGCAGGGGCTGCTGAGCTAAACTAGTGCTGGAGTTTGGAGCAGGTCAGATGCACTGCCAATATGCACTGCACTCAGGTGATGCCTGAGCATTGGGTCAGCCCAAGACAAATAGGGGTTAGACTGGAATAAGTCTGGGATCTAAATCAAAATCATATTTATAGAAGCCTGCCAAAAAAACCACCAAAGCTACAAAATTCATCACTGGAAGTTTAATGGTGGTAGCTCCAATCTCTATCCATTTTCCAGTAAGCTCTTACTTACAAAAGAGCACGTCTTGGTCCATATTAACTGATGCTGTCTTTGTTCTCTGAGCAGAAATGTACATGAGAAATGTGTCACAAAGTAGTAGATATGAATTAAACCACTCTTTGGCTGTTGTAGAGCACATCCACCAAGAAGCATCAGACATCTTGCATCATTTTGGTTTGGGATGTAGTCTCAAGTTTTGACATGGACAGATATGCACATACATATATACAAACACACACAGAGTAGATTATTAGGGAACAAAACTATGATCCAATAGCTCATAAGCCTAAGAGATATCTTGAAGGGAGTTTCAGTATGATGTTATATGGTTATGTTTTGATAAAGTAGTTCATATAGGAAAGGTAATATAATCTCTGAGAGACAAATGGATCAGAAAATCCAGGAAGGCCAGCCTATCCCAGGTGGTCTGCCAATAGTGCTACAGCTTAATACTGGAGCTTCACTCCTACTAACTTGAATAACTTCTCACTCTCTTTCTGACCATCTTTTTTTTCCCTTGAAGTCAGAAGTCTGCTTTTTGATGTCTGAATTGAACATTGTTCATCTCATGCAGTTCGAAGTTCAAGATCCTACTTGTATGTGGCATGACCTCTTACTAGCTGGAAAAATTTACTCAAATACAGGCTCTGTGATGAGAAGCCAACAACTGGATGCAGTTTCCACAGCAAAATTTGGGTCACTTAGCTTCAAAACAAGCCTGCATTTAGTGAACTAAAGGAGTTGTTCAGTGCTCACAAACACATTCTGACAAATTCTTTTCAGCCAGCGTCAACAGTACCCACAGACAGACAGGCATTTCAAGCCTCAGTTCTTCTGAATCAGAGAGGATGAATCAGGATGAATTGTTTCAGCTAAACAAGAATATTTAGTGTTTTTATCTATCTCATCTATGAACAGCATAACATACTATCACTGAATAAGTAACTGCTTGATGCCTACAACCTGTATCCCTTGCCATCTCCTTATCCAGGTGCCTGTGTGCTTACAGGGGTCTCATCAGGGCAGTCTCTCGGGACACCACATGTTCTATTCTCACAACTGTCCTCCAAGTGGAAAATCAGATTTACTTTTTAACAGTGGGGAAATGCAGGACAATGAGGTGTGGAAGTTTGGAAAACGTGTAGGCTCAGTGTGTGTGTGCAGTAGAAGGCTGTGCAGAGCAAACCCAGCTGGCTCTGCACAAGCTGAGATGTTTCACAGGGCACACCTGATTATTCTGTGCCTTATAGCTCCGTGTTTCAGTGACAGCAGGGATGTGTCACCTCCCTTGGAGTGCCTTAGCAGAGCACTGCAGAGCATTGTGGGTGCAGCCACGGGCAGCCACCAGGCAGGCAGAGAGCTGCTGGTGGTGGGAGAAAGAATAAGGTCTCTGTGGAACAATTAGTCCTCTTACTGCTGTTGGTGTTGGATGAGAAACATTGATTTGTCCAAGATTACCCAAACAACTCAGAGAACAGAACCAGAAAACTGCCCCTTCAGTTTGCCATAGTCACTCCATAGAGCAAGATTTCGTATAAGGAAGAGATGAATTCACATTAGTGTGACAGAATTACCAATGATTCCAGTAGAGCCAAGACCCATTTTAAGATTCTAAAGCCAGAAAACCTTTTTTCAGTGCCCAACCTGATCCTTTGAGTTTCGTCAGTCACGTTTTTCTATACCAAAAGAAAGATCCCAGGCTTCTTGTTTCTGGCTGTGAACAATTTGCTACCCAATTTACTACTGGCTTGATTTTATAAGATTTCATAAGATTTTTTTTTCCTGAAGTCTTTGGACAGAATTTATAGAAAATATACTAGATGGAGACCTATTGTAAATAAAATTAACTTTGGATGAAGATGTATCTGTTGAATTTACTTCTCAGATTCCCTGCATACTCACAACACTGGCACTCTACTGCAAACATAATGATAGCCACAATAAATTAATGACTTGTATTTGTGAATATAACATTATTTCATGGACAGCACATACACACTGCTACCCCATCATATTGTCGTTATATTTGTTTGATGTTCATATAAGGACACAGTTAAGAAGAGAGTGTTCATCACCTTTTTATTAAGGTGACAAAAAAATGAGAACCATCTCTCACTTGGAAGAAGCTTGTTTGGAAATAATTTGAAACACTAGTCCTTCTCAGGATAGGCAGCAAAAATATCTCTTCTATCATCTTACAAGAGTAGCCTGTGAGCCACGTTAATCATCTTGGACTGAAATTTATAACAACATATGGAAGACTTGCCTCACTATTATTAGAAGTTGCAGGTTTCATATGTGTTCGTCAACTAATTTAAGGGTCACTTCTGCTTCGAACATTATACCCCAAGTAATAAGTGCTATAACAGGTCATTTACATTCAGGAAATTATTTTTGGAAGAAACTCCTGCTTGATGCAAAAGGGCAAAGGCCACTGCAACTTGAAGTCAAGAGTTGACTTCTCTTGGGGCCTGATCCACATAGCCTTTGCAAGTCCATGTGATCTTTTAATTCAGCTTCAAAGGATTTGGATAACACTGCCTTTGGGATATTATGTCTTTAGTGACATTTTTACAAGTTTTAATAGTATTTACTCATGGCTTTGTGTATGTGCTTGTTAAGGATCAGAATTGCACACAAGATTTGCTGCCTATTACCAGCACTGTGACTTTTCTGAAAACCTGTATCATACTTCAAAATTTAATATTGATATTTCATCCTTTGAAAGAAAAAAGCTGCCTTATGCTCATTGACTCTGTCAGTATGAAAGGCATGAATTAAGAATTTAGTCAAGAAATGTTTGCATCTCTTTGGATATTGATAAAGCCTCTCATTTCTCTCTAGCAGAAAACTAGAGTAAAATTTTGTGCTCCCCTCACTGCAGTGGATTTGATGGTGTTAGAAATGTTTACACAGGCACATGGGTGATGTTGCTATTGCACTGCACCATCATCCCCAAAATCAAGATCCCACAGACTCAGTGGTACAGCCATGAAAAGACACTTTGGAAAGTTCTGAGTCACTTCTAAACACCTCAACTGAGTCTCAGTCAAGTGAACAAATTCTGTTTATTTAAGCTCTGAAATACTTTTTTTTTTTTAATTTAAATATGCTCATGCTGCTCCTACACTCCTGCAGACAGCAGATGGGAGTAAATTTATTCTAGCTTAGTTCCTGAACACCGAGCATGCATCAGGCAATACCACTGATGGTGGTGTATATGGTGTATATGCTACACCACTGAGGAGTAGTAAAGATAATGTTAGACTTTTCTTTTACCCTGTAAGGAAAGGTAGATTTAAGATCATAAATAGAAAGCCAATGTTTCTGTGATATAACCTCACCTCTGAGAAACTTTGGGTTCTTATGTACTGTTAAATTACATTTGAGGGATGTCACTGATAAAAGGATTTAGTATTCTAGTTATCAGCCCAGTAAACTCAAGTGCAGTATTTAAAACTGTTACACAATTTAAATAAATAACAATACCTTGTTTAGGCAAATTTAACCTGTGAAATTTTCTTTTTAGATGTAAGAAACTTCCATGTCATAGAAGTAGTCAGAAACTGCCAAAGTGGAATAGTTTAGTGCTGTTTTTAGGAGCCACAGTTCTCCTGAGGTTTGGTCATAGTTAAATTGGAGATGCTTTGGGAAAAATACTTTTATATTTCCTTCCAGTCAGACAGACATGTAGAGCAAACTGTTCAGCTGGGAATAGTGAATACACAGCCAGCCAGGAGGACCAACTGAATTACCTGCAAAGCTTACAAGGCTCTATGTTTATTATTCTTTTAAAAAACCTGTTACTATTTCAAAAGAATGCCACTATGAATAGCTGAAGTAAGAACTCCTCAGCGTGCAGGTGTTTTTTTGTAGCTTCCAAATACTGATGTGAGCATCAGTAAATATAAGATAACTCTAGTTTATCTACAGCTACATAATCAATATGTTATCTTGTCTGACATATTGTAGACATTTGCAGAATATTATTGTTTATTCCATCTTCAGAGAAAGGAACTCCTCATAAAGTAACCTTAGAGAAGGGGAAAAAATGGTACAGGGCTGAAGCACTAATACTGAAAAAGCAGAACTATTTACTACAGAAAAGAAAGAATATGATAAATTTTCTAAAGTTGTGCATGGAACAGAGGAAGTAAATCAGAAATTGCTGATTTCTCATAAAAATTAAAAAAGTACAACAGACCATATAATGGAATGCAAAGGAAAGACATTCCATAGTGGTTAACAGAGAAATCTCTTTACCTAATACATAACAAGCCCACAGGAGGTGCTACCATTATAATGGATTCAGAGCACCCAGATTTACTGCAATGTGCACCTCAAAGTTTGGAAGGGATTTTTGATCTCATGCTTTGACACTGAAACAAGTCCTTAGCAGAGCTCAAGGTAGAGAGCTGTGAGGTGGCAGATTATTTTATTATTTTTTTTGCTGAGATTTCTCAAGGATTATACAATTTCCTAGTTACCGATGATTTTGGTAAAGAAAAGGAATTTTACAGCCAACTTGAAGGACCTGGTTCTCTGATTTCACAGCTTCAGCCAAAATTGGTTTATTATTAATTAACAGTAGAAAACAGAAACGCACCTATTTCATAGAAAGCACAGCTTAAAGACAGTTTTATTGGAAAACAAAAGACTCCAGTGAAAACCAGAGAAGAGAATAGAAAGGTAAGAGAGAACAGCAATTCAAGTAGCACAGTTTGCATTCCCTGTAGCCATGTTTCCCTTCACACCTCTGGGTAAAGTTGTGTGGATCTGATTAAAAAGATGCCCATAAATATAATGGCACTAGCTATTAGCAAGCACAGAAATATAAATCAACTGAATGTTAATGCTTAAGACACTAAATGGCTAAATTAGATCCAAGAATACAACCCTGAGAGTCAGCAATGAAATATTGAAAAGCTATTTGCATTAAATCTTTAGAAAAGGGGGAAAAAAAGCTTACCAGGCTTGTTTGAATTGGGATGAAAGCAACCTGAATTCCTGGCTCCTGATGGCATTTTGCCATTTGGTTGTAAAGCCTGCTGTGGAGTTGTGAGACTCCTCAGTCTCTCACAAGAAGTGCCCCATTAGCTTTCTTGTTGATTACTGCTCCTTAACCAGATTTGTGTTTCATTGTGGTTTTCTATTAAAACACATGCTCTTACTCTGATCATTTGTAGAATGCCAAAAGAGGTTTTCCAGGAAAAACCCAAACCAAATCCACACTATTTTATAATGGCTACAGCAGCTGCTACGGAGATTTGTGAACAGAGTATCGATGCAAATTGCAGTGGATATTTCTCCTTTGCTGTGGGAGGCAAATGAACCAGTGTAGATAAGATAAAACAGCTTCTCCCCTGTTCCCTGCCTTTGGTACCTGCTTGGTACTTCTGGGGAAGAAAAAAAAAAATGAGGAAAGTATCTCCCAAGGGAAAACTGGGGTACATAACTTGTCCTCAATGGAAAATCTGACTTCTCCCCAAATTACAGGTTAAATGACACACTCCAAGCTCAGTTCACTGCTGGAAGATGGAAAATATTTGTTTATCACTGCCATAACCTGCAGCTGGGAGAAGAGGAGCCACCATTCCCATGCTCCATAGCTGTCACTCTGAAAACCAGGGAGCTGCAGGCTGCCTGTAGGTCTCTCCTCGCCCTCCACAGGTTCCCATGATTAGGAATGCTTGTGTTGTGTGTTCTTGTGCCATCTGCTTTTATATTGAAACTACACAGGGACCACATTGTGAGAAAGCTCAAGGGAAAACACACCTCTGATTGATTTTTCTTATTCTGTATAGAAAGAGGAAAAGTTCTCCCCAGAAAATACAAGTTAAATTCTGTGCTATGCAATGGTAGGTGCTGGTATTACATAGAGTTCCTCTGAGTTTGTACTTGCTGCACTGAACTGTTTCACTTGGGTCTAATACAGCTTGGGGCCATTCAAAGATCTTGAAACACAGCACATCATAATGCAAAAATAACATCCTTTCCTTTGTAGTATGCTTGTTTCTGTATTACTCACAGGAGAGACTACAAAATATTCAATCAGCTTTCTTCTTTTTGTTACACCTTAGTAGTGCTAAAAGGCTGAAAGAAAACAAAATTTAGCCCTATACAGTAATGCTTAAATAATGAGCTGTTCATCTGATGAATGATTAATAGATTATTAATTTATAACAGTGGACATCAAATCTTAGCCCCCCCCCTCCACTCCCTAAAGTGCAAGATGTGCCTGCCCACCACTAAAAAATTAGCATTTCTCAGTCCAACATTCTTTCTATATGAACAGCAAATACGCATTTCATACAATTCCAAATACATGCTGAAATAAGTAATTCCTTAATATTATTTTGATTGACCATATTTCTTGTAAGAAACACATACCATTCATTAGGTAGCACAATTGTGGAAAATATTTAGTGACCTTATGGTCCCTAAAAGCCTGATTGACTGACATGAGGGAAGGGCTATGCAGAAGTGAAATCTTGTTTCTTAAATCAACTAGTGTAGTAAGTAACAAGAAACAAGCTTTTGAGCAGAAAAACTCTCTTTTGGTTGAATATCTAATTAAACCATACCTGTATCTATCTATATATCTCCCCTCCCAGTAACTACATCTGTACAAAACCTGTAATTTTTAACACACAGTTTAGGATCAATCTAGTAAAGCAATTTCTCTCTACCAAGTTATTACTGGGATATTAATATTTACCACACTGCTTTCTCAGAGTTATTCATATAAATCATTAGATACATCAATTAAAGTTCAGTATTAGCAGAGCAGCCAACTGCACAATTCAATACTTATTAATTCATTTTTCTTTGTTCTTTGGACAAAATAATTCAATTTCTTAATGTTGAACTACTTTGGTAAATTGTAGAAAGTATAACAAAGTAATTCGATGAAGTCAATCTTATTTCCATTTTACCTTGCATTCCTAATTGTACCATCCATCTCTATTAATCAATATGCACCAGAAAGCCTTGAAAGTTTGGTCAGATATTTTTAATTGATCATAAGCTCAGCTTTTGTATGCAGCACAACTTTTTTATTCTTAACATTTCAGAGGCAGTTGTGGACTACTGTTTGAAGTACTTCAGATTTGTGTACTGAAAATATCCTGGTACAAAGTTCACTTAACATAAAACAGGCTTTGTGTAGTTATCACAAAATCAGTAGCAAACAAATAATTCTATATCTATTAATCTGTGTATCCATGGAATACTTTTTTCTATTAACTCTTCCAGTTCTACTAACTAAAGACATTCTCCAGCCTTCAATAATAAGAGTATGCCTATTCCAGCTGGCATTGTACTAGGACATCTTAAAACTAAACTCTTAAGCAACATCCACTGTAATATTTTAGATTTATTATGTGAATTCTATTTTTAAGCATCCTTATTTGCACAGTCAAGAAAGAGTATGAAATCTTTACATCGTTTCCATGAGTATAGGGCACATACCCATGGATACAGAGATAGTGAGGCTCTTTGCTACAAGAGCATGCAGTAGTTTTATATCTTTGCACAATGAGAGAAAGGGTTTGAAAGCCTGCTACTGAAGGAAGAAAAAAAACAACCAACCAGTCAATTCCTTTGTGGTTTATCCTTGTTTCTCATCAACCAGTTGGCTAATGCTGTGAATTAGCAGACTGATGGGAGAGGAAAACTTGCAGGTCCCAAGCAAACTTGTAAATTTTTAAAGCATCAGCCTTTAAATTGTAAGGAATTGGAAGTGTCTGCTAAAGGAGCCAGAGACAATTCTCAAGAGGAAGGGGCAGTAAAGCTAATGCTTTAGTCAATATTGGCAGCTTTCCTTCAGTTAATGCTCTTATGTGATGCTTCGTAATGGAGCTCGCAAATAGGAAGCATATTTACTACATCAACAGGAAGCAAACAACAAATAAGGAAATATACATATAAAGGAGAAGGAGTGAAAGCTCAGTTTCTTCTGAGCCCCAACACATTTAAACCAGTTGCACTAGTTATGTGAAAACCCTCCAAAGGGACTTTATTTACTACAAAACTTAGCATTTATGCTCTTTTCCTCCAAATGAGAATCAAACACATCAAGAAGTTTTACTCAGTCTCTGATCTGCTCTTTGCCTTCTAAAACCCTAAAGCTGCTTATATGATTTCCTGTGTCTGCATTATTTTGTACAGGTTTTTTTTTTCTCAGATAGTACCTGATTCTTTGGGGTATTACTTTAAAAGAAGTAGCTTCCTCAGAATCTGCAGCCTTTTGTGCCATTACTTATGACATTAAATGACTTTGCAAGGTTTAATAGTTTACATTTCATTATAAGAATTAACTGACTATTTTTTTCTTCCACATAGAATTATATTCTGATCAAAAAAGTTAATTCAGCCCATGGCACTGGGGAAGATTAAACTAGGGAAATTTACTGCAGTTTTTAAAATTGTGTTTTCCCGTTCTTTCAGGAACATCTGTTAGCTTTTAACCTGTCATGTATTACATTAAAAAAAAAAAAAAAAGGAAAAAGAAGCAGGAAGAGAAAAAAGAAAGAAAAAAACTCTTCAGAACAGTAGCACTCCCTTCCAGCAGATGCCATTCCAGAACAACCCAGCAGAGGACAGGCCACTCATATGAAATCACTGACCTCCTGGGGAGAAAATTCCCTTCGAAGAGCTGTGCCTTGGAAAAAATAAAAGCATTCTTGTTTCTTGCAATACCAAGATGAAGTATTTTGGTATTTCAAGCACTTCAACTGTGCAAATGCACAAATGAAATCTCTCCAAGCATGATGGCAACTCCTGAGAGGAATACAAGATTTCCCATAAGAGATGCAGAGGCTGATGCAGCTACTTTAAAAGACATGGAAGATGAAAGTCAGGATGAATGTCAGGAATTTTTGGTAGAAGCATAAAAGCTACAACTGTGAAGGAAAAATAGCATCCTTTAACAAGGGCATAACCCTTAGAATTAAGTAAGTATTTAACAGGGCTCTTTTATAAGATATATTAGACACCACAGTGAAGGCTACAGAACAAAATCCTGAATACAAAAGAACTCAGAAAAACTGGAAGCTTTCACTATAACTGCATCCTTCCTTAAATGTTTTTAATGAGCTTAATATGCTTCCCTATCTGTTTCTAGAGTTAATTTCCACCAGTGTATCTGGTTGGTTTTGGAACAACATGTACTGGAGCATGTAGAAGAGAGAAAAGCAATGGCATTTTTGGCCCATTCCACAGGTACAGTTATGCACACAAAAGCTGCAGGAAGGAAGGAGATGGCCAGAAGCCGAAGGTAGCCTCCTAGGAACTTGCCTGAAGCCCACATTCAGCAGCATCTCTTGGGCCATACATACTTATATACTGTGCTTACATGCTTACATACTGGGCATCCATTGCATGCTTACATACTGTGGCTTGTGAGACATTCCTTAACAGGCAGGACTCACTCGTGTCTCCCACAGATCCTGAGTGGAGGAAATCACCTGCCATACAGAGTGACATTTTGTGTTAGTGCTCAAATCACAAAGGCAGACCCAAGTACACCTTGGGGGAGACCACTTAAAATCCCAAATCACTGAACATCATGGTTTTGCTGGGAAAAGGACCTGGCAGCAGGGGTTGAGAAGTTGCATCATACCCCACCCAGATGCCAGTGTACCAAGACATCCATACCATGCACCATGTGTCCTCTTCTCCTGTATGGAATAGGATACCTAGAACTCAGAACTGCTAAAACCAAGACCAATGTATTTCTTTTTTGGTAAGTTGAAGGAATAAATATTCATACCATCAACAGAGATGAAGTTCACTTCCCGTGGCTGATACAGCACAAAGTCTAGGTGGTTATATATGACTATTTTTTAGGAAAAAAAAAAAAAAAAAAGCATTGCAGAGAACAAATGATTTCATAGAGCAAGAATTCACACTAGTTACAGCTTCCATATTTTAGCTCATGGTAATAAGTTTAATTTTAAAAGTGGTTACTGTTGCCTTAGAGTAGCTGCATTTACATAATGTGATTGGGCTGATGCTTTCACAGGCTTCTTGTTACTGTAAGAGTTCTTTCTAGCTGTTTTATGTATATGACCTTATATCTGCTTTCATGTTCAAAGTCATGCATTTATCTTATGATTCAGGTGTCTAAGAGCAAACATTGGGTGAGTTAAGATGTCTGGGTTCATAATTAAGCACTTAAAACAGCCTAACTCCATTATGTTTAATTGTATGTCTGATTTTTTGTATTCAAATTTAACTGTTCCAATCACAATGACTTCACAAACATTACCTCAGCCTATAGCAGCTAAGAGGGAGCGAGAAGTCTAGTCCAAAAAGATTTGAAATGGAGTTTTCTATCAATTTTAATATGGTATTCTAGAAAATAGGCTTGGTGCTGACGAAAGTGAGAGAAAAGGTGACTCAGATAGCATCTTCCTCAGCAGTTCAGGAAGAGTGTTTTCTCTTCCTTATAAGCAAACCAGGGAGGGAAGCCAACTGGTTCAGAGGTAGGACTTGATATCAGTGGAAAACACCAATCACAGATTCACAGTCCATTTCAGAACACCTGATTTTTTTCTTCAGGTTCTACTTTCTGAGTTGACTAACTAATGTAAACTATTTCATTTAACTTAATCAACAGAATAAAGAAAAATGAATTTCTAGTCCTGCAGACTGAAAGAAAGTGTCTGAAAATCTAGCCTACAGCAGGATGAAGTCGTCTGATTTCTGGCAGGGCTATAAGCCATGTCCCTTTCCTTCCTTGCCAGGAAAGCAGCTCCTTCATACTCCTGTAACTCTCCCTTTTCTCAGAAATGTCCTGGTTCCCTTCCATGTGCACTTGGTCCACCCCCAACACAAGCTGAGATCCCAGCCTGCTCCCTGTCTGTTTTCTGGGTCGCTGGCCCGGCACAGGATGACAGGCTGTGGATGGTCCAGAGCGATCAGTGTGCTGAGCAATGCCAAAGGAGCACAGGCTGATTGGCTGAGAAGAGGCTGCCAAAAAGGATGGGTAATGGTTGGGCTCTGCTTGCCTTCTCCTCAGGGAGGGCATTAGTAATCTCCTTTGCCTCTGCACAGTCACTGTTTTTCCATAAAACTTGCAGTAACAGAGAGTCATTGAAACCTCTATATCAGGCGAATTTGTAGGGGGTGGGTTTGGTTTTTATTTTTTCTTTGGTTTGGGTTTGGGGTTTTTTTTAGGTTTTCCAGTGAGTACAAAAGCTCCTGATGGAAGGCAGAGAAAGAGGAGAAGTTGCCAGGTAGACAGACATGTGCCTTTTTCCTTTAGAAAGGAAAATTCTTGCATTGCTTGATTTTGAGGGCCTGAGCCGTGATCTTTGCATCGTCAGAATTGGGAACACTATTCGCTGTTGGCAGGCACAGTGGGTTGAATGACACAAATCCCAAAGAAAATATTAAAAAGCCATAAAGTTCAGTAAGATGTGCATTTCATTTTTAACTCTTCTTTAGTTTTGCTGGTAGTAATGTGTTTAGGGTTTTTTGGGTTACTTTTTTGTTTTGTTTTCATTTTTATGTGTTTTGTTGCTTTTGGTTTTTTTTCCCCCCTCCCAAATAAATTTTAGAACAACTTTTACCTGGGCACTTTACCACTTATTTTTCTCATCTCTGTCATGTACTTCTGTAGTTATCACCTTCCAAAAACACTACAATTAAAGTCAAACAGAAAACCAAATTGCATTTTCTATTATTATTACTATTATCAAAGAAATTAAATCTTTCAATAGCTCTCAATCAAGTGCAACTGTTTGTGCTCTTTTCCACACTCCTGAAATTTCATAGAGAAAATCAGTAACCACAAAAGATGAAGAGAACATGGACATGAAATGCCTGTTATGAGGGAAATAGAAAACTATCACTCTACAGAGACATTTTGAAGAGAAATAGTAATGCAGCTGGTGGTGGATTCTGGAGTGCTTTTGACATCCTCAGTCCCTGTGTCACCACTCCAGCTGCTTCTGCTGCCTCCTAAACAGCAAGCAGAGGTGTGGTGCTCAGCAGGATCTGTTTGCTACCACTAGTCACCTTGGTGGTTCAGAGCAAGCTCAGATCTTGCTCAGAGCTCACTGGGGTTCCAGGCTTACAGGAGAGGGCTCTGGTCCTGCAGTCATGAACAAAAGCTTCATGGAAGGCAGCAAAGGGGCCCTTGTTTGCAGGCGAATGGGGTCATTGCAGAAGGTTGGGAAAAGAACACTGAAGCTCTGCATGCTCATGGTGAGCCAGTCAGAGTGGGAAGGCCCTGCAGGAGAAGGAGCAGGCAAGGTACCAAGTGTGGGTGCTGAGCACTGGGTGAGCTGCTGCAGAGCACAAGCCAAGAGGAGTCATGGTGCTGGAGGCACTGCTCTGCTAAGCACCTCTTTTGTCCCTCTCCACCATGAGTGGCTTATAGCCATTGTCTGCCAGAACACTTCATTACTTTCATATTAATGACCACATCATTAGTTCCACCTGTTAATTGATGGATCATTGTTTTAAACTGTTTCTAGTGTGAAACTTCATACCTGTCAAGGTTTCTGCTTGGGGGTATATTCCCTTTTATAGCCACTTGGTTAAGTCATTCTAGTCTAAAATAAAATAAAATTAAAATTGTTTTAGTATGACATTCACTGCCATAATAGTAAACAAGCCCCAACTTAATTCCCACCAAAAATTCAGCAACAGGTCAGTGCTTTTCAAAAAGATTCTTACTGTGAATCGTCCTATACATCTTCCAGAAAAATACATTTCTAGTACTTGACATGCACTAAGAGTCTGTTTCAAATATATTATAGGTAAGGCAGGCCACTCCAAACTCAGATGTATCCTGTCTTCTAGTTCTAGTGAACCACAAGACTATTTATGTTACCACATGTTAAGAGTGGCTGGATCAGTCTCCTGTGTAAAACACAAATGTTCAGGAGCTAAGGCAGCAAACTGCTTGCTTTAAATGTGGATTTTGTCTAAAAAGAGAATATCAGGGTCTGACCCTAAAGCCATATGCTTGGAATGTGTGAGCCTGATACATCTATCACTTGCATGAAATTTACACCAGGGCAGGATAATCAATTTCAATTGAATACTCATGATTTACATCACTGGACATGAGCTGAATATTAGGGTCAGTTCTGTGCTGTACAACGAATTTGCATGCCCTGGAGAAGTGATACAAAAAGAATATGAATGACAAAGAAGAAAAAAAGAAATCTTTGAGAGTTCTGTCCCGCATCTTTCCCTATACCAACATTTTTCCTACATGAACACATGCAAAACACTTTGTTGGAGACATTTTTAGGTGTACTCAGAATGGTAAGAGAAACTCAGTGAGAAACTGACAATTCAGTCCAAGCTTAGATAGGCAAACTTTGGCACACTGCATGAAATTCCAGGATTTCCCTTTGCTATAATATACAGATTCCAAATATACAAATATATACAATACATACCAATCCCATGGTTTCTTGTTACATACAGCCTATGCTGATCAGTATCCCCCCGAACCCCCCCAAGTGGAAATTCCATAATTCTTGTTAATGGCACATCAAATGCAAACTCTAAGATTTTAAAAGCCACTACCTGTATGTGTAAAACCACATCTAGATGCATGTCTCTTAAGCAGAAAGTACATTAAAACTGTATTTTTTAACATACAAGCAGGATATAGAGAATTTCTAAGTATTTGAGTAGAAAGCAAAAAAAAGCACAGAAATATATCATTTTAAGTTGGCATAATACAGAGATATTTTGAAGACAAGTAGAAGGTTGCATGGAAAAAGAAGATAAATATATAGTAGACATGTAAATGTTTTAAGTCTTTTAATGCTTTCACTAATAATAAAAAAGTGAGATGGACTATTGCTGTATAATTTTAGGGTGAGTAGCTAAAGATATTCCTAAAAAATATCTTTGCTAATAAAGATTTCTTGATACCTAATTTACTGCCCAGGATTCTGGTGACAGTATAAAGAGGAGACAGACTCATTTTTCATAACTGACTGTCAATTCGGTAAAGGATTTGTTCTGTGAATTTTGCTATGTGATAAAGGGGCAAACAAATCAGATCAACATTTGCATATCTTATATATGGCTTTCATGTATGTCATGTATGTACAAAATCTCCAACACTGCTTTAGCAAGTACCTAGGAAAACCATCTAAGGTTTTCTGAAATAGGAACTGCTGAATATATATTAGTTGTTGAACAACATAAATTAGTACTCTTTGCAATGCATTTCTAAAGTGTTATTTCCCTGCCTGTTAACAGTAAGCCCTTGGGATTTTCTTTTAAATAGCACAAACTTTCAACTCAAAAACACTGGTAGAAGCCTAAAGCAACTTTACAGCAAGGTCTGTTTTAATTCATAGCACAAGTACACGGTTGGTATAATATTTTAAGAATGACAGTGCTGTCTTTCAGAACTGCTGCCCACAATACTTGGAAATATATCCTTTCAGAATGTAAAGAACATATCCTCTACGAAGTTCCCAGATAAATCAGTTCACCCTTGGCTGTAACTGAACGCTGTCTAGTGACTTGTGATTGACAGGGCTTTACCCTCTGACAGCCAGATTCATTGTTGGGACAGCAACCAATCCCCGGGTTTGACGACATGAGCCTAATCAAAGTTGGAGTATAAAAAGCCCCCTTGGAATATATAAGGTACACCAGTGTGGCAAGCTGTCTCTCAGATTGCATTTGCTTTCACGGATCTGTTTAGTACTGAAAGGGAAAGGGGGAGGGGGGAAAAAAAGAAGGGAAAAGTGCTGCACTGAATGTGAGATCATGCAAAAGCTAGTGCTCTATGCTTATATTTACCTGTTCCTGGTGATTTCAGTTGATCCAGTGGCTCTTGATGACAGTAGTCAGCCCACAGAGAACGCCGAAAAAGACGGACTGTGCAATGCTTGTACGTGGAGACAGAATACAAAATCTTCCAGAATAGAAGCCATAAAAATTCAAATCCTCAGCAAACTGCGTCTGGAACAAGCTCCTAACATTAGCAGGGATGTTATTAAGCAACTTTTACCCAAGGCTCCTCCACTGCAGGAACTGATTGATCAGTATGACGTCCAGAGAGATGACAGTAGCGATGGCTCTTTGGAAGATGATGACTATCATGCCACCACTGAAACGATTATCACAATGCCTACGGAGTGTAAGTAACCCTGCTGCTTTCGCCTCCCACTGCTCCTCCGAGAGAGTTGTCTCCCTGCTGTAGAGCCACACAACTCCTCCTCGGGCTCTCCCAACAGGCTGCTGACTGAAGTCTGCTGGAGGGAGGGAGGAGAGCGTTATTTGTAAAGAATTTGAGCCAGGTTCAGATGACTGCGTTACGATCTTTTGTTTTACCGTTTGGTTTTGGCTCCTTATAAATGTGTGTGTGTGTGCCCTGTAGCACTTAGGATTTGCCCATTGCCTTAGAAAGCACAGGGAGATCTGCAGTTTAGTTGGCTTCATTATCTGCAGCACTCGGGACATTTCCTATTACAAATATAAAGTATAAGTGCAGATAATGAGAGAACTACATTTTTGTGAGGGAAATTTCACCAGCCAATATTTTTAGAAGCAATAGAAAACAGCAGAAAAGCAGCCTAGAGCACTAGACCCATCTAACATGTTATAGCAAGTGCAAGTAGAGAGTTAAATTCTTGCTTCTTTGCTGATCCCACAAACTAGCACCACCCACCTCGGAGTTAAAACTATATATTTAAAGCAAATATGTGTAACAGACTAAAATGTAAAAATGTCCGTGCTATAGCAATCAGCTCACGTAGTCGTGCTAAGGAAGAATGAAGGCATTTACTGAATGAGCAGATTCTGAGTTATCTTCCGAGTGCTAAACATCTGCTATGGCTCCTATCAAGTATCTTTTGCACAGTTAATACTATAGTATCTTATGTTCTTCATCAGCTAAAGTATTTGGCTATGGCAGCTGTTTTTTAAAATAACATTTATTAATATGATGTCAAAAAGGAAAAAGATGACAGGACATATAAGGCATGTTAGCAGCTATAGATATCGTTACAATGTGCATACTGGAATAATATCAGCTGCTCTCACCAGCTAAAAATGCACACATCGATAAAAAAGTAACTTTCAGTAAAATTTTCAACTTATTAAGATGGGCACTTAATAGCATTATACTACTGCATCCTTATCACAAAGCTGAGGTCTGCCAACAATTTTATTCCAGCCTATTAAGTTCAAGCCTTTATAACTATTTTTTAATCAAACTGCTATATAATTACAGTGACTGAAGTAAAGCCATTGTATTTCATTGCTCTGAGTTCATTTCCTACTTCTTATAAAAAGCCCTCGAGCTATTTTAAATGCACTAAAGAGACAGGTATCTTAAGTGATGAGATTTATGATTGTCAAAGCCCTGCACCATTTAGGATTAGTACTACCCATTTTATCCTGGCATGGAAAGATATTACCATGACTAGGTATGACAGCTGCATCATAGGCTACAGGAAGGAGGAACAAAACACTGCACATGACTTTCCTATAACATTATTCAAGTGAAAACAAAATGATCCTTATATTAATCCCCTCAGTTTTTATTCCCATGGAGAAAAGAAATTTAATTGCCTGCAGTTTGCTCAGTGCTGTATGGTGTGTAGCACAGTGAGGCTATGTAGTAAATTAGAAATAGCTGGATTGCCACATGTATGTTGAGTCAGCTTATGCAAAGCTGCTATTCTGCATGCTTTATAAAGGTCCTCAGGAGGTGACTAGCAGAAGTGAGTAGGTGATAGCACAATAATTTTCTTGACTTTTCATTAAAGTTGGTGTAGAGCGTAAACAATAAAAAATGAATTAAGCTAAATCCACTTTTTTACTAGTACTCTTTATAGCATATTGTAATATTTCCTATACAGTCTGAAAAAAAAAGTCAGGTTTATATATGCATATTTTCTTGTTCCCTGTTCAGTAATCTGTTCTTTCCATTCATTTATAGCTGATTTTCTTGTACAAATGGAGGGAAAACCAAAATGTTGCTTCTTTAAGTTTAGCTCTAAAATACAATATAACAAAGTAGTAAAGGCACAATTGTGGATATACTTGAGGCAAGTCCAAAAACCTACAACGGTGTTTGTGCAGATCCTGAGACTTATTAAACCTATGAAAGATGGTACAAGATATACTGGAATTCGATCCTTGAAACTTGACATGAACCCAGGCACCGGTATTTGGCAGAGTATTGATGTGAAGACAGTGTTGCAAAATTGGCTCAAACAGCCTGAATCCAATTTAGGCATCGAAATAAAAGCTTTTGATGAGAATGGACGAAATCTTGCTGTAACCTACCCAGGACCGGGTGAAGATGGATTGGTAAGTTCATGCAGAAAAATCTCATTTTATTGAAAAGCATTTAAGCTGTGTATTAAGGATAAAATGGATGCATTGTTTAGGGAATCAAAGATAAAAGTCCTGTATATCAAATTCTTTCGTTCTTTGCTCTCTGTTCATGCCCAAATCAATAGCATTCCTCTGCCTCCTTTTCCCTGGTTTAAAAAAATTGAGAGAAATTGCAGAATTTGCAGAGGGATGTTGAGAAGCATTAAGTAGAAATGGTTTTGGTAATTACTGATGGATGTACTACCAAAGTAACACTGTTTTCAAATTTGAGAGCAAGTACTGCTTCATAGGCAGTTATTTTATATAAAGCTGAAAGAACAGCCATTCGGTTCTTTCATTGATAAGCAAGATGCCTCCAGTATTGCTGAGAAAGCAAGGGTGTTTTTCCCTACTGTCTAAGCATACATTTTCTATTAATAACAGCAAGAATTATCCATTTATGAAGGTGAGAACAGATGTTCATAACGTCAAGTTCAGTACCTTTCAGTACGTGATAAAGTGCATCATTCCAGTGATTAGAAATGCTCGAATAGAGACATTTTGCTTGATACAATAAATGAGTCATAGTGATGAGAAAGCATAAAATAACTGTGTGGGTTTCTTTTTGTAAGTGCAGATGAACAAATTAAACTTCAATTGTGCCAATTAAACTACAGCATTTTCCTTGGTATTTGTTTCTGCAAATCACTAATCATCTACAAACTACAACAAATTCCTAAACTTAACACAACAAAGTAAATTCTCCTTTTGAATAAAACATAAAGAATATTATTTTACTTCTGTGCAGTAGATGAATCTGTTGATCACAAAAATATAGAACTATTTCAGTTGGGAAAGACCTTTAAAATTGTTGCATTCAACCATGTTTATGTAGCTGTGTAATGTTTCACTTCACAGCAGTACAGTACAATCAAAAAGAATTTAAAAGAAAAGCTCTGTAATATCTTAATTGTACATCCAGTATAGATGTGGATTTCCTACATTTGAAACAGGGTAGCTGGGTATCATGGTGAGGAATGTCCTCACCACCTCCAACCATTCAAATGATGATACATGTGGACAACCCATGGCTATCACCATCTATAAATAAACATTTCAGCAGCACAGCAGGGGTAGAGGCACAGCTGATAAAGGAGAGGAAATTCCTCTTCTCCTCCCTCCTGCTCCTGGTACAGAGATGCTCTTCTCACCAAGCACTTCCTCATATCATTTACCTTTGGGACGAGTGTCTCCAGCAGCTCCACAGCTTGCAGCCATAAAGGCAGGTCTTTTGGAAGGGAGAAACCTGTGCAACCAAGTTAGCTGAGCCACTACTTACTCCTAGGGAACGGTCTTCTTGGGGTGGCCTGGTCAGTGCCAAACCAAAATATGGGGCTGAAATCAGTGTGTGGAAAGCAGAAACTTTGGGAACAATTTCAAATTCGTGATCATGGAGGCTGCAACCCTAACCCTAACCCTATTCTCAGCTGGTGACTGTGGAAACACACCTTCAGTAGGAGGCATGTGGCTCAGAGATCTGCCAAAAGTACATTCCTGGCCACAGGACTCTCCTAGGAGTCAAAATAGTAGCTGCCCCTCCAAATTCATTCAGTCATACAGTCATTCAAGCATGGCAGCAATTAAGGAGCAAACTTTGTCTTCCTTTGCCTGAACCAGAAACATTCCTTAAGATCCAAAAAGCCTGAACTCAATATGATCTTAATGGAGGGAATTTCAGAAGGGCTCACTAGAGGTCTTAATTTGGAGTTTAAAACAGACAAATAAAACCCAGGTTAAAAGTAAAATTCCAGCATCCTCCAAATTTCTGAAATATTCTTTTAGCAGTTAACAGAAATTATGCTAGTGCTGAGGTCATGGTGATTTCAGGAACAAATACTCTGGTCTTAAAGCTCTTTATAGAGAAACAGCAGGGAAACACAGAGATAACTAACATATTTGCAGGACGTCAAAGTTTTGTTTGCAGACTCGATTTCAGAATATTAACATGATAAATCTACATCTGAAATATTACCAATTTGCCTGCTTTTACTGATCTTAGGGTTACCTCAGTAATAATTCCGATTCCTTCTCCTCTCCTCACAGAACCCGTTTTTAGAGGTCAGAGTTACAGACACACCAAAACGGTCCCGCAGAGATTTCGGCCTTGATTGTGATGAGCACTCGACAGAATCCCGGTGTTGCCGTTACCCGCTGACAGTGGATTTTGAAGCTTTTGGATGGGATTGGATTATCGCACCTAAAAGATACAAAGCAAATTACTGCTCCGGAGAATGTGAATTTGTGTTTTTACAAAAATACCCGCACACCCACCTCGTACACCAAGCAAACCCCCGAGGTTCAGCAGGCCCTTGCTGCACGCCCACCAAGATGTCCCCCATAAACATGCTGTACTTCAACGGGAAAGAACAAATAATATACGGCAAGATACCAGCCATGGTTGTAGATCGCTGCGGGTGCTCATGAGATCCTCATCAGATCCACCACTTCATAAATTGTGGAAGCTACCAAAAAAAAAGAAAAATTATGCCCCCTCACCAGTCTTTCTAACTGTGAAGTTACGTACACTAGGCATTGCTGACCTCCTGTGTGCTGTATGGTAGGCTATCGTCCAGAGTTAGTGCAGCACCAGCTACAGAATGTGAACTAAAGGACTTTATAGTTACCTGGCGGCTGGTTTTGAGCCAGCAAAAGAGAAAAGCTACAATCAAAATCACCGGATTTAATACACCAAGTTCTTACATTATGAGGGAATCAATGTTCAGCCATTTGGACGCAAATTTATATGCAGGTTTCAGTACACGCTGGTAATCAAAAGCAAGCTCCTTCTCATCTGAGGACAGAAGGAGCAGGCTTTTAAGTTCATTTCTTCACAGCTTCACTTAATATCATATTTACAGGAAAATATATACTGGTAACATATACACCACTACACAATACCACCAGAATGATCCTTAAACACTTGAATATATAGTGCAGACTTGTGAAATGCATCAGATGAAATTCCACATAAATGGACAAATCCTGAAATTAGGGATGGCGTAGTGTATTTAGCGTGTTTCCATTCCTTTTTCTCATTAATATGTTAGTAAACAATGGCAATGGTGCTACGTAAGCAGCTGAGCAAATAGAAAGATAGTTATACAAGTGAAAGAATTTAGGCTTACTAATGAATTTGCCCTATCCTCAGGTACACTACTCAACATTCGCAAGAAATAGATATTTTTTAAATGAAAAGGAATAGTTTTCTAGATGTAGTAAAACAGAAGGCAGCAGAGAAGTCCAACATCCAAATTGCAATCCCACACTTTAACCTGCCTTTGCAACATTACCATTTGCACTATGGTAAACCAATGCAAATATTTGGTTGCTACAGATATTGTCTAAAAAACCACTTTGATATAACTGACTTGTGTAATATGTATGCATCAATATTTTGTAAATAAATGTTTATTTTTTAATCACTGTTGGTATATGTTCATCACAAAAAAAGAATCACTTTAATCTGTACTTTAGTTTAATTAAAAACCCCAATATTCTTTTCATAATATAATTGTCTTGATTTTAACACAAATAATATGTAGGAACAATGCAACAAAGTAAACCATATGTTGAGAATTATTACATTTTATAAGTTTTTTACATAGGTATGAGCCATCTGTGATAAATGATGAGTGTTGACATGTTTATAAGGTTCCTTGGGTTACTGTTTTTATGGTCATTTTGATCCACAACTGAATTTCCATACTTTGAATGCTATGTTCATAAATAATAATGATACCACAAAAGATTGCTATTAAATGCATTTTATTATATTTAAAAGTTTGCATCAAAGTATTTTCTGTATTTGAGTAAACATAGTACATGGATTTGCACACAAATTCTGTACATTTTCCTTATAGTGAAAAATTGTTAATTGAAGGTTAAAAAAATATCTATTTCCTATAGTCCATTTAATTTTAAATGTGGAATAGAACTGATAAACCAGGCATTTGTTAAGAAAACACAACCACTGTTAAGACATCTTCATGTTAGTGTGATGCACGCTTTTGTTATATTCCAGAATTGAGTTTTGGATTTGCCTTTGTGTAAAGCCACCCTAAAACTGCAAAAATGCTTGATTTTCTTTCCCTTCCTCTTTTATATATTTTCTGCCTAGGTGGTAAATATTTTGTATTGAGTTTTTTTACTTTTTTAAATCTGTATGTAAGGACATTAAAACTTAAAGTTTGAGTGATGAGGTTTGAAACTTAAAAGCAAACAGATTTTCTGCAATTTCTTTTGAATGATTAGGAGTTCTGCTAAAGCTGTGTCCGAGCACCAAGCAGATGTTCAGCTTCTCCTGATGCAGTTCATCAGAGCAGGTCTCTGGGGCCCTTAAATACACTTCCAATTTAGTTTCTCACAAAACACCATCAGATTAAATAAAAATCTAAAAACTCTTGGAATACAGACTCTTTGTGAAGCCACAAGAAGAACAACACAACCCCCCTGTCTAAAAACCAAAGTTACAGAATTAAAGGAGAAATACTATGTTTGCTGTAGGTAATGGTGAAACTTGCACTGGCTTTAAGGGATACTAACCTTTTACCCTTTGACTTTTAACTCATGACAGTCAGGCACCAAGCAGTCCCATCCTGCTCGTATGAACTATCAATAGCATCTTCTCGCGTGAGGCTCTTAAACCATTCAGGGACCTCAAATTAACTTCCATCATGTGCCCTGCAGACATTCATTAGCTTTAATTGGGTCAGTTCATACAGCAACAGCTGCAGAGATGCAGCAGCATGGATTTTGGAGTTGATAGCAAACAAAATATATTCCCAATCTGCACCACAGTCCTATTACAACACCTGGGTGATTATTTTTGCTCATGATAGCTAAAGTAAAGGTAATGCAAATGCAGATACCCCCATCTAAGTGACATCATTGGCTGCTAGTAATAATTGTGCCCTGCAGAAAAGCAATGCATGAAAGATGGATTTTTATTTTTGATGGAATTAGTGAAAATAAAATTAAACCAAATCAAAGAAAATAAGTAATATGAATTCCAAAAGGCTCCAATCAGAATTCCATCCTGATATTCAGACAAATTTTATTCCATGCAAATTTTATGCAGTATGTGTCCTTTATATTTTGCCAAATTTGAAATTACCATATAGCAGTCGTGGCTCCCATTTTTTTAACATGCAAGTGACTGCTCACAGAACATGTACTGGGCTTTGATCTTGTTGATTTTAGCTGCTGAATGATTAATAATTAATGTGCTTATTAATAATCAACTTGAGATGTCAATGATTCATCCTATTCTTATTGTTACATCCGTATATTTCCAAGGCTCAGGTCTGAGAGACTTCAGCAGCATCTGTGAGTGCTCTGCATGGCTCTCAAATCTCACTGTTAAGCTGTGTATTCAGAATAATGAAAGTAGGCAATAAGGATAATTTCTGAGAAAGAAATATCATCATTTTCTTGCCTGGCTTCCTAAGAACCACACAGGAATGCACCAGGTTGAATCCATCTTTCCAAGGCAGCACTCAAGTGCCCCAAGATAAATGTGTACTCCTGCAACAGGGCAGTCTCTCATCTTGATTTGGCTTCAGTCTTGGTTCTACAGCCCAGTTCTTTCCCTCCCAGCATGAGTCAGTCCTTTTCCAGTGCTTTTCTACCTCTACCTCTTACCCAGTCCCAGTTACATTATGGTTCAAGTAGCATTTTCACTCCCATTTTTCACATCCACCCCACCCCAGCCAACATCCATCCCCAGAACACTCCATGCTCTGCCCCACAGCCTCTTTCACAGGCAGAACAGCTCCCCTGCAGTATTGCCCTCCTTCCCCTCAACCAGATCTAAAGCATCCTGCTTGTCTGATGGATGCTGTGGGTTAAGGGGGAAACCTTCCAATATTCTCAACGGAGCCTTTGGGGAATTTAACAGCTGAACACAGAAGTCATCACCACTAAGCATAAGCACACTGCAATTTTCCAGAGATGTACTGTTTTGCTAAATATGAGCATATTTCAAAGGAAGAACTAAAGGCCAAATCCATTCATAGCTTTAAGTAGCTTTTCCTCAATTCTGTAGAGGCTAGGTTTGGGGTTTGTGGTTGTTCATTGGGGGTTTAGGTTTTTTTCAAGGGTTTTTTGGGTGGTTTCTTTTTTAATCACAAAGATCATTGAATTGACTCATTCTTGGATACAAATGATCTCTTTTGGCTAAATGTCTCAAAAAATAAATCTGCCTGAGACTAGGCTTGGACAGTTCAGTCCAAGCAGATATATTTTGTTAAAGCTACAGCAAAACAAAGCAGGATATTATAATCTGAAGTACTAGGTGGACAAACTTCATAACCAAATTATCCCACCTCAATTTACAAACTCAGTGACTACTAATTAAAAAAATTAGGAATTAGGGCACTAACTAGAAGCTTTACATAAGTTGATTTCATAACAACACTGTACCTATGTAATTCAGCAAAAATGTAATGAAAAACCTTATTTATCTGCTTTAACTTACCCAAGTTAGCTGTGTGCTTGCACTTGAGTTTCCTCCCAACCATGTTATCCTACAGAAAGTAGGTACCTATACACTGATTTAATACCAAGGCATGCAACAAAGAACTACTTAGTAAATTACTAATGTAACTGTGTTTGCTTTTCTGTCTTCCCCTGCAAGAACTAAGATCAAAACTTTCCCTTGAAATGAAAGTGTAATGTTTGAATCTATAAAAATGTTAAAAGCTCTGGAAATACTAAAGCACCAATTCTCTCTCCTATTTAGTTTATAAAAGCCCTGATGAGATCCAAAGGGAAAACCTAAGGCTACAGGCCAACTTCTGAATTTGAATAGGCAAGAAGTACAGCTCTGTTCACTCTTGGCTCCTTCTAAATAGTCAAAATAAGTGATAGTGCTAACATCTGTTGTAGCAATCTTGCAGAAAAAAATAAATAGAGAAGTGCAAATACGCAGTTCATGCAACAGTGAACTACTTCAATTAATTACTAGGTTTATTGATAAATTAAGCAGAATCATTCTCTTTGGTGGCTGGACAGGGTGAACCTGAGGGATGAAGAATAAATCCAGTGATAATTCTACTGTCTGTTTCCAGTGCTTTAACAGTATAGATGAAAACAAGTCTTGAAATTCTCTGTAGATGAGGCATCAAGGTCAGCAATATGCTTTGCAGTTGGTGCAAATCTTGCTGATTTTCACCACCCTTAAGCACTAACGCTTTTCTGAGGCTACAGGACTGTTCCTTTTCTTCAGAAGTGGACATAATTCACAGTGCACATGCTTTCAAAACACACAGAGAACTTAAACTTCACAGAGAAAATAAAATAGTTTTGTGTCCATGAGTCAAACTGTAATGCATCAGTTCTTAACCTAGAGGCTCTCTGTGCTCTAATTATGCATCAAAAGTAACCAGTGGCCCTTAAAGCTATTCCCTTTTCTCCCTATAGAAATGTCTTTGCCTTACAAGTCAACCATCATGATTAATTTCAAACCTGTTGCTTTTCCAATTATATTTGCCATACTACCTTAAGTCTGTAAAAGTAAAGGCAATCCCTCTTCAAGAGCTGAAAGGATTTAGCTGGAATCACTTCCACTATGGAAAGGCAGAGGAACAAGCCCTGGGCCAGCACTGTTTTTCCTGTTACTCCTGATGAAGTATGTATGGCCTTTGGGTGAGATTAGGAAAGAGTGATAATGCTTGGGTTTGGCAGGAAATGTGCCTTATGTTCCATGTTTCACCAGTAAAAGTAATAGGAGCACTTAAAGATTATGATGGTATGGGAAGAATATCTGGGAAAGCATTATGAAGGCATTACTTGTAGACAGCTTCCATAAAACTTAAAAAAAAAGCAGTTTGGGAGACAAGTGCAACACAAACAGGACAATATACTGAAATTATGGAAGGTGTAACATTCACTGTAAAGCAGTTGTACAGAGGATGGTCTGCTTCTATGGGTTTCAAGGAGATGAGTCTAATATAAAATTAAAATTTAAAAGAGTTAAATAATTGCTGAGATAACACCAAGGCAGCAAGGATTTGGGAAGATAAAATCTAAGATGATAGTGGAGGCACTTCTTAAACTTTTACTTCCTCTACTTTAAGAATGCTTAAACTGAAAAGTTCTGTTCTTTGCCAGAGTTAAAAGATGCTTTAAAGCAAATCTAACTTAAGCATTATCTGTTGCATCATAATTTGAATATGTAGCAATCCAAAATATAATTGCTCATGACTTGGCTAATAGCTTGTAGTTAAGGTTCACGATTCAAGAACTATTTCTGCAGAAATCTTTACTGGTTTTTCACCTAGGAGAGGAGCAATTATCTTCCCGACCAAGCAATAGTATTAGGGAGATAGCAGTGCCATAAAACACCCTGAAATAATGCTTTTTCTTAAGCATCAAACACAACAGCACCAAGAGCAAAGCCTTTTTTTTCAGGCTTTAGCAGCTGTGCATTTGAATAAGAGGTTAATCCTGATTTCAGTCAAACAGCAGTCTGCTCTCCTACTAACATTTTCATCATCATCATCCTTCTTGTTGTTATTCATCGAATTTAGCAGTGCTGACGTATGAAAGAGCAAAACTGAACACCTGGCTCTCACACATTATGGCATCGGGTTGCGGCTTCGCCTCGCGGGGTGCCAGGTGGCCGGAGGAGCGGGAGGCACGTCAAACACATGCCTTCAGGATGAGCTCAGCTGCCTACTGGATGCTGCTGCCATGGGCAGAGCACAGCCTAGGTGCTGGTCCAGGGGAAACTGCCCATTGCTTCGCTGCTCTAGGTGACACCTACCACAGTGGGCTGCTGCCGGTTGGGCTGTGCTGCTCACCCATCATAACATGGGACAAGAAGTCTCACATCACTGTGTGCACAGAGGTACCAAGGGCATGGGTTATTCTGACAGCAGCATAACTTGATCATAATGGAGTCTTTTCCTTCTAGAGAGGAATTATTCTAAGAGGACGTTAAAACTGGGCTTCTCCCCAGTGCAGGAGCATTCTTCTGGCATATCACAATGTGCAGCCACAGCATCAGAATTTTATACACTGACCTGCAGTGAGATCTCATGGATCTGAGTCCTCTCAACACTATGTAACAACAGTTGCCAACAAACTTACTAAATCAAACTAATAATATTTAGCATGCTTTTGTTACCTGGCACTCATTCAGGCAGTACATCCCATTTACAGTTACACCATTTTCCTAGGGAGATAGAAAAGGCAGCTAGCCAAAATATTCTCTTTTGAGGCCACTTTGTTGTCTCTGACAGCCTCAGGATACTTGCATCACCTTTTATTTGTTAGCTTTTATGTATAGCTTGTGACTTATTTATTTATTAATCCACTCTTTCATGCTGATGTACTCTGAGTACTCCACTACATTATCAAAACTAGAAATACTACTAAAGCATCCTCACAGAATTCTCTTTTGGTTTCTAAGAGCACCTTACCCTTCTTGTTCCCAAACATCTGTCTCAACTTTCCTTATCAAAAAACTCAAACTTAGATTCAAGCTCTACCTGCCACAAAACGATAAGCCCAAAGGTGACTTAGGTTTATTGGCTTGTTAAAAATTTTATATGTTACTAAAAAAAAAAAAAAGGCTGGGAAAAAAGAGTTTTAAAGCTCCTATTTTTATTTTTTTTTTATGAAAACAGTCATAATAAAGGTAGAATAGTGTATAGAGATTTTCAGATTCCAAAGAAAAGAGTACTCATGGAAAACATAGTTTTTTAGTACTTTACTCTCATAAAAAATAACTTCTGAAGGGATT
Source organism: Serilophus lunatus (assembly GCA_013399895.1). NCBI lineage: Eukaryota > Metazoa > Chordata > Aves > Passeriformes > Eurylaimidae > Serilophus > Serilophus lunatus. The sequence continues at coordinate 229,623 of VXBA01004775.1, read as the reverse complement.
TACTGATTTATATTTTAAAATAGCTGTCTTGGGAACATTTAAAAACATGTGAAAAGGTATTTTTCAGTGAAAGAACTTTTCTATCTTAACCACAATTTTTAGCAAGGTATTGGTCTGCAAACAGATCCTACACCAACTGGTGCCTTTCACTACAACATTTTTCTCTCCAGTGATGCTCCTAACACCTTATTTTTATCAGTATACTTATGTGAAGACCACTGGCCTTTACAAAATGCTTCAGAAATCTGTAGCTGTCCTTGACTGCCTCCTTCTTTGCATTTCCCACTTCACTTGTACAAGATCTCATCTGCAGTAATTGTTACTACCACATGAACATATATGACAATCCTCTTTCTTTTCCTAATTTTTAGTGGATCTCAAGACAAATTATCTCTACAGAAGCTACAACACAATCCTCAGCATTCATTTTCTGGATTAGATATGGCCAAATTTCAGTTCTTTAGCTGAAAAACAAGCAGAAATTGGTTCCATGAATTTCTCTTAACTGTGATTAAGAGGGAGCTTAGTTACAACAAAATGCAATTACTCAGTTTTGGCCACGCAGCCTGCACGAGGCTTTTCCAGATCCGCTCCCACGGACCCTAATTCTGGTTTGGAAGCCAATTGTTCCTTGGCAGCGTTGCCATGGATCTCACTCAGAGATTTAGCAACATATTCTCCACCAGCTTACAGCAAACACCAATGTCTCCAGCTCACCCACAATTGCTTATACCATAATTTGCAAGTTATCCATATTAGATCCTGCTCATTACACTGACAGGGAGGGTGGAATGCTGTGCCACTGGAGACTGAACTCTTGTAACAGCACCTGATACTGCATTCATACTAAAAAGTGCCTCCATGCAAAGTCCTACATAGTGTGAAACACGCAGGAGGAATTAGGATTCTCAAGCCATTTGCACTGGGACCAAATCGATGTCTCACACTAAGGAGAGACATCATGGTGGGTATGAAACGAGAACCAAAAAATGAGGAAGTGTTCTTTAAAGAACTAGATGAAACTTCATGATCCCAAGGTAACCTGGGGACTTTAACCACACCCAGCACCTGCTGGAAGGGCAATGATGCAGGGCACCAGCAATCCTAGAGATTTCTGAAGGGTAGTGGAGGCAGGGGTCAGACGTGCTGCACAAGAGACTTGTCACTGGCTCTGCTACTCACACCTGGATAGGAATGTGAAGACCCAGGGTAACTGTTTTGTTCCATCCCAAATCATTCTATGATTCTATGACTATGAGACAGTAGGACAAGGGAAATGAGGGAGGGAAAATGACAGAGAAGAGCAGACCTGGGCTTTGGGCTTGGTTCGTCAATTGGCTGTAGGGATCATGGTGACTGGAAAGGTGAAGGGGTCAAAGAGAATTCACTTCTCCCCAAGGAAAAGCTCTGCACAACTTGGAAATGATCCAACCTGCTTTACAGAAGGAGAGTGTTCTATGAGGTAAGAGGTACTGCTATCAGTGTTGGACAGCAAAACAGAAATTATCCATATAATAAACAAGCCAACTCAAAATTTTGACAGCTGTTTCTTCAGCTGCAAAATTTCTGGGTTCTTTCCTGCAAACTCAAGGTCAAAACTGATGTTTGAAATCAGTGAAATGATTTAAAAATTCTTCTCTTAGAGTATTGTTTTGTATGTGCTTCACCTATTCAGGAATGCTAAGCAGTTCAAAAACAACCTTCTGTTCCTTTCTTGAGTCAAAGCATGAATTTTTCATGTCTAGAGCAGTTCCCATTCATCTATACAAGCATGACAGGACAACATCAGAATGTCAAATCCAACAGTTCTCATTCCATGAAAGCATCTCTTCAAATTCACTGTATTGCCTTTATAACCTTTGCCACCATGAGCCCTTTCATTTCACAAGTCACAAGATACGTAGACACTTTATGGAAAAATAAAGGCCAATTTTTCTTCTATAAATGAAAAATACTTATAACAAAAAGAGAAAAAAATCCAAACCAAAAGCACAGCTTAATCAACCCTTGCTTTCCTAAAAGCTTGTGAAGCTGTGATAAATGGCAAGGTTGTGTAGTATTACTATGGAAATTAGAATCAAGCACTTTGAATTGCCAATGTTTTTGATTATCAGAAAAACAAATGTTTACTGGATCTGAAAAGCTCCTATTTCACTTATTCTCCTACTGCACTGAAGAATCTGGCTTTAAACTTGTATTCAATAGAGAACTACATTTTACATTCTACACTGAATTTAAGTTTTTCTACTGTAAATTACAGGGAAGAGGTACTGTGCGCTAATATTTTCCAGAAGATATCCCTGGAAACATCCTTTTCAGCCCAGATGTTGAATAAATTCAAAACAGACATTTTAGATAGCTAAGTCTAACACACAGGTGCCACTCAGAAGCATCTATATCCCTGTGTCAGAATTCATAACTGCCTAAGTCTTGTTATCCCTAACACCAAATTCTCTTTTGGTTCTTCTTTCCTTTTACTTAACTGTGTTGAACTGCTGACTTTTTTTTTTTGTTCTGCTTTTGTTTTGTTTGATTTTTCTTTTATGTGTGTGTTTGCATTTTTGTTATTAGAAAAATAAATGAGGAAGCCTTCTAAATTCTGCATTTTTGTCCCAGATGAATGTATTCTCAAGCTGTAGGATAACTCTCCTTCTAAAGTACCATTACCTAATGTGGATAAATAACTATATATTACTTGGGGTAATGAGTCAATAGTATAACCTCATTCACCAGCTAGGAGAAGGAATATTATTTTCACCCTTTGTTCCAGTTAATTTTTAAGTCTTCTCTCACCACTTATCAGTGTTGCAGGTCATGAGATTACCAAACAGTCCCCCAGCTCCATCAGCTGTGTGGACTTCAAACAACAAAGAAAGTTATGTAAATCGTTTTTACAAAAAAAAAAAAAAAAACCCACTCAAATTTTTGAAACCTTAATTATGTCATTTAATGATTCAATTTTTTGTTTGATTTTTGATTTTTTTATTTATTTAGCCTTTTCCAATAATTCTTGACCAGCATGAAAAACTGGAAGAATTATTGGCATTATTATAAAAAAAAAAAAAAAGTCTTAGAAAGATTCTTTTTTTCCCCTCTGCCCAGATGGTCATATTTAAGCAAACTCTAAAAAAATGAATAAAATCCCCTTGGATTCAATAACAAAATCCTGGACTGGAATCTGAATTTCATGAGCATTATTTCGTAAGTGAGACAGAAGTCTTCAGTTCCAGATTTCAGTTGTGCTAAAATACTCAAGCAATCTTTATTCTATACACGTGGAAAGAATGTAAGAGAATGCTGCCATTATGATGGCTTGCTTTAACACACTACAGAGATTACTACAAATAGATTTCATCCCAGGAATTTAGTTGGGGATACCAGGAAGCCTACATGAGCAAATGGATGGAAACACACCAACATTTATTCCATTTGCTATTCAGAAACCAGAAGCCTAGATTGCTGGTTAGAAGTTTTGTATATGTGTTCTTACCCACTTTGGCTGTATCTATTAACAACAAAAGTTTCATTTTCACTGTTAGGAATGTAGTGGCACTTGGCTGCTCTAGTTGGACATTTTTAATGCTGTTTTATATTTCACATATTTGTGATTAAAAGACAATATGACTGTGCATAAACCTTTAGGTGAGGAAGGGGCTTTAACATTAAGCCTTGACTTCAGCATTAATCTCTGGTCTCATTTCTGCTTAAGAGTTCAACAGAGCAGGCTATAATTTATAGTAAATTACACTTAAGACTACAAAATTCTGACAGTTTTACTCCTGTGTTGTTCAATGCACTAAGTGACCCTATCATGAGGTTGCTGACCTGGCACCCTTGAGAAGTACAGCAGATTTTTCTCAGCTAATGCATGGCCCTACTCAGCAGTGCAGGGCAGGCTTGCTATAAAAAGGGCAGCACAACAAAACCACTTTCCTGTTACCCTAACTAGTGCTACACAAACAAATAAATGAGAAAGACACTTCTTACTAGTTGAAATAAATATTGTAAGAAAATTAGGATATTGTGTATTTGTCACTCACAACTCACATTTGCACTAAAGCTGGCTATCACATAGCAGAATGATTACTCCTTAATCAAAACCATAATTAGTTGTGTATTTCAAGGATATATTTTTCATGTCATTGTGAGCATGAACTCTGACTGCCACAGACAAGGATACACATGCACTCTGACAAAGAGATACCCTGTTATAATCTGTGCCACTGCACAAAAACTACACACTGTTGCCAGATACCAAATGCAGACTTCATGGTTTGTCCTAAGATAGTAGAACCACATGAAGTAATGTACAAAGCAACAGAAACATAATTCACAAGAAATCACAGATAATTTAATAATATTATTACCTTTATCTGTAATTAATCTATTTCCCCATTGAAAACAAAAACTGTAAGATACACAGATTTTGATTCATATACAGAATATTTGTAAATTGCTTAATTAGAAAGTCCATCCTCTCTAAATATGCATTGTAGATACAAATACACATCTCCATCACAAGATGGCACTAACAAAAGTAACCTTAATGAAAAACTGAAGTGTAAAAGAGCTTCTGTATCCAGCTGAAGATTTCACAATGAAATTGGGACAATCCTATACTAATGGCACAGCCAGTGAAAGATTTTTCCACTCCTCTTTTCAGGAAACCCTTCATGAAGTGCTGAGATCTGGAAATGTACCTCTGGCTATGGTAGCTGTTCTTAAGCCCACCAGTGCTGTTACGAAATTTGAAGCAGCAACCTTTTTGTTACCCTAATTCACACTTGGATTCCCAGCTAAGAAAACAAAACTCTGCAAAAGTCTACCTTCAAGACTAAATCATAAAAACCATTTGAAAGTACCATGATCATAGGACGCTGAAAGGTGGGTTAGAAGCTAACGCATGCTCCAGACTTGTTCTTTTTTGGTGACTGTGACACTGAGGGGACACATGCAGCCTCTCATCTTCCTGCAATTTCTAGTAATAAATTCAATGTTTCCCTGAGACAACATGTGATGAACTGATTACAACCCCCATCTCCATTCCTCTGCACTGCTATGGGGAGGAGGTAGAGAAAATTGTGAGGGCAGTTAAGCCTGGGAAGAAGGGAGGGCAGGGGGAAGGCATTTTTAGGATTTGTTTTTAATTTCTCATTATCCTACTCTGATTTGATTGGTAATAAATTAAACTAATTTCCTCAAGTCTAGTCTGTTTTGCCCATTGCAGTAACGGGTGAGAGATTTTGACAAGTTTAGAGAAATAAAAATTCAGTAATTTCTCCAACTCCTAATAAGTACTTGGAGGATATTTAAGATCTGTGAGCTTTGACTAGCTCTAAACATCGCTCAATTAGGTACCCTACTGAAAGCACACATTGGTGTAGAAGGATCCTACACAACTGAACACCTTTGAGGAAAAAAACAATCCCTACTGAATGAGAAACTTAGAATATCTTAAGCATTTCAGTGAGGATACACTAATAATGGAAATACAGTGTTTGCTTTTGAAAGTACTATTCCAGAAGGTGAACTGACTCTAAAAGCAGTAGGAAATTGCAAAACTCTAACACATTTTTTTTTTCCCCTCTCCTCCCTCCACTATCAATATAGTTTACAACAGCCTATTCTGTAGGGCCAATGTATTGGTGTGCAAAGGGGACCCCAGCTGTGGAAGTGCAATTTCCAAAAAAGTTACCTGAGCTAAATCATGGAAGGGGCAAGCCCAATACTGTACTTTGAAAGAGACATCTACTCTGAGCATACTACTATGAAGATCCCCCCAGGATTTTCACTGTCTCCAAACACTCCTGTTTTCTCTGAGACTCCACATCACCTCAAAAGAATGCTGTTGACACCTAATCTCATAGCACACAGAGCCAAACCTTTTACAGTCTGTCCATTTCTCTGAAGCTCTTTGTTGCCAGGTGATCACCATTCTATATTCAACTGGAAATTCAATTTCCATCCCTAGAACCAAAAAACTATCAGGTGATAAAAAGCAACCCATTCCTTCAAGAACACAAGTGTCACAAGTGGCCTACTAACAGCAGAGACTTAGTGCTTCTCAAAAACACAAACTGCAAACACTCCTTCAGAACAAAACATTACCAAAGGGTATTCCAGAGTAACCTCTGCAGGTGAACGCTTGCTTTTAGGACAAAATGCGCTTTCATTCCGAAGTGTAAAAAAAGGAAGAAAGGGAAAAATATCTAGAGAATACAAATCATTCCTTGATGGGACAAGGATGGAAAACACACCATGACCTACACAAAGAGCAGCCATGCAACACACAGTGCAATTTGGACAGTTGCCAGCTTCTTAGCCTTTCTCCAGGATCTTCAGGCAGTTTTTGGTAATTCTTGCCTTCCATAAAGGTACCTGCCTTTGTGTAATGCTGTTTTATTTGTTTTATGGACACTCAACAGTGATCTGCTGCTTTTCTGAGTATAATACCTAATGTGGTTGCAGAAATTATTTGAATATGGTTAACTTGGAAGAAGTTTGCATGGTTTTATCACTACATTTTGTGCATTAAAGTGACAGTAAAAACAAAAAAAAAACTCCTAAGTTTTTAAATGACCATCAGAAAGCAGCAGTCTCACAAAATAAAATTTCTTGGAAGATAATGCAATTTTGCTATGCAATTACAGAACTCAAATAAACACAATTTTGTCTCATCTTGCCAAAAGGTTGTTGAAAAAAGTTTAGAGGAGCAGGAAGCAGAAATTTTTAGGATTCTGCAGGCATCCATGTGTCCTTCTGAATCCTATTTCTGTAATGGGAAGCCTTCCTCGTGAAAGGAGACACCTGCTTTTCCATAGTGCACAGTTTCCTTATGGGCCATGGATAATCTGATACATTTCAGCAGTGGTTTTCATCCTTCTGAATCCAGTGGTAATCCCATTTAAAATACAGAATGGATTTTCCAAGGTAATAAATTACATCTGTTATTAACGTAAGTTTTTTGGACCAATTTGTCTACAAAATTCAGAGCTTTCTAAATACCTGGATAATTGGTCAGTTGTATTTTGGTATCCTGCTTTCTCAGCATTGACATTATATTATTCAAGCTGAAACACAACTCAGATAAGGCAAGATAATAAACAGCATTCTAAAGATGATGTTTACATTTGATGTGTTTGCATTGTCAGATGCTGAGCCAAACATTTAGAATCAGGTAGGAAACTAAAAAACTTGGTGGAAATATGAACTTCATTACATATTTAGCACTTTTACATCCATCTGTTTCCCAAGTCCAAGATTAAAAGAAATACTTATCACTAAGAACCAGTTTTTACTTGGACTTCTAAACCAAGTGGTCCTGTTTGAGTTTGCTTATGCAAGCCATACTGAATTTAAAACAATAACGGTCAGTTAATCAGTGATGGTTTTGCTTCCTTGTGCTCCTACCACCAGGAATACTACTTTTTGTAAGAGTAATCTTACAAAGTAAGTAAGAAATCTTACTTTTTGTAAAAGTCTTTGCTGTGCAGGTTTTTATAATACATATTGATGCTAGATAATATGCATAAAAATAAATGCTCTGAATATAAGGCAGTACATCAAAAAACCCAAGTCAATATATGAACCCACCAAAATTGAACACCTATAGCATGAAACTAGTGAAGCCAAGAAATGAGGTTTGAAACGTATTGCCAATTTCCCAATTACTCATTACTCTAGCAACTGTCACTAACTGCTAATTTTCTAATTACTCATTACTCTAGCAACTGTCACTAACTGCCCTAAATTCGGGATAGCAGCTCTGCTGCAAATTTATGCAGCATCTTATTACCTGAAAACTCAATCAGCAGCCCAGAGCTCTTTTGAAGGGTTTACACAAATGCACACTTATTTATTTAAAAAAAAATAATTAAAAAATCCAATTTTGTAAAGTTTTTTGCAAAGCCTATTTGATGAGTTTATTTTAGTGTTATTTTACATGTCTATGCTCATTTCAGCAGCATAGAAGATAATGAAAATCATTCAATATCATGGCCTTTCCAGCTGTAGCTCTAGCTGAAAAATTAAGCTATCATATAACAGTGCAGCTCTCCAAGCAGGGGAAAAAACGTATTTTGCACCTGTTTACAAATGTATTTAGTCATTATTCATCATTACTTTGACTCTAAATCTGATTAAATACAATCATGCAAGACTCACTTTCCTTTATGCCTGCTTCAATGCCCTTCTACAGCCTAAGCCCTCACTTTGTAAATGACAGGGAACCCCAGAGACACTTGCCATTTTGCCTTCCTCCTTCACTATGGTGGGTTAACCCTGGCTGGATGCCAGGTGCCCATCAAAGCTGCTCTATCACTCCCTCCTCAACTAGACAGAGAAAATATACTGAAAGGTTCCTGGGTTGAGATAAGGACAGGGAGTTACCACTCACCCATTACTGTCACAGGCTAAACTGACTGGACCTGGGAAAATGAGTTACCAATCACATCAGAGTAGAATAATGGAAAAATAAAAACAAGTCCTAAAAAGACCTTCCCCCCAGCCCTCTCCTCTTCACAGGGTTCAACATCAATATCCTGCCTCATCAGTCCTTGCCATGGGCTGTGGAGGAATCTCTGTCCTGGCACTTGGAGCACCTGCTCCTCCTCCCTCACTGACCTGGTGTCTGCAGAGTTGTTTCCCTCACACATTCTCACTCCTCTCTTCCCTGGCTGCCATTGCAGTTTTCCCCCCAGGTTCTTAAATACTTTATCCCAGAGGTGCTACCACCACTGCTGATGGACTTAGACCCACCACTGGCCAAGACTATCTTGGCTTATCTGATGTAGGGGAAGTTCCCAGCAGCTTCTCATGGAAACCATTCCTGCAGCATCCCCACTATCAAAACCTGGCCAAGCAAACCAGTGTTCTGTGATTTAAAGCAACCCTCATACACGTTGATTCAACATTTCCTTGAAGAAATTCCAAATCACTCATCTGCTGACACCAAACATACATAAGCAAACTTCTCTTAGAGGCCCCTTTCCAACAGACACCTGAGCACTGAGGATGGTCCTTTGCTGCTGATCTTACTCCTCAGTGTCAGTACCTCACACAAACTCTTTTATTACAATCATTTTTACTACTCACCAATCCCTCTTTTCATTTTTAATACTACAGTTGCTCCAGGAGTTTGAATCAGGCTTGAACTGTTTTGAGAGTTATGCAACTTGGGAATTGAAATCAAAACCACAAACCAAACACGATGACAATATTTAGTCATTTTAGATCCATGATGTAAGGAACTACTGAGAAAATTTGCTAAACTTTGTCCAAGATATTAACATCACTGTTAAACCCAAAATATAAGAGAGGTTATCTGAGGAGCAAATAGGACCATAAAGAAAATGTATGAATTTCACCATTCCAATATTGAGATTAATTCTAGTCACCATACCAGTTATGGTCAATCTATTTTCCCTTAATTTGTCAGATTGTCTCCTGTTCTTAAGGAATGCAATAAAAAATACTTTCAGAGGAACAGATCTTGAAAAGGTTTTGCCCACACCAATCTGTAAAAGCTGTGTATTTGCTATATGTCTGCAATTAGATTTTCTTGACAAGAATGCTCCTTTAGGTGTTTGCTCCCCTTATTGCTTTACAAGGGGCAGCAGAGCCTTAACTGCACTTCAGCAGGGTTACTGGATTGGTTGCTTGTTTTCTAACAAGATTTAGACCTTTTTAGACTTCAGAGTTTTTATCTGCATATCTTCAGGGAGTGGGGTGGGTGACAGAAAAATGACTATTGCAATTATACACAAATATACTTTGAAGGTATATACATGTTTCAGCATAAATGAACTTTATTGCCCAAACAATTGTCCACAGACTCTCATCCATGGGATCTAAAAGTAATCCATGTGGATCTTCAGACAGAAAGGTGTTATTTGAAGACTGAGTAGACCAGCAATCCTTTCTACAATTCTGCACCAAGACATAAAAAAACTGATACATGAATCTAAACAGTAATACAAAAACCCCCAAGGAACTGCAGAAAGTTCCTAGGGAAGCACCACAGAGTGTGTGAGCCTCAGAGGAACGGGACTTTGACACGCTCCTTGTTATTTGATAGCTAGTCTTAATATAGTTAGAAGAGTCTGAAAGAGATGAAGGCTGACTTTATCAAGACAGAATTGGTAAAATCCATTAGTTTTATGGAGCAGGCATAAAGACATGGAGTGCATGAAAAGGTTATAGGAAATAATGAAAAATTGTTTTTTCTCTACATTGAAGCACAAATATCTTTTTATACAGCATGAAATTTAGCATGGTTCAGAATAAAACATGGGCTTTGAGAGGAAAAACAGAAGCTAAATCATTTGGTTACATTAAAAGTCTAAAACTACCTTTTACAGAAATTTGAGAACACACCTAAATCTTACCACAATATAGGATATATTTGCCATAATATCCTCTCCAAATTATCTCTTCTAGCTGAAGCAATAGGCATACAGAAGACTTTACTGATTTAAAATTCTCAGTGTTGAGTAGGTGGTTTCTCAGCACGAGCCCAGTGACATAGAAACACACATGAGGCTCCTTAGAAACTGCCAGACTCCGATGGAGCCATGACTTCCCAGAAGTCAGCCGTAAGGAGCACAGGATGGTTCAGGGTACATTTCCTTTAGATGCTGTACACAGGACAGAGCCAAGAGAGTTAGCAGTGCTAAAGAGGGATTTGGTGCCAGAATAGCCCATGAAGGCAAGAACAGGACCATTAAGGACATGATCAGACCTGAGGGCAAGGCAATCCATAATATTCTTTCCAGCTCAGAACATGGAATACTGCAAAAGGGGTTTTGAGGAGGGGAAGATTATGTCGTTGATGCTACTTTATCTTTAGTCCTTCAGATATAAAAGCAAAGAGGGTACCCACAGGTGGTGGCAGCATTGTGTGGAACTACAGCCTACATCTGTAGGACTCACACACATGAAAATATATTAACACATATACTAACACAAGAATTTTCACATTTCCACAGTGAAGCGTACATTACTATGCCATATATATGGAAAGGTTCTCTGCATATATTTATTTCAAATTGTCCAAGAGCATGACAATACAGTCATCAGTCACGCAGACTCTTCACATGGTCCTGAAGTCACATGTCAGCTGGAAGCCCAAGAAGATGCAAGGACAGGGTGGTGTTATCCTTTAAATTACACACCTTAACAACAACCACTCTTGAGTTTCAGGAAGAAAAATCGAGAGAAAAACAGAGAACACTTCAGCAACTCAGTGATTTACCACATATTTCTCACCTACAGCAAAATGGGCATTTGAGGCATCTGAAAGCAGCAGGTAGAGGATAAATTCCATTTTCTTGATGTTTTTAAGATAAGAAAATGTCAAGGTTACATTTAGATCACTTTAGATCAGTTAAGGAAAAAAGATACTTAACAAGGAAATAGAGTGCTAGAACAACTTTTGAATGAGATGATGAAACTTGGTATCACTATGTTTATTGTTAATTCTGACAAGTGTGACTTCTCTGCAAGACAAGGCAAAGGTTCAGGTTTAAATTATTTGTGTTGACTCCCTTAGAAAGGTCATTAAAACATTCTGAGAAAGTAATATATACAGCTCATCATCTTTATACATAACCAAAATGCAGGAAGAAACCCGTCAAATCCAACAGCACTTAGTAGTGTGAAAAGTTAATAGGAAAACAGCAGGAGATAATCCCGAATGGTAACATCCCTGTATCAGCGTTTTTCTTTAGAGAATTTTATGAGTCCAGTAGCTCTGCCGAGGAAAACAGGGCAGATGATACAACCTAACACAGTTACAGGTGTCTAGTTTTGCTCCCGGGCACACAGGAGCCCTGTGGCTGTAAGCTTACATCCCTTCACAGGTCATATGCTCCATCTGATGTCACAGACTGAATCCAGGCTGGCCAAGAGGTGGAAAAACCTCCCAAATCTGGGATCTGCAGTGCATTGGTCAGCACAAGAGCCAGAAGAGCAACAGGGAAGAGAAGGAGGCTGCTGCTCCCACTTCTGCTGATGAGGGCTCGGCCCGTGGCCACTGCTTGCCCTCAGTGGAAAGTTAAAACAGAGGAGTGGAAAGAAACAGGAAGGTTTTGCATTATGCTGTTATTTGCTGTGCCAGCAACAGCCAAAGCAGATTAGTCGGTGTCCAAATTCACGAGCATGTCCTTCAGAGCCAGCTTCCCAGTTGTTCACCATTTATCTACTCCTCATCTCCTCCTAAGAGAGCATTAACTGTTTCGAACCTTAACTAAGTCACCCTCAAATTATTTATCTCAATTCCAGTTCAAGTGAGTATTCCTGGTATGGCTGGTTTTCCCAAGAGCACAACAAAATTTTTGTGTAAATATCCACCTGTCTTCTCAAGTAAGTCAACAAAATACTTGTAAAAATTGGAATTTAGAGCAGTCATTAAAGACAATATCCCACAATGATGATGAATTGTTGCAGAAGGTACTGACACTATTACACTTTTACCTCAATAAATTGCAATAATCATCTATTCTTCTGGGTAGACTACACAATCTCCTATATGTGAGGAAATGGGGCTCTGAGAAAAGTGTCTTTAATGCTTTTTTAAAAAATTTCTGAAGCACAATGAATAGGGCACTAGTATTGAAAATTATGAAAACCCCCAACGCTTAATGCAAATTCACTCAATTTTGTACATATTTTAGAATATCATTGGACTGTGTCTTTAGTTGCATACAACCACAGAAGGATGTTTTTGAGTTTGGAGTACTTAAGAGACACGAGAAAGAAGAAAATGCTGCCAATGAGAGGAAAAGAAAAAAGAAGAAACAGAAAATTGGGTGATATAGGAAAAACTTTCTTCTTTCCATCTTAGGTAAGAAAGCTTCTACTGAGTTCTATAAAGTTGAACTTATAGTGCAACAAAAAGGCATTTCTAATGAAATTCATTAGAGCAGAGAGTGCTCCAGGGGAAAGAAGCTGTAGATGTAGAGTTTAAATAGAACAGCCAAACAGTTGTGGATAACAAAAAGAAAGAGCAAGACAGTAAGAAAGTCATGAATGAGAGAGGAAAACAACACATTTCTCCTTTACAGAGGGAGGACACAAGAAGCAGGAGCAGCAAACAGAAAGCAAAGGAGAGAATTTACTGGAGAAGAATGAAGTGTGATAGTTTTGAAGGGGGAAAAACACAAACAGCAGAGACTATTTGCTAAGAGAATAGAAAATCAGGATTTAATATAATTCAAAATACAGATAAATTTAGTACATTGGGTTTGGTGTTAATTTCTGAAAACTTAAATTTGATACTTAAATTAATGGAAGACAGATGCACTGTGTCAGGCAAGGAAAAAAAATATACAAAACAAGAAGAACTAGAAAGATCACAGATGCACAAATCATGGGATGTGCATCTCTACAATATCTAGCTATGAAACACCTCCCATTTAAATAAAGCCTTTACTGCTTTATTCTATCAAATTACCTAAAAATATTAGTAAATGTGACTCTGGTATCAAAAGTCATAGATTTTTTTTTCTGCATGAAGATTTCTGGTAATTTGCATCTCTTCTTTGTAACAGAGCCTAGCACAAAACATTAAAGGATGCTGATTTGCCAAACCTCAAACAATATCAACACTTCACTATGCTTAGAAGACATGAGTGCATGTGAGAGTCCATGGCAAAAGAGAGTAAAAAGCTCTTGTGCCTGTGAGGAGATAATCAGTGTGAATAAAGCTACTTATTTACAAAAACTAATTAACAAATTTCGTTCTGTAATAAATTTACAAATTAAATCCACTTTCAAAGTGCACAGGTAACAGTAACTATAAATGATCCTAAGAGTTGCTTCAAAACACAGTTGTATTATGCCAATATTTACTATCATGTGCTGTAATTTAAAAAGCACATTCCTAAAGGTTACAGTGCTAAAACTATACAAATAGCTTATTTCAATTCTAAATGCCAAACTGTTATAACTAAAAATATGTCTGAATTGATCACAGGCAAGAGAAGTAAATTTCTCATTCCAAGTTAAAATCCATTAAAGCCACACTGAGTGGGATTAGGCAGGTATAACTCACATGAACGTTTGGCTATGTGCTATGTGTTTGGCTACGTAGCTTCCTTCATAAGCAACAAGCAGTATAGCACATGAAGTTAACTTTGATGTCAAATATTTAAATTTATTCCAGCTTTCAACACAGATCAGAAAGATATGTTTGTAACGCTCTAGTTTTTCACCGAAACACAACGAAAGACCTTACCAGGACATTTTAAGTTTCGGGTTTTCAAGTCTACTGTATCATGTTAGACATAAATATTTTTTTCTTTAATGTAAGAAAGAGATTTTTCAGTTTGTTTATTGGTTGGTTTTACTTTTCTAACCTCCCTCAGAAGCACCAGAAAACAATTGGTTGATGCAGGGGTCACAATGCTTAAAGACCTGCACTGACTCAGAAGGTAACACAAAGGATCCCTTTAGGAGCTCAGGTAATGCATCACATTCACATTCTCGTAGGATCATACATTGATTTTTTCCCGTCTGGGACTGGAAATATGTTTCTTGTGCTACCAGACAAGTCACCTGCAAAATCTTCAACTTCCCCTGCAGCACAGCGAGCAGCTCCCCTGCTCAGATCACTTTGAACCATCTCCCTTAATTAGTTAGGACATTATGGAGCAACAGTGTCTTTTGTTCCTACCTGTAGCCCGTTTCCTGATGTTCTAGGAGAGAAATATCTGACATAAGCAACTGTTTAGGCTTGACACTAATACTACCTGAAATGCTATGGCCTGTCATACACAAATAGGAGTTTAGCTCGTTCAGATTAGTGTCTGTACAAAGATTTCCTATGGAGTGCAATTAGGCTTAATATGAAACGCTCCAAGAGTGAAGAGAGTTAATGTTAAACTAAACAGAAGGATGTCCCCCAGCATGGCTCTATCCTGTTTACTTTGCAGATACATGACATGCAAGTCCCATATTTAGGGAAGACTGTATTTGAAGTCTGTATATTTGGCACATAGAGATATTTCCTACTATCTTGTTAAACACTGAGTACTAACTACATGTCTGTCTTCTTATAGGCAACATTTAAATTTACACACAATGACTATTTACAATTAGGATACAATACCTTAATGAAAATTAATAGCGTCTTTATAATAAAAAGCTTCTCTAGTATAAAAAGTGGTAGGAGAAAAGTTACTTTTTGAACATGAGTTTTTGGATGCTGCTTCTGTTGTTACAACAGAATCCCTAAGCAGAAGGAATGTTTTTCAATCTGTACTTCAATTGAGGCAAAAATCACATTAGCCTTATTATATAGTTCATGATCTTTCTATTTTGTAATGAACTCTTTAGAAAAGGTTCCTATATTTTTAGTTTGATCTGTTACTTCTTCTAAAAAAACCCTGGGAAGAAGTTCAACAAGGACTGAGAACAGTTGTTGATACTGTCTCATTCCAGGTCTGTTGCACAAAGTTCACACATGCTTTCAGGGCTCAGATTAACCCAGTTCATTCTAAACAGCGGATAATTAAAAAAAAAAAATTAAGCATCATAAATTGCATTTCATCCAAAAGGCTCTTAAAATGCTTTATGGACTCTACACACAGATCACTCCATCAGTCACCGAAAGCAAGTACCTCTGGGATGAAATGCAACAACTGTTCCACGGGGCACGGCAGAGGAGAGGAAGTGAGGAATACCAGCACATCGAATTGCAATTGCAGGGGGAATTTAGGTAGGAAGAATGTAATTACCCCATTTGGAGCCTGGCCAGACCACGGGGGTTAACATCATATAAAGAGCCCTCTGAGAATTTTAACAATCCCTCGTGCTCAGGACCTTTAATTTATATTAGCCCTCAGGAGCAAGGCTAACTGCTCCACTGAACTGTTTGTATGCCGCTGTGGGAAGCAGGGAAAAAAAAAAAAAAATCAGCTTCCAGTTGTTCCCTGCTTCCACCCAACTACCAAGCAGATTGATACTACTTAGTCTGCAACTTCTGATGAAAACACAGCACAAGGCAACCTGATGGAAAGCTGCACAGAATCAGAGCAATTCTTAATGACCTTTCAAAAGCCATAGAGGAAGAAAAGGTTTCCTACCCCAGCATGTCCTATGTTCTTATATAGAAAGCACTCAAGATCACCTCAGCTTGTATAACAATAAATGAATATTATAATGATATACAAAAGGAAGATAGCATCAGAAATTCCTTCTCCACCATCAGCCTCCAAGAAAGGGCAGGAAAGTTGTTTCCATATATGAAGTGACCAGTTGTAACCATTTACTCTTACTAATATGTTTTATGTTAGTAGACATATGCATGTGCATTTTAATTCTGTTTGGTGAAGTAAAACAAAGAAGAAATATGCAGGTCATCTTACTTTTTTTCCACTGTTACCTTTAGCCAGCTTAAAAAAAAAAAAAGTAGACTTGTTTCCAAGTTTCCTTCCTCCAAAAAATATCAATTGATGCTATAATGGAGCATAGCTTTTCACTCCCATTGAGCCAAAAGCATTTGGAGCAAATTCCAGGAGACTGTAAACTACTCTTTGAAATTGTTTACATCACATATCCATACTGCACAGAAATGTCTTATTTCAACTAGGTTACACATATTTTAGAGACATATATCTTCTTTATTATAGTTTAATGTAATGCACCAGAGATACTGTTACTTTATTGCTTTTAAACTTCTGAATGTCCCAAGTGGTGCATTTCATTTGCCTTTGGCTAATTTATTTTGTTCACATCAGACATGCATAGTAATTAAAATATCGTGGTATTCTACATTATCTTCTCTTAAAGCCCCTCACTTAATTTCATCTTATAATGAGAAACTTTAAGAAGAAGCAAGGAAAGGCTTCTCCAATTCAAGCAGACCATTCTAGCTTGTAAATATTCCTTGGCCACAGCAGAGATGCTGTATATCATATGGACAACACTACTGCTGCAGGAGCTTCGTGATTTATGCTAATGAGAAAAGCCACCTTGACCAACAGAAAACAAAGGACAGAATAGTTCAGTGCTGATGCAGATTTCGAACATTAGGTTTAAGTTTCACAGGAAATACCGAAGACCAGTGGTTACAGGAATCTCACAATGCTGGTACATATCTGGGAGTCCTCACTGGAGAGATGTCAGTCAGAGGCACAAATCATGAGTGATTTGTATCATGCAAGATTCATCAGCTCTCCTGTGTGCTCTGGAGAAGACAGGACAGTCCCTGCTTTTTGAAGAAGATTCACAGACCGGGTCTTCAACTATGAAAACTACAACTACACCTTTGAAAAAGCATCCTCACAAGACTGCTCCATATCACTGCAGCTATACAGGAGAACTTGTATTGCTACAAGTCTATGTTTAAGCAGATCCAAGCACTGGATTGGTGTGCTCCACTCCTCCTCCTCAAACAGTTCTGGTACATCTCTCAAATGTTAAGCAAGTGTTCAGGAGCCTAATATTTTTTCACTGACCTTCAAGACTAAATGAGCTTTGTGCCCCTAAGAACTGGACTTTGAAAAGCATTTAGGCCCATGCAGTTTCCACATGTGCTCATCTCTGACTTCTGAGCATTTAGGAAAACCCCAGCCCTGGTTTACAATCTGTATGTCCTTCCTATGCTCAAAGATGACCAAACCAAATAGTGCAATCTTTGAAAGGCCATAAAAGGCAAAATTCATACTTCAAGAACTTAGAATGCACTACAGGGGACAAACTTGCTCTGAAGTCCGAGTTCATTCCATGGGCATAGAAACTGATCCCAATAGGTAGGTTACTTTTTAGGGATAACTTGTCGTTTTGACCACATAGAGAATCAGCCAAGTTAAAAACTAATTCCTTTTCCATATCTACCATGTATAGAGACCATGTCAGCTTGTTGGCAAATAAGAGCCAGTGACTTGAAATGTGGATTTATTCCTTTATAACAATCACACTGTGCAAATTATCATGTCCATAAGTTAACCTCATATTTTCACTTTTTACTTGACTGAACCAATGTCCACAGGCTGTGGAGCAAATATTGTCGTCCTGATTACAAGAAACACTCTCCCACTCCAGCACCTCTAAAAAGGAGACCTGTGCTCACAGCTTGTGCTTTCAAGCTATTTGTGCCTCACCCTGAATACAGAAAATGCTACACAAGTAAAAAAAAAAAGCTACACAGGTAAAGACAAAATGCAGAATACCCTATGCAGATAACTCCAGGTTGCATTTAGGGGGAATTCCAATTAGACTCCCCTGCAGAAGGCAGATAGTAAGTGTTCCTATGAACAAAAAATGGATCATTACAATAAAACCAATTAGAAAATGCAGCAAAACTGACTCTGGCCAAAGAGGCTTAAACTGCAGAAAGAGCTATGCTACTGAAACATAAGTAAAATGTTTTTTTTTAAAAAAACCCAAAACAAAAAGAGCAGTTATGTGGTTTGTAGGGTCAACACTGTTAATTTATAGCCAGACCATGGTGCAATGAGTACCCTTTTTGTATTTCTCTGAATACATACTATCATACAGATGCAGTGCGCTGTGTCACATATGTCCAACAGTTAAACAATACGGACAACTTCATGTAGTTGTTTACTATGACCTATTAAAAAATAACAAAACCCAGCAGTTTTTAGGCTCAATACAAGGTGGGGAAAAACAAGGACTGTATTTTCCCCTTTGGTTAAGGCAAACAAAAGTGGCCATGTATCTTAACACCTGGGAAAAGTCAGGGCATGCACAGCTGGCCGCGAGCTGGTCACACATTCCTGAGGTTACAATTACGGCCAGTGTTCTCAAACCAGGCTCACTGACAAGCAGTTGCAGATGGCCAAAAAGCTTATGTATGGAAATAGCTTTACTCAGCAAAATCTTAGAAAAATAACATATCAATAGGAACACTTGTATATGTAGATATAGCACTTTCTCAGAGAGGTTTGCTCCAGTTAGCCCACAGGTCATGTCATATAAACCGAAAACAGGAAAACTTTTGTGTTGCACATCATATCTATCATTTGGTACCAGCATATCATTTTCCCAAGTAGAGTTCCAGTGTAGTTAAAGCGGGGAAACACTATCAGTGTGTTCAGTTTTGCTTCCAGATTTGCCAACAGCCAGCCACATGGCCAGCCCTATTTTCAGTACTCCAGTTTGATAAGGGGACAAAAGGGCATCATAGGACTCATTTGTGTATTTAATTTCATCCTTCTGACACTTGGATGAACAGTTATCAACACTGCAAAGCAAGACTGCATAATCTCTAAGTAATGAGAACAAAAAGTACTCATGTTTTCTCTCTTCAGTACTGATGTTTCAAAAAAACGCACGTACATGGAAACTTCTCTGGCTACTGAAACAATCAGAATTCAAACATGGTTAAAAATTAATAATGATCTGGTTAAATATAAGAATAGAAAATTAAGGGTTTAGTTATTTTCAAAACAATCCTTGCAAGATAATTCTTTAAGGATGGCGTGACTTTTTTTTGATGCTGAAAGCTCGGACATTTAATACTAAAGAAATTACAACAGTTATTGTGTTAAAACACAGGAGGAAAAAGGTACTTACATGCAACATCTAATATGGTTTTAATTAGCAGTTTTCAAGTTCCTAAGTGTTTGGGAAAATCTGTACCACAAAATGCATAACAAAAATTATCAGGCTTCACACCAAACATGGGCAGAGCCAGTGGCAACAATCACGACTGAAATTTGAACTAAGAGAAAAATTGCACCAAGGTGCGATTACAAATATTTTGATTGCCAATTTTTTTCAATTAAAAAAACACAGTAAGGAGAACAAATATACAAGAGCTTGTGCCTGCTATTTCCTGAACAAGAGCCCTGTTACTGGGATAAGTACAGGTCAACAGATGAACATCTTTACGCACATGATCAGCAAGGCTAAAAGGTCACTATGGTTTTCATTTACTATTTGCTATAAAAATCCTATCTTAAACTGACTTTGCATATGTCTCTCAGATTTCACACATAGCTTGAAGTCAACAAATCAGAGATTAGATTACAAATCACTCAATGCAAACTTCTATTGATATTTTATTCCAAACCAGCCAAAAGTAGAGAAGACCTCTCCAGAGCTTCCATTTCATTGAGCTTCACACTGTACTCCTCGAGCCAGTGAAATCTCCATCTATGAAAATCAGGGAATTTTGCCAGAATAAAGAATGCAGGAAGAGACCTATTTCTCAGAAGTAATCACATAGTTCTCTTAAAACTCTTAATATCTGCAGACAACACAAACTCATTATTAAAAAGGTTTAAAATGAATAATAAATGTGATAACAAATTTTGCAGGTTCCTATTTGTGAAAAATGCCTAGGTCTCTTTGAAGGGCATTTGTTATGAAGTAAATTTGGACCTACGTATTTCCTTCTATATATTGAGCTTTTCAAAGATTATTTTATTTAGCTTGTAACTACCAGCACAAATGCTGATTCTAAATATATCTGTTGAACTCTAAATGACTTCTGTTTATAGAAATAGGCCATAACAAGCTATTAAATCTTCCTTACAACAAGCTATGCCAAAATACTTGCTCCAGATTTTTGATCTACAGTTAAGTCTTAGACTGGCAACCAGAAGAAAAATGGCAAGAGAGTTATTGCAATATATTTTATCATTTAAGTTTTTCCTTAGATGGATTTTAGTCTTATTCATTCTGCATCCACAAAGGTTTTAGAAAAATTAAAAAATCCAGCCATAATTGAAACCATCATTACTGTGTATGATTAAAGAATTCAACACTTTGTTGCTATATGGCACCAAAATAAACTAAGAAACAGGACACAACAATAATGAAAAGCTGCATAACTTCTGATGACTTGGAATAATATACAGTCAGAAATTACAGTCCTGAGGACTCCACAAGAAGTCCACAATTAGGCAAGAATGAACTGCAAACAACCATTAACCATTAGGTTCATTGTTCCTCACAGTAAAAATACAACAGTGCAAGATGAATTGCAGAGTTGGGGTTTTCCCCCCTGTAAACTCTGCACCCAGTTCAAGGCTGAATGAGCTGTTTCTTCAGTTTCTATACTCTGCATGTGGCTGGTGCTCTTTCAGGTGGTGCATTTTTAGGTTCAACAGTGAAGCTCATTAAGAGTACAAAATGCCATTATTCTAAAAGGTCAGTATCCATTTTATTGCTGTTATAGTTGATGCATAATCACATTTACTCATCCACAAACAGAGACCAAAATTGAAATTTCAAAGCCATGCTTCCTAAAGGAGTTGTCAGCATTATTTGTTCAAAGGTCATTTCAAGTAAAGCGTAGGCAGGCATGGCTCTCCTAAATGGCAATGGGATCTGGAGCAAGCAATTTTGGAAAAGGGCATTTTGAAGATGAATGTGAAGCTTCAGGGAAAGATTCTGCAACAGAGGCAGCTACTTTATGGGAGAAGGAACTGTACAAATTCCTCTGATGAGGGAACAAGTTTTCTACAGCTTCACTTGCCTTAGTAACCATTAACAGGTTCCTGTTCTAAATTATGCACACCTAAGGTGTCAGGAATGTTAACCCACTCAGTAATAGTCAAACTCTGCCTGCTTAAGTGAAGAACAGAAATCCAACAGCATTTTCTTCTGAAATAATCTCCTACCAGTCCTTTTTGGCCAAGTCTGACAAGAGTCACACCTAGATTCCCTCCTCACAGCTGGAACCATTTGCCTTTCAAAAAATACTTTATACAAAAAAAAATTCAAATTACTTCAAAAAATTTTCTTTCCTATTCTCTATCTCTCTTGAGACGACAGGACTCTTGTAAAGTTACTTATTGAACACAAGAGGGTTTCTCTCCCCTCCTTTTTGTTTTTTTTAATTAAGAAAATGAACTCTCTTACCTTTCCATTGTGAACTTCTCTCATTTATCTAACATAAACAGTACCAGGCTAACAAGAAGAAAAAAAGATAAGCTCTTTACTATATCATCTTACATAGGTTTTACCTGACTAAGCATCTTTAAAATCCTCCATAAATAGGCTGCCTGACATTAGAATTAAGACAGAATCTTAGTTCTACCAATGCAATTTTATTATTGCATTGACCTGACAAGAAAACACACATAAATGCTTTATAAAGCATTCCTCTGTCAAAATGCTTGCTCCTTGTGAATATTGTAATTTATCAGGCATTTCAAGTGCTGAAGCAAAGAATATCGGGGATCTAAAATATCTAAAATATGTAATGATTCAATTAATGCTGAGTTACACCATGCATGAATGAACAATTTGACCTGGGCTTGAATACAGTATTTTAATAATGCAGCTGCCATATTCATTGGTCTCTACATTTCCTGAAAACTAATCTGCCAAACAATTTATACAGTATTAATCTTCTGCGCTTCCGTTCCTGGAGTGTGAGTGAGTAATGCTCCACATCCACACGTCACTTCATTGAAATGCTACATGGTTTAGAACATTTCCAGATACTACAACTCTAAATTTAAAGACAGATACATTTTTCAGTTGAAAAACTACTACTGCCACCTTGGAGAATCCAGGTAGCAAGTACAGATTTCTAGGAAACTTCAGTCCTGTTTGGGCACTAATTTTTAAATATTTTTAAATGCTTCTTTTAGGGATTTTTCCCCCAGCACATCTGATATTGTATCTGCAGTTTTGAGATATTTTTGCCCAGGAGAATGTCAGACTCATAGCTGTTCCTTATTTCAAAACCTTGGTAGCACAATACATTTCTCTCAAGAAAATAAATGAACAAAAACTATTTTATCACAAAAAATTGTGCGCACTGAACAAGAACCTCTTCTGTCCTACCTGATGGTACTATCCCAATTGCAGTGCTTGTCCTAGCTGAGTATGCTCTGGCAAAGCTTCACCTATAATCAAATTCATATGGAGTTCAGATAAAATGCATTTTAGCCTGGCCTTCAAGAGACATTTTTTTCTTCCCTTATAAACCCAGCTTGTTTCATTTCAGGGTGAAATTACAAATACAAAAATAACCTTTGGTTTTGCTCAAAGTCAGAGTTACTTTGCTGAGTAATTCAGTCCAATGAAATCATCAATAAAATTACTGACATGCAAAAAGACTTCTGCTGGGTTGATGAAAGACACAAAAACTTGTGCTAAACATTTACAGCTTCAGACAAAAAAGTGATTAAAATAATGAGTAAATATTCTTTAACTGCAGATGACAGCAGCATTGCATTTAATATTTAATAATAATATTGTGAGAACGTTAGGTATTGGAAGACAGGATTAACATATTGCTTTAAAACATTCCATTACTTTCTGCATCTGTTTACTGATAATAAAAGAAACAGCTGTTCTAAATGTAACATTAACAGGTGTAAACCGTTCATTTGAGATTTTAAAACAATAATTCTCCTCCGTTTCCTCCTTAGCTCTTCTGAAAGGACATTACAAACACCCCTCCTATTAGCTTACACAATTAACTCGTAATTGTTTAACCTCTCTGCATGTCCACAAAACATATACATGTGGAGTTAACTTCCTTCTCATTCTGGGCAAAAGGCTCTGTTCTTCTGCACTGCATATCCTGAACTAATGCACCAGATGTGTCCCATAAAACGGTTGGTCACACTATTCAGCAGCTTTCCTTTAGCAACTGTTCTATATCAAATTTACTGTAAAAAAGCATTGTAATTATGAAGTAACACTGTATCAAATTCACAGACCTAATATCTCACTATGTTCAGTTAAACTATGAATGATAATTGAGCTTGAAATTGTATATTTACTTTAAATAAGTCCTCCAAATCATCTGCAACAATGTGTGCTTAATTCGAAGCCATTAACAAAAGATTTAACATTTCCACATTTATACTCTCCATAATTTCAGATATGATACTTCATACTTAGAGAGAGAGGAAGAGAGGGGGAAAAAATAAAAGCAAATTCTGGTAGCTTTCCATTTGCAAAGTTAAATGGATGTACCTTAGCTTTCTTATAATTGCTAACCCAGCCTGTTAAAATGCTGGGTACAAAAGAAACAAAACTCTCAAGAATCCTTCACAATTGCTATTGCAGCCAAAGAATTAAATCAGAACTATAAGTTTATTTAAGAAAAACAAACGCCACTACAAAATATAAACCTGTCCTGCTTTACAGAAGATAGAATAAACTTTGAAGTCGAAATATTATAACCCTTTCAAAAACCTAAAAACTTGCTCGTTGATGTTTATTTTCACAAAAGTAATACCAGTATATTTCTAGGAAAAAAAAATAAAGCCCTCGAGATCAAGGAACACGTACCTGTATAACTAAAGAGAATTTTGCTAACAAGCATAAATTCTATTGGTAGACATTTTAAATATTCCATATCAGAATATGGAAATAGAGAAGAAGAGTCAAATATTTTAACAAATCACAAATTACATTGTACAGATTTTAGTGTTGCCAATGACTGCTAAGTGTTCCTGAAATAAGTTAAGTGTTCCTCTGATTTTGCTATTATTCTCTGAATTGCTACTAGTCATACTAAAGGGAAAAAACCCCAAACAAAACATACTCCAGATCCCTTCACACACTCCACTTCTTAACTGAAACAGAAACTTCATCAAGATTCCTACTAC
Organism: Serilophus lunatus; assembly: GCA_013399895.1. Classification (NCBI taxonomy): domain Eukaryota; kingdom Metazoa; phylum Chordata; class Aves; order Passeriformes; family Eurylaimidae; genus Serilophus; species Serilophus lunatus. The sequence goes on along the minus strand of VXBA01004775.1, from coordinate 205,078 downwards.
ATTCAGAAAAGAAACATGCAAAAGGTACCTCCACTTCATGTTTATACTCATATTTATACATAAGGAAAAATAACTGTTTTTTCTTCAATTACAATTTCCTGTATTTATCAATAAAGCTGACATTCAATGGTTTCCTGTTAAAATAATGTGACTTTTCAGCCTTAGGGCATGGCAGACACCTGAAATGCAAACACACCACCAGAGCTGAACCTGCACTAACCGACCACACAAGTGATCCTCTGAAAAGTGGAAAGCTACATACCAAAAGGTTTTGTAATTTTTATTATGAGATCACGCTTTAACCTGGAAAGCTCCCCAGTCTCCCCTAGGGAACACTGCTACCTGCACTAGGCATATTTTAGGAAAGGAAACACACAGACCATGAGAAGCAATAACGCTCTGACCTGCTGGATGACGCAAAGTGAGGAAGGAACCATGTTCATCCATGGCCAGTCTCAGCCCTGCCCACTCTCATTTTAGCCCAAATCGTACAAAACAGAAGTGCCAGCAGAGGGCAGTGCAAATACGAGGAGTCCCTGAGATGCCCCATCCCGGCCACTCGTGGGGAAGCAGCTCCGTGGCTGCACAATGTGGGGACAATGAGGTGGCTGCCACTCGCTCATCGCTGGGACACGCACCCACCACGTCCTGCCCTGCTGCCTCCTCCTCTAAGAGGTGAGGAGTCCACTTAGCATTAAAAAGTGCAGGTTTTCCTCTTCCTTTCAAACCAACAGCCCATGGAGCTGGGAATTGAGGGACTGACTGCAGGACAGCCTCTGCGTGCTCCCCGAGAGCCTCGTGGGATTCACCACAGAATGACACACCCCGTGCTGATGCAATAGCAGCAAGTTGATGTGCCTTGCTTTTTGAGAACTGTTACACCAGGTGCACCACTGGATCTCTTTTAAGCTTGTGAACCTAGAACTAGCTACTTCTGTTGCTGAAACAAGGGATATAAAATGGATGCATCACTAGAGGCATCAGTGAAAGCATCTCTAGAAATAGAAAGTAACGTTTCTTTTTGTCCATACTGGATAAAGGAAGGAGAGACTCACCCTATCTACAGCCATCTCCCATCAGAAGAGTACTCACATAACTCAAAATTTCAGCTTGCACTCCCAACCACCACAAGGTACAGTGGTGAGGAAGACACCCAGACCTACACCTCCCAAGCCGTACTACAGCATTCACTGCTGCCACCCAGCCACACAACTATCCACCACTATCCCAGGGACAAAAAACAAGTGCATGTACCCCTATCTAAGGGAGAAATCCACAGCAATGCTCCAAGGTGAAGGACAGCAAACATACCCAAGAAAGAAGAAAGCAGGGAAGTCCCACCTCCCACTTGCCTAACCTGGTGCACCTGCACCCACTGAAAATCCTGATGCTCATTTGCTTTCACAGCAACTAAACCCACCATGGCACCTGTGAATACCCATTTACCAATCACCTTCTGTCCTCAATCAAGGGTCTGAATACCTATTAAAACAACCTGTCTTCTGCAATAGTATTATTATATGAAAACACTTGAGATAAACTCTAGTGTTATGAAAGATACTAGCAGTATTTACTTCAGTATAATTAGGACACAGCTATCTTCCCTTTTGGAAAAGACCAGCAATTATTAATCTCATCAAATACTACACGTTGTATTCCCAACTCACTAGAATTGGTTCACATATCGATTTAAGTTCCAGCAAAATTAGACTGGAGATAAATTTCACCTCTCCAACTTGTCTTTGGCTTTCCTCACTGTAATGGCAACTCTTTAAACTCTCACAGTTTATATTCCAACAAGAATAAAAATAAACAAACTATAACCTTCTGTATCCACTGTAAGGCTGGGATCCTGTTTCCCCATCGGAGCCAAGAGTCATGTCTCCTTCCTCTGTCTCCATCCACCTTCTCACTTCCATTCTAAAAATTCACATCTTCTGCACTGAGTGACATTTACAGCCAACAAGTGTCCAGTTTGTCAGTGACATTCTCATCTTGTGCCTTGCTCACTGTTGGGTTTGGAAAGATAGCCTGCTTGTGCCCTTGCTCTTTAAGAAAAGGATAAACTTATAAAGACATCATCATAGAACCACAGAATAGTTTGAGTGGGACCTTTTAAAGGTCACCTAGTCCAACCCCCCTGCAGTGAGCAGAGACATCTTCAACTAGATCAGGTTGCTCAGAGCCCCATCTAACCTGACCTTGAGTATTTCCAGGGATGGGCCATCCATCACCTTTTTGGGCAATCTCTTCCAGTGTTTCACCACCATCATTGTAAAAACTACTTTCTTATATCTTACCTGTAGACTCTCCTTCAGTTTAAACCCATTACCCCTCGTCTTACTGTGACAGGCCCTGTTAAAAAGACAATAATTACCTTCCAGATTAGAATTTGTATGTTGTTGTGTATTGCTGCAATGTGATCTCTTCCTTCCCAGTTCAGCACTGTTTGATACAGAGAAACAGATCATTGCCACACTGTATATTTTGTTTTTTCTCCAAAAAGTAGCTTGCACTTGGCCCTTTCAGAAACCTTCAACCATTTACCCAGCAGCCAGAGAAACACTAGAAAGGTCTGACCACCACATTTTCATAGTGCCAAGATTTGCTAGCAAGTGAACAGCTTGGGATGGACAGGAATTTTCAGGTGAGCTTTCTTGATACTTTTAAAACATATTCTTCCAGAGACACTGCTTCTGCTATACACAGAAGGCCTAACAGGATATCTTTATAGAATTTGGCCACTAGTCAAATAGACTAGTTCTGGAGGAAAGAGAATGAACCAGTTTACCACAATCAGTATTTCTATATAGCAGACTATGCCCTAGTTATGCCACATTCTCCCCAAGTGAGGACAACTTATGTTTCCCACCCTCAGTTTGTGTGTAACACACATCCCTGGGCATCCTGATTTCAGTGGTCGCCTGTGCTCCTGTGACTCTGATCCTCTCAGCTTTCAAGTCACTGGCCAGTTTTTGTTGATCTGAACTTTTTAAATTGTACTATATTTTTAAGAGTTATACTTTTTCCAAGTCTAATTTTTGAAGATTGGACATTAGGACTTCATTACTCATTTACTTCTGTTTGGAAATTCTTAGCTTAAGTAAAACACCATAAAGGTCTAATTCTAATGACTGCATATGGCAATGCCATATTTAAATACTTACAGCTATCTGGCATTCCTTTGAAAATTAACATCTGATGTCCTTAGTACAGTAAACTGTAATGCTCTGTTGAAAGCAACTTCTAACCACTTCACATCTAAAAATGTATGACATTCTGATATTTTCTAAACCTGCAGCAATAAGAAAAGGATGAAACCAATTGAGAACATTTCTTTAATAAATTCTTTAAAAAAATAGTAATGAGTTTTTTCTCTACAGTATTTATTTCTAGTTTTCAAGAAGCATTTGAATTTAAATAAAAGAAGTCTCTCAGAGGTGAACATATGACAATGACAAGTCATTATACAAAGCTTTGCACAAAACATACTGAAACTACAGAGTAATGAACAAAATTAAGCAAGAGAAGTATGACCCCAAACAAAATGTTCCATTTACTAAACAATTTCCATGGAGTTGTGCTTGTCAGCTTCTGGAATATCTGTTAAGTGATGAAAAAAAGGACGACCATGAACACAGCCTTTATTTTCCTTTCCAAGCTGTTGCTTCATCCTGTAAATTGTGTTTTGTACATCTTCTTTTGACAAATGTAAGGGCAGCTGCCGAGCTAAACGTACTGCTTCTCCCTGTGGAATGGAAAAACAAAAACAAAAACCCAACAGTTTTAAAGTACCACTTTTTAGCATATTAACCTGAGGCTACAAGAAAGCAGGAATTAAGCAGTCACTGTTTAAAGGTCATTCTTTTCTGCTGATATATATTCTGAATCCCAGAATCCTAAATGTAACTCTAAACATATCTTACTGGTCAGTTCATGCACATTCAGTCTCCTGGTCATGTTTGCAATCTTTTTCTTTTGGAGTCCACTTTTGCAAGATGCTTTGTGTTTCTGAAGAACTTATTTCCTGTTGGCATCAGCTGAAGATGTTTACCACTTCACAAGACACATTCTACACCAAAAACTTGAGAACTAACCTAAGTCAAACAGTCAGCTAAACAAATTTTGAAAAACACTATAGCAAAATCTTAATGTTGTATTTACTATGCAGCCAGTTATCTCACAGTACTAGAAAGTAAAAGTGACTGCTAAAGCACCAACCTCAAATGACTAAGCAACCTCAAAAAGAAGTTGTCAGGTTTTTTGTTTCCTCCTTCAAGATGGGCCCTCCTGTTTTTGGATTCTCTTCTGTACTTAATTCACATTGCTTAGACAAAAATGGATGTGGCATGAAATCTCCCTTCCTATTCACCAATCTAAAGCAGCATTTATACTGACTTAATCTGAATCTTCTCATTTTGTTTGTCTGAGATTCCCCCCCCTCTTCCAAGTGGTAACAATATCACTGTGGAATATTCAGTACCCTGGAAGGCTGCTTCTTTAACCATTACCCTATTCTTTCTTCTGCACTGAATAGTGTAGACTTACAAAACTGCTGGTTGTCAGTATGTGCTTCTGTGAAGCACAGAAATTATTGGTGTTAACCAAATACAAGCATTTGCAGAGGCCTATGGGGTTCACCACACATGAGACTTCATTTTTCACTTCAATGTCTTAATTCCAATGACAGGTTGCTTTTCTGGCAAAAGTAGTATCTATTTATTTACCTCTGCCCTTTCCTCGGGCAATCAGGAATTTTTCTTCTTTAGGTGGAAAAGGTGCACTTTCCAATCTTCACAACATATATCTCATTGAGGTTTACGTGAGAGATAAGCTTCAATTAACACCTACTTTTCATAAACTATTAACTTATTTTATAACTCCTTCACGAGTATGAGTAAGATACATTTTGATGACTGTTCTGGACTCATCTGCCTTCTAGCAATTCTATGGCAGCTCTGTATTCTTACACAGGGAAATGCCTTTCTAGTCTGAAAACTGCCTGTGTAGAAGAAACACCTTGTGAACATCAGCTTTCAGCACGTATTGTATCACACTGGATGACTGGTTTGGGGCATGTCTAATGGAAGTATTTTGGTAAGCAATGAACTAGCCATAAACCTCAGAGAGGATATGACATTCTCCTTTTAAAAAGTAATTTCTGTTTAGAACACAATTACATTAATTAAAACAGAAATATGAAGAAAGATTTTCAAGCTGATTACTGTAAGTTTAGCTGGCTAATACTTAAAAGAAAGCTTCTGTCTTACCTCCAAGTAATTTATCACTTTGAGAGGCCTACATTCATATACTTCCTTTGCATTTCTGTTAACTATTGCATTCAGAATTTCCTTCAAATCAGAAATACCATAATATGGCAGACAATTTGCCATCCCTTCTATTTCCAGATGACTTTCTGTAGCTGAAACACCTGAAAATACAAAAACAAAACAGTAATTCATGCATTGCTTAAACTTCTATTCTGGAGCAATTAATAGAAAATTAAACTGATGTAAAGCCACTTAGTCAATTAGTCTCACAAATTCAATACAATTAGGAAACATTTTCTGCTCCTCCCTTGGCATGAGAAGCATTTATTTGTACAGTGTTTCATTATGTGCTCATTCACATCACAAATGTCTCAGCTTATAATAATTTGAATCTTAGCTGGCACTTTTTAATGCTGAAAACACTTTGCAGCATTCCAAGTCTCGAGCACAGCTTTAATTAAAGGTTCTGTGACTTCAATTAAACACACATGACATTAAAGTAGAAGCTAGCAATAAAACACAATTTAGTTTGGAAAAAACTGAAATAGAACATTGGCACTATTTCCTATGTAATTGGTTTAAACATCTGCAGAGTTTAAATGTTATCATAATAAATTCAGCTTCTATCAAAATAAAAAGCAGTTTTTTCTCCTACTACAGCTGAAGAAAAATCCAAGCCCTCAAGGTTCTGAGACTGACTTCATACTATCCTCCATATAATATCTATCACTGCTGCAGCAGGTACCACTCTCAGCAGGAATGATGAATAAAACATTTAAAAGCCTTCCTAAAGATCTATTTCTTTGAGAAATGAATTATTTCAGTTCACTTTCTTTTTCACATGACTTGCAAGAAAATTGAATGAAGTTGCTCTCATACAGCTAAATTTTCCTCCACTCCCAATCAGAAGCAAGTTCTCTGGTGGTCAGGCTCCCCTACTCTGCTTCAGACCCCTTCCTCTCATTCATGTCTGGTGCACAGAAACCTCGACCCACCCTACACAGCCACCTTACCTCTTCCACCACTACAAGTCTAACAAGTAAAGAGTTTCAAAAGGAGAGCATGGAAAAATGTAATGCATAATGCAAATAAATCAACTCTCAAATAATGGCCCCAGGTAGGAGAAATTACATTCAGCACAAGACACAAATGGTTTTTGTGAAGTGAAAATAGATGGGAGACAAACAGTGGATTAAACTAACAAACTGTAAGAAGGGATAATTCCTGCTCCTAATCCAAACAACAACATGAAATATTTCAGAAGTGAGATAAAATATACATGCAACATAAGTCACCACAGCATACTGTTATTAGCCAGGAGAACGAGGCTGTTATCCATGCCCATGTCACCCAGCCTTGTCTTCCTTCTCTTTTCCAAGCTGCCTTTTTCTAATCATGGCCAGCAAGCACAGACATATTTTTATGTACTGCTGTTAAACCTGTGATCAGGCTCAGCTTAAAGCAAAACGTTAAATTACCTCAAAGATCACCACTTACTAAAGGTGATGCTGTAAGTACCACGCCAGTATTTCCCCATGGGAAAGTCTGCCAGTAAGAGACAGGAGGGAAAGATAAAGTCTCTTTAACTTCCTTCACCTCTTTTCATTTTTGTTCCATTTTTGCTTTAATAAAAGATTAAATTTAAGGAACTGTTCCAGACCATTTGATTATGCTGCTTTCTCTCTAAAACTACGATTTAGTCTACTTGACAACCTTTCAATAATTACCTGTCTATATGCTACCAAAGACAGGACACAACATTTTTTTAAGTTTCAAGTGTTTAGATTTTCAGTTTAAAAACTTGCATTTCCAGTGCTCCTTTCAGAATTTTATGACAGTGAGGTTCTGGATTTGCAAAGCATTTCCTATATACTCTTCTGTTTCACCAATAGCCATTGTTCCATCTGCAGATTTTGATAGCTAGATTTGAGTTCACCATTCTGCACATTAATCTGAAAGGCAAAGGGGGCTTTAAGGAGTTTAATATAAGAACAAACAATACAAACCTTGGCTGAGGGAAGTTGTCTTTGGTATTTTTGTTTGTCTGTCATTCCCCTTTTCTGCTTACATTCTTTAAACTGCATGCTGATTAACAAGTATTTATCTGCAAGTCTTTGCAGGAACTCTGACATTGGCAACATTTGATGATATAAGCAGATGTCCAAGCCTCAGTGTACTTGTAAATTTTTGACAAAATATACATTAACATTTTTGAGTATTCAAACAGCAGTGTTCAAGTAGTTTCCATGGTAGTTTCTATGAAACACTCTGAAACTTCCAAAGAAAATATTTCCATGAACAAATAAACTAGCTTTCGAATGACTAAAAATGTGGATTTCTCATTGCTACAAATTTTCTCTTTCCATACAAAGCATTTACAATCATCTTTGGATAATTCCTTCTTGATAGCCAGGAAAAACTGTTCCCTTCCAGCTGATTAGGTGACACTGTAACACTGTCTATCTTCCAGCCTATGGTCAAAATCAAACTGAAATTAAGTAGCAGCACGATTTTCCACTGGTGGGTTACAAGAGCTGAGGCAGCTTTTATTATCAAAAATGATGATTTATTTACCTATTATTGCTCTTCAAAGCCTCATAAGCACATTCTTTGTATATGCATGTGTTGGCTGCAACTACTCTGTCAGGCAGACAATTCTCCCCTAAAGGCCTGCCCTGGAGCACGGCCCCGGGCCCACCAGGGACACAAAACCAGGTAAGGTGTGTTCCATGCTCTCAGTTCCTCTCCAGCCAAGAATTCACATCTCTCTCTAGGACTTTCACAAGGGCAGACAGACAGATGTGCAGCTAAGGTACATAGAACAAACACATCTTCACAAGGACTGGCCAGAAAGTAATCCATCTTACTTCTCGAAATGCTTCTCTGCACGTAGGGGTCACTGTGAGCAAACAAATGCCTGGCAGACCCCAGAACACTGAGTATTAAATAATTTGCTTTATTAAGTAAAAGCAAACAGACTGCTCTCCCAAAGGTAGCATGACTTGAAGCCTCAGTAAGGCCAGAACATGAGGGGGTGGGAGGGCACTTGGAAGACAGACTGGAGTTCAGCGTCACAGCTTTGCAAATGACAACAACTGGCACATTCCACAAAGAAACCATTGATTTTGCCTGACTGACACACTGACGGTAAGAAGCGTTTTCTGGGCTATTTCACAACATGTTTTTCACTGTCAGCTATCCAGAGAAAAACCTACTTCAAGACTCCTTAGACTGCTGAGCAATTAATATAAAGAGAAACGGGGAGATAATGCAAAAGATCTTAGTCTACCAAAACCATGAAGAAGATGAGGCATTTCCAAAATCTAGGATACTTGGAACAGCTTTGGCTGCAGTCATACAGAGTCTCTGAACAATGTGGAGTAAAGGTAAATTACCTTTCTGTCTCACAACAAGAACACATTTGAAGGGCACACTTATCCTCAAAACAACAGGCAAGTAAGGCCTGAAACTCCCACACTCTTGTAAAAATAAACATCCAAAGGTGCATTTGTGAAAAAGGAAAACATTGCTGGAAGTTCAAACAGTTTTCCAAGCAAAACAGCAGAAGAAGAACAAAACTCCATATGGAACTGAGTTCTTGTTAGGAAGACAACACCTAATTAGACCTTTCAGAAAGCTCCCAGGAGTAGTGCCTCTGGTGCCACATGGTGCTGTGGGGTTCAGACAGAGGCATCTCCATGGTAGGCCTGTGAGGAAGACTCTTGGTAAATTATTGGAGTTACTAAAGCTCAGAATCATCCCACTAACTAAAAGGTCTTGGCCACTCAAGTGTGTAGTTGTATTTCTATGAATTAAAAACACTGTGAGGGAATAAGATCCAATTTTTAAGTATCAGTCCCAAGATCTGACAAATTTAGTGCAAGACTAATCAATCAGTTACTGTTCTCTTACCCTATGACTGATGTTGCCCCTTACAGACAAGTCATCCAAACAAGGAAAAATCAATACTATGTGGGTGGAGTTCTTTCAAGTAAGAAACTATTAGAATCACAATCTTTACAAACAACTCCTCTGTGCTACGAGTTGCTGAAAAGTTGAACTTTGAACTGCAAAGAAGCATCTCCAACAAAGATGGGCAGCAACTGTCTGGGTTCTTCTCTTCTTCTTTGGCAGAATAGGTGTGGAGATTTAAACAATCAGTGCAACCTACTAAACCAACAGTCCTCTTCAGAGACCATCATGGATGAGTCAAGGAAAGTCGCTGCTTCTGCAATCAAACCTGGCAAACATCGAATCGAAGCAGCTAAGTTTCCATTGCTTTTGTTTTGGAAGGTATCTTAGAGATGCCAATGTCATCACAGACTCACATGTTAAAACAGAAAGGCCTGTTATGCTGCAAGAAGAAATTACCAGAAATACCACTTCCACATTCAAATTCAAAAGTAAAGAAATAGAACCTTTGCTTGTGACATAGAAGAAGAACAGAATTTCTCTGTCAGGTAAAGAAAACTTTCTACTACAGAAAATAAAACTACTTTTTGCCTGGGATGAAAAAGAGAGCCATGCAATAGTGGCTATTAATAAGAAATCAACCAGCATTTAGAAAGGAACATCTAATGTGACCATGTCAGGGCTGAAGTCCCAAAGGAAAGTACTGATCTTCCAACATACTACAGTGGACCCTGACAGCAAGACAGAATCAACAGTTCAGTTGAGAAACAGCAAATATTAGGATTCATCTAATTAATCAAAAAGTTGGGAAAAAATGAGTTGAAAAGGTATGTGCCCAGAGAATGGGGTTCCAGTGTGCTCCTATGGATGCTGCTAAGGTGAAACACTCCAGCTGCCATGGGGTAAGTCCACATTTCCATTCTGGATACCTCTCCACAGCAAGCTGTGACTTTATCATCCACCATGCCAAGTAGGAATCCATGGCCCTCAAAATTAACAATATATCCTGAAGAACCAAAGCCTTTCTGAAGCAACTTCTAGTTCAGTATCATCTGAATCTCCAGCTTTCAGGGCATATTTGAGTTACAAAAACAACCACAAAAATCGACCCTGAATTCAGACAGTGAAAAAAATAATGCTTCTATAAGGATAGTGAAGAATGCTTTATGAGACAAACTTGTTCTTTCAGACTTGAGAAATCCTAGAGAATAGTCAGATGTAAGTGGGACAAATCACTGCTGGCCTGCAGGTCACTTTCTGTAAAGATCACACAACAAGACTCTACGAAGTAAAGAACTTAAAATTGCACAGTGAAATTCCCAGAGATGGACACATAAGGTAAATAATTAATATCCACATTTCTAAAAATCAGCTTTAATAAGTATTTGTAGAAGATAGTGTATTTCAGGGACAAGATTAAGAATAAAAAAGAAAAAGGAGGGAGGGACTGACAAAGTAAAAATCCTTGGGTCAGTTGGAAAAAAAGCTGGGAGAAATTCCATTTGTTTGCTGGTATTTCCACCTTCATCTGCAGTGGTATGCTCTTTCAATAAAAGAGGCTGTAACTGTGATAATGTCATCGGCAGAAGCTTGTAAACATGACTGACAAGACTCAGATGTTATTAATGTTTCACTCAAGTAGCTAAAATAGAAGACTGGGACAAAGAGCTGAATTGGATTCCCATTCCTCACCGGGCCATCCGTACGGTACTGATCAAATCCATGGCCACAGTTCACCAGCCTGTACAGTGCAACTGTAAACCAAAGGAGAACAGTTTCCTCACAAGATTTCCTTAAAATAACAGCATTAGGAATACAGGATTGGAAGACAATTACTACTTTCCAATTACTGTGTCGAGTTCCTTGTTATTACAGTGTACAGTTCTGCTCTTACACTAATCAAACTGTCTTAAAGCAGTTTACCATTTGTGCTGCTTTTGGCAGCACAGATAGTCAATTTTGTTCGCAGTAGCCAGTGTGGGGCTGTGTTTTGGATTTGTGCTGGAAACAGTGTTGGTAAAACAGGGATGTTTTTGTTACAGCTGAGCAGGGTTCACACACAGTCAAGGCCTTTTCTGCCCCTCACACCACCCCAACCCTCCAGCGAGGGGGCTGGGGGTGCACAAGGAGTTGGAAGAGGACACAGCCAGAGAGCTGACCCCAACTGACCACAGGGATATTCCACACCATATGGCATCATGCTCAGCACATAAAGCTGAGGAAAAAGAAGGAAGAGTGGGGAGATTTGGCGTGATGGTGTTTGCCTTCCCAAATCACCACCACATGTGAGGGAGCTCAGCTCTCCGGGGGGTGGCTGAACACCTGCCTGCCCATGGGAAGCAGTGAATTAATTCCTTGGTTTGTTCTGCTTCTGTACACAACTTCTGCTTTACCTGCTAAACTGTCTTTAGATCTCAACCCATGAGGTTTCTTATTTTTACCCTTCCAAATCTCTCCCCCATCCCACTGTGGGGGTAGTGAGCGAGTGGCTGTGTGGAGCTGAGCTGCTGGCTGGGGTTAAACCATGACACATCCCCAGCATCACAAGACTGGTCAACAGCCCTCCTCCACTGTTGCCTACAAACTGTCTTCAAAACTTCACATTCAATTTCTTCATGTCTACTTTACATTAATGATATTTTCAGCAAACTTACAAAATCAGGAGGTAAAAAAAAAAAAGTACATAAGCAAAAATGCTACGCCACAATCCTTCTCTCCAGTCTTTGTCTAGGGACACATCATAGACCTCCTCAGCTTTTGATCTGCTAGATTGAATAAACCTTGCAAGACCTGCCTCTTACAGTACACACTTTATTTCCCTAATCATTCAGTCTAAGATTCTTACCATGAATACCTCTTCTACAAAGGTTTTGTTATTTATCTAAAGATGTAGTGAGCCTGAAGAAAGTTTCCTTGCTTTTGTTGTGCATGATTCAGTAAGGAAAACAGCTAAGGCTCTCTTCTTCCTGAGAGCCAGCCTCTGAGTGAAGAAGTTGGTCTACATCCCTTTTTTGTACCTAGCCTTAAAAGATCCCATATGTTACAGTACATCTGTCATCACTGTACATATGTGGGGATCTGTAACACATGTAGCTATAGCATTTCTAACAGCTCCTATGGCAAATCTTTTCTCTGAGCTGTCAGCTAGGTACTACTCCCAAAGACATTCCTTTTTCTTGGAATTCTGTTGGAGAATTTGTGACCTGCAGAAAAAAACACTGTGTGGGTTGCCCCTGGGTTTCCAACAGCATCCCCATAAATTATTCTTCAGGAAAATGTATAAACATTTAAGTTCTCTTGCTAAGGTTAAAGGATCTTGTAAAAAACACACTTATTCTGTGATCAATGTAGAGGTATCGAAAAGTATGATCTTCCTCCAAAAAAGTTGAGGTTAAACCCTACTGAAAGGTGTGATGATCCTGTGACCCTCTCTTTGCTGGCCCCTCTGGGCTCTGTGTCACTGCAACTGGAAAGTACCTCATTAACCAGATCCAGCTCCTCTGTGGACCCTCCTGAACTGCTCAACAGCAGAGGACAGTCAGCTAAAGCAGAAGCTTCTACAAGTAAGACCATGGAAGAAGGTGCCTGTACGTAGGAAATCTCATCAGTTTAATATAAATTGTGACAGAATGGCAATTAGGGATATGGGCATTGAGCACTTCGAGAAAAGAAGAAAAAATAAAAGTGAGGAAAACATGGATTTTAGAGCATTCCTTGAAATACTATTAAAGTTTTCTGTTCAGTTATCAGTTTCCATTACTCAATGTTCTATATAGAAGACTAAATGCTTAGCCAAAGAGTAAGATCTCAATGTTAAGGAAAGCAGGATGCCAGGTTTAAAAGACAATGTGAATAACATGTTCTACATTAATAATAATTTAAATCACTACATCATAAGAAACAAGATCAAATACGACTAAAAGACTTTAAAACCATCATACCTTCTATCACCTTTATCTGGAATCCATTTGCTATAAGCCTTGGATCTGACAAATAACCTGACCCATGGAAACTCTGGTAGTTCTTCTGCATTTTATGAAGAGCAGCCATATACTGAGATCCACCAATAAGACTGAAACAAAAAAGTCCACAAATTGTTAAAAACCAAAATTCTACATGTGAAAATTAAAACTGCTAAAAAAATCACAGAAACAGGAAAGCAAGTGATAAGGAGTGATCAAGACTTTTAAAAGTTTTTTTAAAAAGCAATTTCCTTAAAGAAACAAAATCAGAACAATTATCTTAGTGAGTGACCCAGCTTAGGCATATAGGAATAATTATATCAGCCACCTCCTAATCCTTGGGGGAAAGTCAGCTGCAGTGACATTGTAAAAATGTGGAGCATGTCATTTTTTTCTGGGGGAAGAAATTTATCTTTTCTGCACTACCAATGAAACTGGTCAAAAATCGTACTTATTTCAACCACAGTAAGACCAAGTGTGCTCATTATTTCAAGATAAAAGTATAAAAATAAAATAAAATTCTTACAGATAAACAAATGCATAAATAATCACAGAATTAGCAAAAAGGGCCTTGCCAGAGTTTACTATGAATAATTATCAAAGATACTTCAAATAACATACAAAGTTTTGCTCAATATATATTTGTACTTTACCTGTCTGTCAACACAATTGGCTTGTCCAGTTTCTCCACTGGGAGCTTATGGTTCATCAGTAATCTTTTGCACAGCAGGGCTTCTTCCAATCTATATGGATTCAGCAACTTCACTTTTTTTTCAGTAGAAAATATCCAGACATCAGGAAAACTCTGACGACGGATCAGGAAAAGCTCGTGTTCATCTGCAAGATTTTTCTCCTGTCTCTGAAGGTGACGTCTACAGGAACTCAGAGAAAAAGGCACTGTCACAACTTTCACAGGCTGTTCAAGTTTCCCCTTCTTCTCAGTCTGTTCATGGAATATCTTGTCAAGCTTCTGCTGGTCAGGTGCAGAACTCTTTAGCTTGGGTTTCTGTTTTCCTGCCTCCTTTGTTGGTCTGTGCACTGTCTGTGTATTGACTTTCTTGACCTCTCTGTTGTACCGTTCCAGGTCCTTGGTGGCTTTTATTTCATAACTTCAAAGAGAAAACAAACTGGTAGCATAATCAGACAAAAAGCCCCAAACTCCAGCTCCTAACATACTAGACCAGAAGGCAAGGTAACCATTTCAACAGCCAAGAACAATGTCCATGGTTCATTCAAGTGTCCACACCCGCCTGCTTTCCACCCTGACAGGGGTGGTAGGACAGGGAGGATTGAGCCTGTAGTATATCACACTTTGAAGAAATTTTCCTTCATCATGACAGCCAGTAAAACCTGAATTGCTGAAGGCATCCTATAAAAATCTACAGCAAGTTTCTTTTCACCTCAGTCCCCTGTTTAATTTGCAATCAAATATATAGTTTTGGAAGGAGTTTTGGGTCACAGGCATATCCAGCTCAATTCATGAAGTCATTTAAGCTTCTAGAGCTCTACAGACATCCAGGGGACTCCAAGTGACTAGGCAGAAGTTCAGAGCTTCAGTAATTTCACAAGCCTCAAGCTTTATTTCATAAGAGCATATTTGATTTCAAATGACCTAAAATTAGCCATATGAAGTGTAAGAATATAGAATATTTAATATTATCACAGAATTTTAAATGGTTAAAACATTACTACATACTAAACCTCTACAATGTGAAAGGATTCTTAATGAGTTTATAAATGTGAGGGAGATACCTAAACTTCTATAGATGCCAAGTTTATGCTTTTCTACTGCACATGTACCTTACTTTTTTGAAGTGAAAGATGTGATTTCCCTCTTTTTGCCCTCATTTGATAGTCTCAGTTCTAGAAAGTAATTCAAACCAGTCTGATCTTCAATTAAGAAAAAAAAAGTACTATTATCATATGTAAGTATTGGAAATAAGTACTTAAGCTGGTCATATTTATTTATTGCTACTTGCTAGAACAGTTTGATTCAATTATGTGTATGTATGCTGGAAAATTAAGGTCAACAAAAGGGTCACCATTTGCAATTAATTATGATGTGCTAGCATTCACATATGGTACCAATATTTAGTTAACTAAAAAAGTCAGCTTAAGTAGTTTCTTGCAATAAATCATGTCCTAGAAAATATGGAGCAAACATTAAGATAAAAAACATCTGCTCCTTTTAAAATGAATGGATGAAATAATTTGAACAAATTTTTTTTTAAATTCCAAATTCATTTATAGCTTTGACCAGATCAATAAATACTTTGTTTGTAATGCAGGAAAATATTTAAGTGTAAGAGAACTGAGCTTTCAGTCATACACTAATAATCCAAAATGAAAGCACCTCCAAAACAAACTCCAATTTGCCTGTCATTTTAGGCTACTATGAGAAAAATTCTACCCTTACAAACTTTGATTGTAAGAGTCTTGAAAATTCATACACATGACTATATGCCCAAAATCAAACTGCAGGTTTACAAGGTACAAGGAAACACCTTTCCCTTCCTGCAAATCCTCCCACAGAGCCACATATAATCAGCAAGTGCTACAAGAACAGCTTCTTCTCTGCTTTGTAAATTAAGACTCTGAATTCAGGATCCTTTTCTGAAGCTACAAAACCCAAAGCCAGGGAAATTTGCAAAACTGGGTGTAAGGACAGAGTGGAAGACTAGAACTGAAGTCGAGTTCCAAAGGCAGCTTTGGTTTAACTAGAAAAAAGGATCCACAATATATTCTTTTCCCCTTGCATCTTAAACCCAAACAAAATATTCAGCATATAACAAAATCCTTTTAATACAAAGTGTCTCAGCCCTTATAAGGCAAATTTTCTGAATTTGAGTATTTGGAGCAAACTCTGACAGCAAAGACCACGCTACCTGAAATAATGTTTGTCCCAAGGTACAAATATACCCATGAAGTACTACTGTAGAGTGCTGACAAGGTGATTTGTAAGTGCCATAATGTGTTTGCAGCTTTGAACCTTTCCTGCACCTCCAGGGGAACTACTCTTGCCACTCTTATGGCACTTGCAGGGCTTTCTCTCACTCCTACCTGAGCCTGATATGCAAGAAACATTAAGGGCAGAAACACATGCAAGCTGTATTAAGTAAGAGCAGAGTGAGTGCAAGAAATTAAATCCTGGCTTTGCAAAGCAAGGGGATACGTGATGCTGCCAACATGGACATGCATGGGAGCTTTCCTCTTCTATTATAACCTAAAGACCATAACATTTGACATTCCGGTTGTGTAATAAATGCTGGCTTGTTTTGGAAAGGCCATCCTGTGTCACTACAAGACATCTGTTGCTTGTACTATTCCCAAAAGGGATTTAAATTAATTCGGACTTGCTGGAGGGGCCATAGAGAGAAAGAGAGATGCTGAAACCATGCACACCCACTGCAAAAAGCCTGACTTTATCACAGAAGGATGGAGGGCTGGAGCCCGGGAAATGTGGTGCATGAAACTGGAGGCATCGTGCGCTCAGCAGAGCACTGGCACTCTGGCTGCCCTGATGGATATACATTTGTTGTTACCTCTAGGTGGCCCAATTTATCCAGAGTACCTGGCAGGCAAGACACATTCCCTGCCACAAGTCCTCCTGGATTGCTGCTTTGCAGGAGAAGTTGTCTGTGTATCTCTTCCTGTTCGATATTCCCTGAGGCAATTTTAAGAGAGAAGGTGCATCAAAGCTGAAATGTATGGACACAACTAGTGGCAAATTTTTCATTTGCTTCAACATCCGTGGGGTTCAATCCTACATATAAGGAATACATAGAGAGACTATACTACATTCAGTCCTACATATAAGGAAAACTCCATTACCAGAGAGGTCTCCTTCCTGAACTTATGCAGAGTTAATCTGTAGGCACACTCTTTAACATAACAGTTGTACCAGGAAAGCAACCATGAAATCTGAAAAGCTAAAGCAGAGCAAATGAAAATTTTCTGAAACAGCTGGCAGAACCTTTTGTTTCATTTCATTAAAAGCATGAATATAATTGGGAGTGGATTTCTACTATTAAATTAACATTTCTGCTTATGCAGAAATGGACAAAACACTTTCTCTCATGTATGGTTTGTGATGATGGTGTGCTGCTTGCTTAATAAGCTTTGAATTAGGTAAATCAGAAGCTAGACAAAAAGGTTTTACTTAACTCTGATTATAGCTGGTATTCAGAACAAAGCAGATGTTTTCAAACAAAGTCAAGAAGTCATGAAAAAAGATACATAACTGTAATTCAACAGGCATGGCTTCTCTTTCTTAACACTCTCCTAATCAAATCTCCACTGGTGGTAAAATTATGCTTTGTTTAGCCAGTATAATTTCCTTTTTATTAGTCTTTCTTAATTCCCTTCTTCTTGCTCCCATAACATGAAGGAAACATGTATTTACACCACTTCCAATGAGTTTGTTCTTCAGAACCAAATTTTCACCCAAACTTTCTGCTACAAATCACAGTACGCATTCAAATCATCACATGCAAAACTACTGAAGAACAACTTCTGGTCTTCCTCACTTGTGTGATGCCCTACAGTGTTTTATAGTTTATAAAGTTACAAACAAAATGCTGAAGGTATTGTGTTTCCTTTTTTTTTGAACTGTCTTAAAACATCTCAAAATCTGTTAATTCATCTTTTACCATGAGTTCCACATAGAGGATGACATATATCCAATGTTTTAATTAAGCCAATCTCCACCCCAAATTAGCCTAAAACATTTCCCTTTCTTGCAGATAGTTTTCAGAAACTCAGAGACAATTCATTTTAGAAAAACAGGGAGTTCAACTACTCAGATTGCAATCCAGAAAGAGACTTGATTTGTTTGAAACAGATTAAAATCCAACTACAGTCAGGAGTACTGCACTCTCTGAACCAGCACTGGAACAGCTGTTTAGGGAAAAAGTAATTCCTGGTGTCATTTGTTTGCATTTTAGAAATACTATTCTGAGGTAGCCTGGGTTGGGATATGTTCTGTATTTAGAGGAAAGGAGTTTACCAAATGTTTGAGTATTAAAGATCCTAAAAAAGAATTCTCACTTTATAGCAACAAAGTTGGAAAACCTCTCTGCTGAATATATATATATATATATATAGATAGATAGATAGATATAGATATAGATATATATGTATATGTATGTATATATATCTCCATCACTATGCTGATGGGAGTGCATTGGGAGTGACAAAGTAAAGGCAGCCCTAAGAAAACAGAAGTTTGCAGGGTTCAAATTTTCTTGCCTGTTATCCCTAAAATAACCACTCAGCCCAACTGTCCCTACCCAACTGCTGTGTGGCACAGCATCACATCAGTATCCAAATCAGCAGTGCACAACTGTACACAGCAAAACGTGACAACTCACAGTACTGATGCTGATCTTGGGAAGTCAGACATCTTTTTCTGTTCTATATTTTCGAAAATAACTGGAAAGTTACAATTTTTTTTAATTCACTACAATGATTCTTTGGTAGAAACCAGACTTATAAGCAAGTCACAGCCTGAACACTTACTTCTTTTTTTCCTCTTCACTCAAATTCTTCCACTGCTCTTCAATTTTCAGCAGGATGTCTGTCATGCTGGTCTTTGGATTATCATTTATCAGTTTTGGACGACACTCATGAGTGAAAAACTCAAATGCAGACTTTGCTTTCCTTATTATTCTACTATTAATTAAGTCATAAGCTGTCACATGTCCAAATTTTTCACTTATCACGTTTTTTTTCTTTATGCTTTGATTTGAGATTTGTGGGTCACTGCTTTGTTCACCAGTAAATTCTTTTTGCTTATTAATTGTTCCTCCAGCTTCAGGAATCAATATCTTAACAGGTTCCAGATTGTCTCCTAGACTGTCTTTAAATCCACTTCCCATACTCCAACTATCAGCAGAGATTTCAGGTAAGTCTTTAGAGAATAAGGCTTCCTCATTTTCATCCATCTTGTCAGCATTGTCCAAACTCAAAAGTTGCTCATTATTGTTTTTTTTACACTTGGGGTCCACAGGAACACTGTTACTTTGAGTATCAGTCATATTCTGTCCATTCTGTTCCTCCTCACACAATAAATTTAAGGAACTGTCTGGAAAGGCATCACTGTTAGAAACCTCTCTTTTGTCCAGGGGACTATGTACATTATCACCACAAGAAGTCTGATGATTTAAGCAGATCTCTGTGTTTTTTCCTTCTGGACAGTTTTGCACATCACTGCTGAGTGAAAGGAATGAAGTATGAGCATGTAGCTCATCGTTTCCAGATGGTCCCGTTTCATTACCAACCACATCTGTTTGTTCTGTTCTGTGAACAAACATGTCTTCTGAGGTAACATCTGTTTTATTACTTTCACCAGGGACTGTAGCAGGTAGTGGCCCATACAGTGATTTCAACACATTTTCAACAGCAAGTAAGACAGATTCCTGGGGGGAGAAAAAAAAAAAAAAAGAAACAAAATGGAACATATATACACACAAGTGCACCTGAAAATTTATCTGATGGATTCTGAGAATAAAGAACAATATGCAAAGTCATCTTTTTCAGACAAATCTGGACATATTGTTGCACTTCAGTTGTTCACACACACTCAGAAAAACTGTGAACTGGTCACCTTTAGGGTCAAATACTTTGTGATAAGTGTTCTGCTGCACTACTTTACCCTGATATCAAAAAAATCACTTAAATGCTTTCCTTACAACTGGCTACTGAGTGCTTAAGTCTCTATTAGGTAAAGCTATTCCTACCTAATATGGAATGAAAAGCTTATAGTCAGAACAGGTGCAACAGTACAATCCCATTTCATGCAAATGTCTTTGTGTAGGTGCTTTTATGGTACGTGTTTCCAAGGCAGCTATGCACTAAATGATGGAAATGAAGAAGAAAGAAACCATCCCAAATCCCTTTCAAAATAGAAATAAATTTAAAAAAAAAGAGAGGGAAAATCCCAATTCTTTTTCTAATGCCAAGGGAAAACCAGATCAAATGTGAGAATGCTGTGCTAATTTTTATACAAGTGGCACTAAACAGGCAGTACATTTACAAGATTAACATAGATAAATACAACAGGGTTCACTTACTGGTGTGACTACCTACATTCACTTTGAATAGGCACATTATAACCATCTTAATACCAATGTAGTCTTCCTAATTTCTGTGGCACTTAACTGATGTCATCAATAATCTACACATATAATGGCAAAACAGCGGTTTGATGAGAAATCAACTCCCCTCCTGCTCACTCTCATCTTAATATATTTAAACAGTGATTCCTTAGTGCAGATGTGAAGTCAAATATGAGATTTATCTAGGGACACACATCACATCTCTCTCACTATAAAGGCATCTGACAAACAAAGTGGTACACACATACACCTGACAGCATAAAAATCTTTGAAATCAACTGGGAAATTAATTTTGAATAATCCTCCACTTAGCCTGTTCCGTACTTTTTGATCAAAACACTTCTGTGACAAAGGCAAGTTCTCATATAACTAAAAAAAAAAAACAAACACCAAAACAACCCCAGGTACACTGTTTCCCTTCAAACTTTTTGTAGTCCCCAAAGCCCTTACATAAGTAAATGGTTGACAACTCAAAACCAAAGTAAAACCTTAGTTACCTTATAATGCAGCAAAACTTGAGTTTTATCAGGTGTTACATTCACATCCACAGCAGAGGCAGGTACAATGATATTCAAAAAGAAGACAGGATATAAACGAGTACAGTCCTTGTGTGTCACCATATTGTAGTACTGTCGAATTAACTACAGATTGATTTAATACAGAGATGTCAGGAAAGGCAATAAAATAGAAAAAAAGGCACAAACCTGAAATATGACATTGTAAAAAACCAACAAACCAGTTATGCTTTTAAGTTAAAGAAATGCTAAAAAGGTTACTATATGACAGAAAAATCACCAAAAGGGCAGACATTGGTGGTTTCCATGTCTTCACAGATAAATAAAAAAAAAAAAAAGGGAACAATTCCAAGACATTAATGGATGGTAGCTACTTGGATGTTCTGAATGACTGCACTTGGAAGAATAGATATGGTATGCTCCAACTGGACTGCAATGCCAATGTTTCTTTCCTCAATCAACACAAATACCATTAGTTCTTTTTTAAAGAAAATCTGCTTGTACTTATGCAACTACACTGCTGCCTCCTTCAGTCCAAGTAAAGTCTGTTTGAGAAAGCATCAGTAAGACCACGCATCTGCCCTCTTCCCACAACAAGACTAATTTGTTCCTTCTATTAACCTAATTACAGATTTACAGCTTTTCTCAAACTCAGCTTCTTCTTACTGTTTTCTCTATAACCCCCTCCAAAACTCCTTCAAAAGACTACAAAAATATTTAGTTCTTTCAGAATCTTGGTGTTGTTAACTACAAGGATCAAATAAAAGGTATTTATAGTTGCATATCCCTCTAGTATCCTGGATCCTTCCTCCAACAGACATACATACTGGAGAAAATATGTTAACAAGACTAAAAAATTGAAAGTGTAAAAAACAAAGAGCCACTCAGACTAAAATTTAATTTTTCATTCTTAAATATTGCTTAAATAACATTAAGCTTATTGAAATATTTTTAAGTTATTTGAACTTTAATATTCCCATAGTCTGTCCTCAGCTGGCATTGAACTGTAGTAGTAGAGGTCCACCAGCACATCTTCCTCATACAAAGTATGGAGGTAAAAGTGATGTATACCTGGCTTTCCAAGCAGGCCATTACATTTTAATTTTGCCTGATAGCACAGTGAATCCCACAAGAACCAGGCACATCAAATACTGTGTGGTGATGGATTAGCCCTATTTGGCTCTTAACATACCAACAACACCTCAGGGTTTACGCCTACAAAGCTTTGCTTGCCAACTGAAAATGACTCCATTGCCTCCACTTTAAAACCTACATGGACACTTGGGCATGAAGGTGATTTTCTTCCCTGGTGATGGCAAGGATTAGGACAGCAAGGCTGCTCCCAGTGAAGTGTTGTGAGGTTCAGCAGCAACAGAAACCCAAGAGTATCAAATTCTGCCTACACAATGCTCAGCTGTAGCCAGTGCTGCTGCACTATCACTTTCATTTCTACCCAATGCATACACAAATTTAAAGGGAAAGTACGGGGTTTTTGCTTGATAAGCCCACAACAGAAGTGGACCAAATCAAAACTTCATTTCTGGAAGAATTCTCTTACAAGAAACTACATGAAGTTCCCTTATGGGAAATTGTACAGGTGATTTCTGCAGGCTAACACAAAGAAAGAACCAACTGTTCAGGTCTCTTGCAAAAAAAAATCTGCAATGACATTTTTTTTTAAACAGCCAAAACCAAACTCCAGCTCTGTGGTGGTGACTGCAGCAAATCGAGAACTGAGGCACCAGCAGCGTCACATTTTTGGAAAGGCTACTGTGATAAATGCTACTATCTTCACCTGTAGTACTCTATTTTATGTGGGAAAAAGGCTGTAGATTGCCTACATGTCTCTGTCCTCCAAGAAATCACATTTCTATTCCTTGAAATAAAAGCTATAGAAAATATTACCTTCAGTATTTCCTTCTGAAGAACTGGGCGATTATTTATAAAAATGAAACTCCTTTCTGAACTTGAAAGACTTGTCAAAGAAGTGTCTGACTCAGCTTTAGGGAGAAACCCAGAAAGATTTATCTGCAATGATAAAACAAATACGGTGCAAATACAGTTTCTTTTAGAGAAACCAGAAAGGTTCTTAGAGAGGTGTGACATTAAAATGCAATGGTACAGGAGCCCAACCATTCAAATGCATGCATTGCTTCCTGAAAGTTACAATATAAACAGATAAATGTACTTAACAAAGGGGAAAAAAAAAAAAAGAGTTTGAGAAAGATGAGTTCCTATCTATTTTTCTTGACCAGTTGATGGAGATATTTCCCATTTGGACTGCCAGCTGCAGCAGGATGCTTCCTGCAGCTGAGGGCTGTGGAGAGCCAGGCCAGCAGCTTTGGGCTTGCACTGTGGGGTTGCCAACATAACCCCTGTACAAGATAAAGGCACACACTGCTGCCCAACCTGGCCAAGGCAGCAGTGAACCACCCCTACAGGGAAAGCCCAGGGCACCTTAAATAGCCTTTCAGAGGGCATTTATTCAGGGCAACTAAATTTACCTATGCCACCTGCATCCAAATCATCTGACTCTCAGGAGTGCTGAGCACCCATGATTCACAGGCTGCAGCAGAACCTGTGAGCACACAGCACTGCCAGGGAGCCCTGGAAACAGCACATGATTTGTGCACCTAACATGAACTCCAAGTTTTGAGACTTTTCTCTCGAGATTCAGGTTTTTTAGGTCAAAATACAGCTAATGACTTGTGCTGCCTGTCCTATCATATTCCCTCCTCCCCACCACGCAACTTTGAAACAGTTGGATTGGTTTCAAATCAATCTGATAAAGAAGCAGAAATCCCAAAAGTACTGTATTTCCACAATTCCTGATAACTGACAGCTGTTTGCAGAGGACAGCCTCAAGGAAACGACCTTACTAAGGAAAAGGCAATTGCAACTTTTCAAAAGCCAGGACCCATCAGCATGCAAGAACTGACCTGCTGGCCACCCCACATCCTGCCCCACATCCACCTGCCCAAACTAATACATGAAGGAACACTGGGGCATCATGAGAGTTTGGAGATAGGGGAATGTCTGGAGAATGTTCTGGTAGCAGGGTGGATCACTGACCACAGAAATGAGACCTCATTAGCTCTGCTTTTGGCAGAACCCTTTGCGTTGACTAAAATCCAAATTATCACGCTTTTGAAACGGAATTTTAAATCCCTGGGATTTGGCCTGTCCTTCCCATTCATCTACGTCACACCAGCTCTCTGCTCATGTGCTCCCTTACTCCCTCCTGACCTCGTAACAAGCATTCTGTGCTAAAGCTGGCGTGTTCGGGTCAGCAACGTTGCACAGAACCAAACACCACTGGTCAACTTAAGGAGGTGTCAAGTATCTGTTGGGTGATTATCAGAAAACAACATGCAGCACTTCTAGATTTTATTCTGCAACCTTAGCACATCCTCTCTGAATGTCCCTCCTCTAGGCTTCAAGCTCCTTCTGTAAGTCACAAATATTTGTACAAGTCTTTCACTTCAAACAATATTTTTACGCACAGAAAGCATTAAAGCAAAACTGACAATCTCTTATTAAATAACTCATTTTAGAAGGTGCCAGATTTAGAAAAGGCTGACTGTTGTTACCATTTAAAGTCACACAGAATATCAAACTAGTTATAAAACTAGTTTTATTAACATATTTAAATATCAAAGTGTATAAAGACAAAAGTACGAAAACTTATAAAGATTACAGAATCTTTGATTTCAAATTCAACCGTTTTCAAAATTAATACTTTAACAAAACCCCCAACTTATATACGTATTAAAATATATCTATGATAAGTGGGTAGCAGTGTGTCTTTCTTTAATACTGATTCTTTTCCCTGTGGCATATGTATCTGCTAAACTTAACCCTCACAGAAAGAGACTAGGAAAATTTCCTGTGTAAAAGTTTTCAGCCCAAATAGATACATCCATGTAGAAGACAGGGGATCTGAAAAGTATAAATGCTGTTCTGTTAATGTAAAGCACTGTGCCAATTCTTCATTTTCTTAGTTTTCTCCTTATTTTACAAGTAGCTCCTGAGTTTGCATGCTTTAGAGTCAATTTGAAATGTGTTTTTGTTTCATTCACTGCTCATAATGGAGATGTTTTGAAGAAGGCCAGTCTACAAAATCCCCAGACCACTTGTTAGAGAAGTTTTAACTCTGCAGTAAGATACAGCAAATTATTTTTGCCTTTAGAGCAGACTATGCAACAAAGGAATATGAAGCTGCACAATGAACAAGCAGGAGTCTGGTCTGTGTACTGAATGAGACAGGGATCTGATGGGAAGGAAAACTATGCCTTGTTCATAAATACTTTTTCCAATACCTGCACACAAGGGAGAAAGAAATGGTTACACAGGCAACTTCTGTCATTTTGTAGTGTTTGGCTGCTTAGTTTAGGAATGTCCATGGTTTCTGAACGTCAGTTTGTGTGTGAGCATTACGCAAGGATCACTTATACACCTATAAATGATGCACGTGATATTTTACACACTATTTAGAGACAGGGAGAGATGGAATGTTCCCCAACTTCTATTCAAGGAATATGGATGCCTCACGATATAGCAGAGAAGTAATGTGAGAACCTGAGTGCCTCCTTCAAGCCAGTCCCTTCTAAATACCCCCATGTCTTCCCTTTGGAGCCCCCTGCACTTGCCCTGCAGGCACATCCAAGCTACATTCAGGTAAGAATAGCTCTGGATATTCTGTTCAGACATGAGCAGCTAAAACTTGGTAAAACAAGAAGCGACTTTGTTTTTTCCCCCCTCAGTTCACTGCATGCTATGAGCACTCTGACAAACTCAAGATTTAAGTCTGAACAATGCTACTAAACTGTAATACAAATAGACTTTTACTGAAAGTTTGAACAATGCCATGAAGCACTATGCTGAATGCAGTGTTGCTAAGTTGTGTTTAACAGCCATTGTGACTTTACAGTGATTTCATCTACTGAGACTCGTCAAGACTTACTACAACAAGATACAGGAACACGCAGCTTAGGAGGTTCCACAGTAGCAAGATTCTCCCTCATAAAAAATGCCTCCAACAAAAATAGAAGCAGAGTAAAAAATTTCTGAAGACATTAGTCAAAGAAGAGTATCATGGGGAATTCCCTCATTTTCAACAGAGCCAAAGGAAGCCAAGTGCATTGAATTTTCTGAAAACTTGCAAGTACTTCCTTGAAATACATGTTTGGTGGAAATTTCACATAACTTCCCTTCTAAGTGTGTGTTTCTTTTGCTGCTCAGGTGGCCCTCACTGGAACTGAGGGGATACTCTTTGGAGTACCAGGCTAAGAGGCCACGAAGATGAGAACGATCTAAATGCTTAGATATTAATCAGAGCACAACTTGCCTGTGGGCCTGGAATCCCATCTTGGACAGCTCTGAGCAATCAGCAATTCTGCATTTGTCATCACAACTGTTTTTACTGCCATTTGATCAGTGCCACATGAGTCCTGACGAGATGATTCTTGGAGTGGGTTTTCAATCACCAAACTAATTAATTTTATGGAGAGGACAGTAATAGAATCAAATGCATTAATCAGATGTCAATCTGGAGATATACCCTCTTTTTCAAAGTCTCCTTCTATTTGAATATTGACTTAGCTCTCTTTGTTGACAGGCTTTAAGTGAATCTGGGAGAAGGAAGTTTAAACTCACCTCAGGATATTCACAGCAGTGCTGAAAAGGTACCATACTGCCCATAACGGCTGTTCCCAGAACTGACATACAGGCCATTTTGTGATCTGACACCCTGGTCTTCTGCCAAATAACTGCCTGAAACAAATGGCACAGAGTCAAATTTTTGACATTATATTTGCTGAACTCAAGTCATGTCTATGAACATGCATATGCAACTGCACACACACTGTATATGTAACATTCTGTACTCTGACCCTCTGAAAATCACAACTTTCAGTGTTAACAGAGTTGATACAGTACTTTTTGGCACGTCTTCTCATACCGTGTTTACTATTCATATTCAAAGCAATTGGAAAGCTAAGCAAAGCTTAGTATTTACGGATGTTGTGTGGCTAATCTGGACTTCTGTAGCTGAAGTAATTGTTAAAAACAAATCAGTACAAATACTACTTCTCTTTGGTTTACAGTAGTAGGCTTTGTGTTTTTACTGAGGATATAAATTGAGGGTTAATGATATGCCTCTGACACAGTGGCCAACATCTCAAGGTGGGCACTGCAATGCTTATGTTACTTATACTGAAGAGACAGGTCATTTTGGTAGAGAACAGGCCGTTAGCTGTCCACTCACAGAGTATCCAGGTGAGGGCTAAGTCTACAACAAGCCTGTTATTTAGAAAGGAAGGCAGTTATTTGTCTAATGAAAACCTTGTATAAGTTAGAAGGATGAAGGAACGGCTCTATTTGCTACATATCTTGCAATACTATTGCAAAGACTTGATAAATACAGTAAGGCAATGTGATCTTCAACCTGCATCAGAAGCTACCTATCAAATCCACTTACGTGTACAGAAAGTATTAGCTGTTTTGGGAGGTGAAGTTTTGTCTCTCACTAATGACAAGTCCTATACCAAACAGTAGAGAACAAAAATTTAACTCTAAATCTGATGAATTTCACTCCTGTGTATCAACAATAAAAAAAATTGTCCTTAGTTGGTTTTCTGCTTCTAGGCAACAGACCGTTACATTCAGGTCCACTTTGTTTTTGTCACTGTTAGACCTGAGTGTCTTTCAATGGTCAACCTTCAAACATGAAAGAAAAAAAAAACCTGCAAAAAGTTGCATTTTAAATCAGATGTTACAGCATTGCTAAAATTTATGTTTTCAGTAGGTGCTAAATGTCCAATGAATTCAAAATGAGTTCACAGTATTCCAATACAGGATGTTCACTGAAAGTGTGGCAAGAGAGAAAAAAATACACAAGCACTCATCTCAAGAAATGCAATACACAGCCTTAAAATTCCACCTGTCCCGTGGGATATTTGCTGGCCTTCAGGGGTGAATTCCACAGAAGAACACAGTGCTCCTGTAAAATGATCTCTCCTCATACAGGACAGGTGGAATTGTAAAGCTTTGAGTCTGTTGAGCCTAAACTATTCTCCAAATCTTTAATTTTTCATTTCCACATGCACTCTGAAGCATTTATGAAGTAGGACTCTGTGGTCCTGCTTGAATCCAACTCATGTCTCAGACACCACCAGCCTGAGCGCCCTTTGCACGTGCTGGGTCACAGCTCAGTCCTCCTGCAGCGAGCCTGAACCCCTTCAAACACAGAGGACAACTTACAGCAGGGAGGGCAGTGAAGAGAAAAGGGGGAGAGGGAGAAACCAGCAAGCAGAGCCACGGGCTGGGTGTCCAGAGCTCTGGCAGGGAGTCCCCCCCCCGTGCTTCGGCAGCAGGCAGAGGGAAAGGACAGCCTGGGGCTGCCCAAGGCACACTGCCTCTCAGCCCCTCTGCTCCACACCTGCTCCAAGCCTCCTCACAGACATCTTGGAGTGATGAAAGAATCTGTCCTCTTCTTTAGAGCTCCTCTTATAAAACATATCCTGTACTGCTTCTATTTTAAAATTGATTACTTAAAATGGAAACACAAAGTGCCAAGCGATTTTTTTCTTTACTGGATATATTTTAAATTAAATGCATGTGACCAAACTGAGAAAGACACTTGTTACATGACTAATATAAACATCATGCTGTTTATTTTAGGTTATGCTAATGTGATGTTGCAGGTACAGATATAAATCTTAGCTGCTGATTAATGCAAGGTTATTACACTGCTTGACCTGCTGAATGGCTGATACTCAGAACTGTGAAAAGATCACTTGAGTAAGGTGGAAAATGAGAACTTATTAAATGCAAACTTGCTAAAACTAGATACTGTAATAAGTTCAGACCAGCTTTTTAACTAGTCATATATTTATCAGATATTAATACTCAGTACTACAGACAAAATTTTGAAAATAGTTACCACTGCAGGTTAAATTAAAGCTTATATACTAAAGAGACCAAGCAATTCCTAAATTTCTGTATATATGAACACAGAATAGAGTGTGTATTCATTTTTAGCCCTGACTGCACATTATGGAGCAATAACATAGGAAGAGCTGGTAATTTAAAGAAAATCATTTTTCTAGACTCTCCAATTGTATCAACAGGCATTAAAAAATTCACAGAGAAACCATGCCTGTTCCATTTAATTCGTTTTAGAAAGTACCTGTTTCCATGAGGTTCCTGCAATACCCTATTTTTTTAACCTTGCTTATACCCTTTAGTTTAGCTAAAAATACACCCCACACACACCCCCCAAATTTTTTTTCTAGGTCATATAAAGCGGGTGTCTAGGATGAGCCAAGGAAGAATCTGACTCCAGTCAGTATGATGACGCTGCAGAAACAGCCTCCTCAAGGCTATATTATTACACATGGCCCCTCTTGAGTTTTGCTAGAGCTGGCCAAATATATCCCACCTCTCTCCCTGTTTCATTGAAGGGGATTGCATGATCTAGATATGACAAAATGCCATAAGGCATATAAAATCTATTGCACGTATGCAGAAGGTAAGCATGTCTGTGAGTACCCACCCATCTTCCACCCATGCAGCCCTAGGACATGAGCATACTTTGGTGGAGAAAGACAATGCACATTCCAACTTAAACGATTCTATTACTCCATGCACACATGGAGTAGGCATCCATCATTTCAGGATGCATACACAGAGCCCAGAAGGATTCCTTGAAAAATGTGTCAAGAGTCGAGAAAGGGTATTCAACCTCTTCCCACTGGGGTCCCTGGTATATGGCACGACAGAGAACTATGAGCTGCTCAATAATTTTTTCCTCAAAGGCACCAAGGAATGACAGAGAAAAAAATGAAGACACCCCACGTCACTAACTATCCTTCACATTCAGAACTTTTACCAGCAGCTACAATGATTTGCAATCACAGACAAAAGGAAAATCTTAATTAGAACTGGGGACTGGATG
Organism: Serilophus lunatus; assembly: GCA_013399895.1. Classification (NCBI taxonomy): domain Eukaryota; kingdom Metazoa; phylum Chordata; class Aves; order Passeriformes; family Eurylaimidae; genus Serilophus; species Serilophus lunatus. Next base: position 175,348 of record VXBA01004775.1, on the reverse strand, counting down.
CTGTTCCCAGTTGTGCCTACCTCAGTACAACCATGACACTGCAAGTTAAATCAACTCATCCCACTATTACTGCATAATAGCAATAACTTAATGAAGTAGACTTTTAGTACCCAGAAACCACTTATTTTCTTAATTTGTTTTGTGACAGTCCTGTAATAAAGTCTGAGGGTGCAAAAGTCTAGTTGAGCAAGCAGTTGTACACGAGCTGCAGGGCTGTAACTTAACTTGGGTTAGCTCTAAAAGAGAACTGTATTTCACAGGCTCTCTAATCTTCTTTTACATGCTTCCAAAATCCTGTCACCCTGGCATGAAGGATCTCTCTATAGACAGTTAACTCTTTGGGCCAGTAGGTTCCTTAGCTTTATTGATTTAAAACCTAATAGCTTATCAGGCTTCAAAAGAAAGCAACGCTGTGACCTGTTAAGAGAGTATGCACACAGGAACAAAGCCAGGCAGCAATATCCCAAGTTTGAGTTGAGCCCAAGGGAAACAAAAAGACATCACATGGCAGTCCATGTACAACATCTATAATTTCTTCAGTTCAATGATGCACAGACACTTAGCTCCAAGGGCTGGCATGTTCTCTGCAGTGGAAGAAAACCTATCAGCTAAGGGCAAGAATAGATCAAGATGAAGTCTTAAACAAAGTGTTTAGAATCTCAGCCTTGAAAACTGTTGATGTTTTCCAGCTCTACACCATAACTGGTGTCCTGTTTTAAAACCATTGATAAGTTACCTTACTGAAGGAAAGCACTTACATAAACTTCCTCTGAAAACTGAAATCACAACTGTTTTCCAATTTAGCTTATAGAAAAATTATGAACCTAATCAGAATTATTTTCCCCATATATTTTATATTTGTCCTTAAGGAATCAGTTGTTTCCTCCATTTTGTAAGGGATGGTGGGACAACTACCAGTGGAGATATGGAGTAGAGAAACTCATGGCACTGCTTTTCCACCCATCAGATGCAGCTGACATACCTGTCTATCCCATGGGTATCACATATTACAGCTATCAAGGGGATTTGTTGAAAGACAGTCATGTTCCACAGCACTGCTCATCCTACAAATTCCAGTGTATTCCCTTTCGTGGTAAGAAAGCACCTTCTCACTGAAAAAAGGCTTTCTCGAGCAAGACACAGTGGAGAAATGCTTGGATTTGAGAGTTGGGAGGTTAGTTAGCAAAGGAGCTAACAGATATTAACATCTGACTTCAAAGCCTTTCAAGAATTACAAAGACTATCGGGAGTTACAAGTTTTTTGACTGTTTTAACCACACATGTTCAGCTGCAGGTGTTCAGAGAACCTGACCTCCTTTTATGACCAGGTGACCTCACCTAGTGGATGAGGGCAAGGCTGTGGGTATTGTATACCTAAACTCCAGGGCACTGTCTCCCACAGCAGTCTCTTGGAGAAACTGGCAGTCCATTGCTTGGACAGGTGTATTCTGTGTGGGGTGAAAAGCCCATGGCCTGACCCATGGCCGGGCCCAGAGAGTGCTGGTGAATGGAGTTAAATCCAGTTGGCAGCAGATCACCAGCGGTGTTCCCCAGTGGTCAGTACTGGGGGCCAGTCTTTATCCACGATCTGGATGAGGGGATCAAGTGCCCCCTCAGTCATTTTGCAGGTGACTCCAAGTTGGGTGGGAGTGTTGCTCTGCAGAGGGCTCTGGACAGGCTGGATCGATGGGCCAAGACCAATTGTGTGAGGTCCAACAAAGCAAGTGCCAGGCCCTGCACTTGGGTCACAACTCCCTGCAGTGCCACACGCTGGGGGAAGAGAAGCTCTCAAGGTGCCCTGTGGGAAAGGGCCTGCAGGTGCTGTTTGACAGCCTGCTGAACATGTGCCAGCAGTGTGCCCAGGTGGCCAAATAGGCCAATGCTATCCTGGCTTGTATTGGGGATAATGTGGACAGCAGGAACCAGGGAAGTGATTGTCCCTCTGTACTCAGCCCTGGTGAGGTACCTCGAGTGCTGTGTCCAGTTCTGGGCCCCTCGCTGCAAGAAAGACATTGAGGTGCTGGAGACTGCTCAGAGAAGGTCAATGAAGATGGTGGAGAGTCTGGAGCACAAATGTGATGAGGAGTGGATGAGGGAGCCGGGGATGTTTATCCCAGAGAAAAGAGGCTCAGGGATGACCTTATCACTCTTTACAGCTGCCTAAAAGAAGGCTGTAGCCAGGTGGGGGCCTCTCCTCCCAGGCAACCAGCAACAGGACAAGGGGAACTGGCCTCAAGCTGCACCAGGGGAGTGGAAGTGGTGGAATCATCATCCCTGTAAGTGTTCAAAAACGAGTAGGCATGGCAGCTCACAGTATGGTTTAGTGGGCATGGTGGTATTCAGCCAAAGGCTGGACTTGTTTCCAAATTCAATGATTTAATTAAAAGGTTCTTCCCCCAGAGGGTGTTTGGGCACTGGAAGAGGCTGCCCTGGGCAGTGGTCACACCACCAAACCTGAAAGAGTTCCAGAAGCATTGGAAAATCACATGGTGTGATTCTTGGGGGGGTTTTGCACAGGGCCAGGAGTTGAATATAATGATCCTTGTGGGTCCTTTCTAATACAGGATATTCTAAGACTCTATTAAATTCCATTTCCATAGCAGGACGAAAAAAATAAATTAAACTACTGCCAAAAAACTGTTTCCAACCCAAAATTGTCATTCAGAGGATGTACGACATCACACTGAATTCTATTTAAATAATGAGATGTTTAAAAGCCTTTCTAAAATAGTAGTTAACAAAAATAACACACCTAACTATGACTAAGTACTTTGCTAAGGAAGAGGGAATATTCCCATGTGGCTTAGGAAACATCCTTATTCAGCTGACTTTTTAAGCGTACAAAGTGAGTGCAAAAGCTTTGCAAGAGCTAAAGGCACATCTCAGATTCTGCATATGTGAAACAGTAATTGTTTTGAGATTTCAGACATATACTGGGCTGTCATTTGAAAAAAGTGATGGATGAGAAACTGGAAACCTCGAGGAATTAGTAATAGGATATAAAGCATTTCACCTCTAGGTCACCAGTTCAAATTCAACCAGGTTGGTAGTGACCAAAAGTAGTTACCATCTGGCAGCTGTTCTCTGGCTGATGTAAATTGAGTTGAGGGTCTCAGCGCATTTCCTAGTGGACAGGTGTCCTCAGCACAAAAAAACACCATAATTAACTCTCTGTTTGGCTTTCTCAGCAAAGCCACTGAACAACGAATGGAAGTAAAGACTAAGCTGTATCCCAGGTCAGCATGAAAACATGTTGGCTGCAGAGCACTTCAGATTCTTAATCATAATTCCTCTTTATATTTTAAGACACAAAGATTAGGGAGGGACTTAATTTATCATCATTACATTAAATGAAGTAGCCTTTCCAACTCAGGACAGAGCTTATGTGCTGCTATTTCTGCTCAATGCAGATTTCCTTTCAACATGCAGCTAACAGCAGAGTTTGGAATCACAATGAATGAAAGCATAATGACATTATTAAAAATGTTAAATTTACCCTAATGCACTCACCCTGTCTCTAAACCCCCACACTTATTAAGGAGGACAGAGACAATGAAAAAAAACCCTGGACTTGCATTATTTGATCAAAACTTTGGTTAAGAGTATGCAACTTTGGAAAAAAACAGGAAACTTACTGTAAATCAAAAAATGAAGATGACATCTTTTAAGTCAACACCACCAGCAAGCGGGGTTTTGGGGAAGAATACTAACTGTAAGAGCTTTCAAATGGACCTTGCACCACGAAGTCCTGACTTGTGACCCTCTGAAGAAACAAACACTAGGCAGAATTCTAGGCAGAACTGTCTGTGACCAAGGCTTCAAAGTGTAATGCATGAAAAACAATGGGAAAAAAATACTCCCTTGTGCCGAGTTTTCCTCAACAGGAACTGGAAAAATTAGTGAGCCCATTTACTGAGCTGATCTGCACTTTGCACAAAACATGGGACCAGTTGTATATGGTATGATCAGCTGATAGGCACCATCTAAACCACCTGTTGTGTAAGGTTTTGGGCTCTATTACATCTGGAATTCTTAAAACAGTTATTGTGTGTCCCCTCTCATTTTGGCATTTGTGAAATAAAGGCAACTAAACCAGATTCAAAGCCAAGAGGCTTCAGAGACTGAGCCAAGGGTTACTGGTAATTACCTGAGAAGAGTGTGAAAACTGTAGTTCCAGGGAAGAGCCTGGGAACTACTAAAAGCTGTGTTTTCCCACCTCAAGGAAAACACAGCCAGGGCTCATAGGTGGTTAGAACATGGCATTTTGGGCTGAAGGGTTTGGTGCAGTTTAAGCAGTAGCTGACTTTGAAACGTTCTTAGCACGCCTTCAGATAACATTAACTTTAAATAAACTTGCTGAATACTCATGTAAATTATTTCCATTTGGCTGTCTCATTATTCAATATGCTTTCAAGGAACATGGTGATGAAAGAAGAAAAATACCTCTTTCTAACATAACCATACTGGCAAGAGGATCAACATTATCAGTATTCAAAGAATGTCTTGGCAGGATAAACCTTCATAAAAAGAAGGAGCACTAGCTAATCCAAGTTGTCAAAATAGCAATAGTACTTCAAGGGTTGATCTGCAAAGTGATTCATTATTTATTGCTAATGCAAACAAAACATTCTGAACAGAAAGAGCATTTCCTATCTTGGAAATCACTGATGGGGAGCACACAATTAATAACCTCTAGGAGGACTGACAAAAGAATATCTATTTTCTTTCTCACTAAAAAGCAACACAAAGGCTGGAAAAGCACTGCCTGATTTCTTTTCTGTGAAGAACCACACTTAATGGTAATATTTTCCAAACTGAACGCAGACATGTAGCAAAACAAGAAGGAAAATTTCTGGAAATTTCATTCAAAAGCGTAACACATAGACCTTTAAAAAAGACACACACTTTTTGTATGCTTTGAGAAAAAACCCAGCCAAATATGATGGAAATAAAACATGCAATGCCTCATGCATCCTAAAACCACATCTACATTCAACAGCTCGGTAAGAGGCCTGACTTGTCAAAATAACTTTCTGCTGGAATCGATCAGGCAATCATTTTCAGTGCCAGTTTCAGCCTCATTACATTCTTTCTCAGTAAAGCAAGGGCTGTGCTGTCACAGACTCACAGAATGGTTTGGGTTGGAGGGGACCTTAAAGATCACCCAGTTCTGACTCCCCGACATGGGCAACGACACCTTCCACTAGATCAGGCTGCTCAAAGTCCCACCCAACCTTCCATTCTCCTTTAACTTCCTACAAAATACAGGAATTTAAAAACTGGGGGGATTTGATTTTGTGGGTTTGGGGTTTTTTGGGGAGAGGGGTGTTTGTTTTTTTTTTTAAAGTACTGTTTTTGTAATTAATTGAAAGATTTCTTTGAAATACACTTTCATTTACACTTTTTTCACTTACTACCCTTTCAATTCATCTTTCCTCGTCTCCAGTAGTAGCTCATCTCTGCTGTTTTCTTGCTCTTTTAAGCCTCAGAACCTGATCATTCATCCAATGTGAACCTTTTTCCATTACAACAGAAAGTACTGGCTCAGCCTCAAGAATTTAGGATTCTGAGAACTCCTGTGACTAACTACATATACAATTTGTCTTTCAAATGACTGTGTAATCTATGAGATACATAAAAAAGAAACCATTCTAAGAAGTTGATTCTTTTCCCTGGTACATTTCAAGCAAAATATAATACCATTGTATAACATTCAAAATATTATAATAATATAATATAATGACAATAAACAAATAATGACAATAAAGTTAGCATCTAAAGGAAAAGAAGGCAAAGAATATTCATGTTCTGTTATAAGGTAAAATGAATGCACACTGACCCACTGCAAGTTGCTATACACTGGAAATTCAGAATTTCACATTTCTTAAAAGGTCTGATGCAACAGGTAACTTGTTATTTTACAAGAATGATAATAGCAGTACAAAGACAGGAATCTGCATCGACATTCTTTGACATTTAATTCAGTTTTTAATTTTTAAAAGCATGTCCACATGCACAGAGACAGACCACACTTCTGAAGCCTTTAATTTTCCTATCTCAGCAACAGCTACTGAGCGACCTCTTGTGATGAAACGTTCCAACACTTTCTCACTTGTTCTCCTTTTTTCTAAATAAATTAAATGGACAAAAGGCCAGCAGTACAAAATGAGGAGTCAAAAAAATCAGCACCATCTCTGTCATTACAATGAATGATGCTGCCTGGATTGGGTATTGAAGGATGTACCTCTGAAGCTCATAGGACAGATGGGTGGTCAAACCCAATGTGCAATGACAACTGTCATGCACACAGTACAAATGGTGTCTTCACACCACTTTTGTAGTAAATGTTGTAAAAAAGACATGTGATCACCTTCTGGCACATTATTGCCACTGTATTAAAAGAGTAGAGAAAAAGAATCCCAACCAAGATACACAACAGTCTAATCAAAGGGATGAACTCAAAATACTATTAAAAAGTCATTTGCAACAGAGAGGGCAAAACCAAACCACCAATAAAAGACAAAATCAGTTTTATTCACTAATATTTAAGACCAATAGTGTGAACCACTGCTAGATACATCAAGAAGCTCAGCACAACAGTAGAAGCAGATACCCCTCAGGATCTCTGGTTTCAAACTCTCAGTGCTCCCAATGAAATATGACTACAAGTAGCTATACTTTCTCAGCTTTGAAACACTAATTCTGTAATTTTGTTTTTCAGTGTCTCCACACCAATATTAGAAACACACACATAAACGTAACTCCAGAAAAGGAAGGGCAACCTGCTTTCGTTTCAGGGAAGCACACATGCCATTTATTATTCCCACTGAAAAGGAACTGAAGTGTGAGTGTCTGGCTGATGGAGCAACTGATCAAAACTTCAACGAACAAGCCAAATTTCAACAAAACACCATTATTTTAGAACAGAAACAGAATTTCTGAGGGATGTGGCCACCAGAGGTCACTGTCTCCTTTGCAGCAACTTTGAATTTCATTAGCGCAACTTTGCTCTCTGAGGTGCCAAAAGCCAGGGTACAGCCAATGAAATGTTCCCATGTTAAATCGGGGTCAGGTCAAGGCAAACTGCTCAGCGTGTCATTTCTGTGGCTCTGTGTCTGACTGAAGTAGCTGTGAAGTCAAAATAGCCTCCAAGTAGCCTTTGAGTTCGTTCCCTAGGTCTAAACAAAGAACAACTACAGCCCGCTGTTGTAACACACATGACTGTTCTCACCCCCACGTAGTAAATTGAGTTTTTTAGCCCTTTTAAATTAAATCATCTTTATGTATTGAGCTCTTATGATTCAGCATACAGCAAGCTACCTGTGGGTATCCAGGTAAACAGCCTAAACAAGTATGCTTTCCAAAACTTTTCAGCTGGCTTTGGCTAACACTTGATCAGGCCTTGTGGTCTAGTAAGGTCTCCCTTCTTTGTTTGCAAAACACCACCAACATCTTTACTAACCACTGGCATTTAAAATAACTTGAAAATAACTTCATACATCTAACCAGGCATCTGTTGGAAGAGATCAAAAATATCTGAGCTTGAGCTTTAGAAGTTTAAGGTCAAAATCTGTAGCCATTATAAATACACAACTATAAATGGAAAAAAACAAGTCCAAGACAAAGCTAAGGTGAAAAAAGAATCCTAGGAATGAATGCATAAATTCATCAGAAACTGATGCTTAAGACAGCTGATAGGGGAAAAACTCATCATTACCTTGTTATGTATTAGTGTTATCCTCAGGTCTGGTTTTATGATGCCATATGCTGTCAGTAGATCTTGGACTTTTTTCAGTTCCTCCTTACATTTTCTGTTTGTGGAGTAAAACTGCTTTCTTACAGGAAGATTCTTAAACAAACTTAGGACTGTTACTGTGGTACCTGCAAGCAGATGGTAGAAAAATAAGAAGAAATGACACTGAAAGCAAATCACTGATTGGATACTGAGGAAACTTTATTTGAAAAGACCTGTTTGCATGCTGCTGCACAAAATAAATTCAATTAATGCTAAACTAGGTTATTAGCATGAGAAGAAATTTATCAAATTAGCTGTCATCCTTCTCCACAAAGTATCCACAGATCTCACGAGCTGTAATTCCCCTCCTTTATTTAATGATTGCAGCATTATCTGTCTTTCATACACACTGACAAGAGCAAGAACCAGCACCAAACAAAGCTGAAGGCTCTTTCAGTGTACATTAAGTTAGCCTTCATTACAAAAATGATTAACAGACTAGAATTTAATCACAGATATCTGGAGGCAAAGGAACACTGTGCTTCCTCAAGGGGCTTCACAAGCATTTGCTTGAGGGAAGTACCTACAGAGCCAGGCACTTCTATCCAAGGTACAGGACACAGTGAGAAGAGGAATATTCATCTACCAACACAGCCACATAAATTCCAAGCCCAAAGGATATTGGAAAGTGTCAAATATACGTCACAGAATGCAACTGATCATTCAAAAATTTTGACAAAAACCACAGGCCTCCCAGCCACGAAAAATACTACCGTTTAAATCTTTAAAAGAACGCCTAGTTAAAATAAGCTACACATCCTTCCTGCAGGTTAGAAAGAACTGTGGCTTTGCCAGGCAGCTTCCAGCAATTCCTTTGTACAGCAGCAGGGCAACTCCTCCTCCTTTGCTGCGTGCAGAAACATTACTTTGGTCCTGAACAGGTTTTTCATAAGGACCTGGAGCACTGAATTTTTATAGCTTTTATTTCCACTGTCAGGTTGAAGTGAGTCAGAGAAGGTGAAACTAGTTTATAATGACTATCTAGAAGAAGTTCCAAGACACATCATTTCTTCATTACGATATGACAGCACATCCTCAGCTGACAGACATAAGGCCAGAAATGTTTATAGCTGCAAAGATTCCATACTCAGCCTTCAAGTACAGAACAGGTATTTCAACATCAGACAGAGAAACACAAAATACTTCTGTCCCAATGCAACACCAGAACAATGATATCCTACCTTGCCCAAGATGGGAAGGCTTTTTAGCAGTTATGTGCCCCTTGCTATCCAAAGCATACTGAGTGCTGAAATCATCATCAGCTCTTTTGGTTGTGACCAAAACCTGAAGTGAGTGATTTTAAAAAAAATTTGGTTAATGAGGGATAGACAAAGTCCAGAATGAACTCAGATAAAAGCTTTGCTACCACCGTCACCACTGTGTTACTTCAGTCACCAGAATGACATTTGTCTATAAAGTTTTTCATCTACAGGTGTTTCTTACAGGCACAGAAACATTGTGCATTGTTTCCATCCTTTTAACTAAAAGTATTCCTATCACATTAATACACAAAACATGGCAATTCCTACTTCCTAAAAGACACACTGCTCTGTCTTCTATTCTAACACAGGTTAAATAAACAACCAGTTGACAACTTGGCATTTTTATCCCCTATGAGAGAAGGCAGACTATGACAACTTCTTAAAATCAGGTGATATAAATAAACTTAACAACTCCTCTCAAACAAACAGTGTACTGTATTTCCACCCCCAAACATACCTGGCTATCTCTCACTGCATGTTTTGTAAGTTATTAAGGTAATACACAGATGGCTTTAGCAAGAGCAGCTATAAATCAGAGTTCAGGTACCAACATTTTGAACAACAGAACCACTGAACTTTAACCACCTGAGAGACAAGTTTATCACACAGACAGTGCTTCAGAATATTTTATTTTAGTGTCTGGTATGAATCATTCAGAATTTAGTCATGCTTCTGGAGAGAAAAACAGTAATTGATTAATTGGAAATTACAATATTACAGACCTACTTAAGGACCAATAGTAAATAACTCCAAACTGAAACTTCATGGGGCAGTTTGGTAGGCAGAAGGCAATGAATGCCAGGAATGTTTAATTAATATAATTACTGATACAAGCATTGAAGCAGTATCTATTAAAGCACTTCATACACTCAGGCCACCTCCCACCTCTTACGAAACGTAGCACAGAGCTGATCAGAAGCTCAGAACAGATCTCACAACTCATGACAACTGACAAGTCATTAAGAGGAACCAGTGATTGAGGTCTGTCATCATCTATCAAAACACCAATGCTTTTGAAAGCACACGTGAACGTAGCCCAAGGACTTCAACAGTTGATGGTTCCAATCAGACACAAATACCAGTACCTTCTTGCAGGATCTAATCTTTGGCAGACTTAAAGAATTGACCATGGTGCAGTAGGAATAAAGGAAGCAGAGCACAACAGATGCTGTGCCTTTAACCAGCCTGGGCACTTTTCAGATGGCTTTGAAGAAACTTATTTACTTTGGCCAACAAGTTAAATCATAAATATCAGTACACTGCCAATCCTCTTACACAAACAGATGGATCAGACTCAGACAGGTCAGGTAGCAGGTTCCTGTTTACTCACAGGGACAAAGTTTGTGCAATTGCAGTCACATACATATCAAAGAGCAGTAAGGAGCCCAGCAAGATCCCATGACTGCTGATCACCTAGATAAGGTAGAAATGGTTACAGGAACAGTAGCTATGTGGGCCATCAGTTCCCTGAAATTACTTCTCCTGGCCACCACCTGCTGCTCCTCATTTTGATTTACCCTGTTTCAAGTAGCAAACTCAGCCACTCTGGCATTATATCCCCTGACACAAAAGAAAATACAACACAGTCTATGTCTGACCTGTTCTGACCAAGGAAAATAAACAGAGCACGGCTGTGACCAGCGTGATACAAAGGCAGGGCTGACACTGACAAGGAATTCCTATGATATGGCTCCTGGGGCTGAGGGGAAGGGCAGCACACACAAGCCAAATGGGTTGGAAATCATACCCCTGGCAGGCTGCTGCAACATTTAAAGTCTTTGCACTGGTACTTTAAGAAAACTTTCCCAAACACACAGAGACAAAAAAAAAAAAAATCACAGCTCAAAGACTAGACACATTTATAACAACTGCTGACCTCTGCTATGCTGCACACTGAGCCCAAAGCTTCCCCACGGAAACCGTACGTTGTCAACCTTTCAAGGTCCTCAGAAGAGCTTATTTTTGAGGTGTAGTGCTTCATGGCCATAACTGGAACATCCTCAACCTTGATTCCACTGCCATTGTCTCTTACTTCTATTTTGTTAAACCCGTAATTCTCCTGAAAAGGGAACAAAACATGATGGAGCACTAAAACAACCAAATTAATTAAGAACAAGGTTGAAACAGCTGAGGCTACACTTTTCAGCCATCCACATACAAGAGGGAATTTTGCTTAGTTGGAGGAACTGAGCAAACATTAAATGCCCCTGTTTAAGGAAAAAA
>VXBA01004775.1:16684-158772 GCA_013399895.1 Serilophus lunatus | reverse complement strand
GGAGGGAGGGAGGGATGGCGGGTCCGTGTAGGTACCGGCGGCATCCCGGGCAGGGAGGAGCGGGCTCGCCTCGGCCGCCCCAGGTAACGAGAGCCCTGCGAGGGCTGGGGCGGAGGGCTCTGCCGCGGGGATCGAGCGGGGCGGCCGTGCCCCGGGTCGGGATCGGGGTCGGGTTGGGGTTCATCGCATCTGTGTTTGTGCCGCTGCTGTTCATGTTGGGTTTTGTATTCGCCTTGTGCTCTGCACGGCACTAAGCGAGTGTCAGGAACGAACTTCCTACCGAAAGCAAGCTGCTTTTGCTGGTTATATATAAACAGTGCTTTTGTAGTGTGATTCAGAGGGATGTTAAAAAAAAAAATCTTCTTCCCAGCCCCATAAATGAATATGCAAAGTCTCACAGATCACGTGAGTGTGAAGCAAGCAATGGTTCGGGGGTTTCGCTTTTTTTTAAATTCCATTGCGAATTTTAGTACAATAGGACGAGAGTGTCACCATCCGTGGGTTCTGTCAATACTCTGAATAAATCAGCGTATGAAATTGTTCTGCATCTCTCTGCATGTGTCTGTCGCTTAGAAACTTTTGAACCCGTGCTCCAATTTCAGCCACACTTGAGAGACAGAAATACCTGTCTGCAAACGTAACAGATGGGCAAGGGAGGAAAATCTGAAATCTGGGCTCTGCTGCGTGAAACAGAGGCATAAATTACTCTTTGGTTGTTCTTTCTAGCAGTAGGTGGCTGGGCAATTGGTATATGCAGAATTCTGCACTGACCATTACACGGCCAAGAAACAAGAGAAAAGTTGTATGATATGGGAAGTGGAAAACAACTCAGGGTATTGTCATGGATGGAGAAACTATCTCAGAGTGAAAGTCATAAGCTTGGTTTCTTACAGGTTTGCAACCTCAGCTTCTAACAGCACAGCTTATTGTGTTTTTTTTAAACATTCCTTCTGAAACAGGCTCATAAGTTTTATTTGTTTGATCTTTATTTGAACAAACAACTGCCCCTTTGCAGTGACTTCTCTGTGCACCACAGCTTGAAGATCTTGAGGTACATCTCGCTTCGTGCGCTGTGTTCTTTCCAGACCCGCTTATTTAAAACAGCCTTTTGCCTCATTTGAAAACTGTTTGTTAAGTGCTACTGTGTAACAGTATCTCTCAATCTTCAAACAGGCCTGTTTTATAGGGTGAAAATGAACGTGGGAGTGGCCCACAGCGAGGTGAACCCCAACACGCGGGTGATGAACAGCCGCGGCATGTGGCTGACGTACGCGCTGGGGGTCGGCATGCTGCACATCGTCCTGCTCAGCATTCCTTTCTTCAGTGTCCCTGTCGCCTGGACCCTGACAAATGTCATCCACAACCTGGTGAGCAGAGTTTGAAAAGCTGTCCGTGTGTGTTTGTTTGCAGCCTGTGTTGATAATGAAGTCCTGCTCGCCCGAACACCACCTCTGCTGGGCTTACCCAGGGGTGGTTGGCTGTTTTGGGATGGAGGGGTGATACACGGTCACATGAAACAGTCTTTCCATAGTTATGTATTCTTTGAAAAGGCATTTAATTAAGCTAGGAGGCTGCAAACAAAGTCATCATGCCCACCACCTTTCACAGTGTTCTATTTATTATTAGAGAGCTGTGCTGAATTGGTAGGACATCGCATTTTTAATTCTTGGATGTTGTCTACTAATTTTTCACATAAATCTGTTAGTATCCCAAAGTATTTAATTTCACCACTTTGCCTGTTTGCTTGGACAGAAATATCTGTGCTCTGTTTCTTCTGGTTTGATTTCTGGCTGAGCTAGGTAAATTATAGCTCAGAGTTACTTCAGTACACAAGGTGGTCACTGCACATGACATTAGAGAAATCTTGCTTGAAAGCAGTAGGAAAAACTGGACTCTGACCCATGCTCTGAAACCATTTGTTATTCAGTGGATCAGGATTTGCATCATGATTTTTGTATGCAAAAGATTTTGGAAGCTGACAACCTTAAGGATCTTTCTGCTCCTCTCTTCAGGATGCTATAATTTTGTTATAATCACTTAAAGTGATGCAACTGTGTATATTGGCCCTCAATACTTAGAGAAAAGAGGGCCATAATCCAGCAATTTACATCATACTTGAGGTTTGCTAACTTAGCTTTTTAAGGTTAATAGCAAAGAAGTCTTGACAAAAAGACATTTCCTTCCTCCTTTAGGAAGATTATAGTTCAGTGTGAAGACTGTGGATGTATAATATCCTCTTGAATAATGTAAAAGTTTAACTTTTATTTGAGCTTTTTGTTTTTGGAGATGGGTTTAAAAAAACTGGTGGAATTTGAATTGTCATTAGAGCATTTTGTATGTTACTTGTGACAGCATCAGACATGTCTGACTTTGGAAGATGTTGACAGAGACAAATATTACTAAATATTTCCCACATGCCTTACTGAATTAATTGCAAGTAGTTGTAATGACAGTTGGGATGAGAGCATGTACTGGCAAGTAGTTTTGCAGTGGAACACTAGAAGATGAGTATAAATTGCACTTTTAGATATTTCAGCATTTAAATGGCACTTCTGTTGGAAACAAATCCTTGAACGGTTTGACAAAGAAAAAAAAAATCTTGTATTTCCATTAATGGAAATCTCTTAGGTGACTTGGAAAGCTTTTTGGTGGTCCTTCCTACAAGTACTAGTGTGAAATAAAATGTGTAGTAAGCATTTGGATCTGTCCTAACAGTCTCCTTTTGGTTATTAAAACTGAGACACTGCAAATGTCATGGATCAATTAAATCAATTGTTTTACATTCCCAGGCCTCTGGTCTGGAGGCTGTTCCAAAAAAAGTGGAATAAGACATGGAGTGACTTGCTGAAATTTCACCTCCATGATAAGAATTTGGAAGAAATGTGGTTTGTTGGGTTTTTTTCTATGTAAAGGTTTCTTTAAAAAAATTTTGCACGTGCATAGGAAAGAAAAGGAAGTCTTGGAGATTTTCTAATAGAGACTCTTGGAGTTGGTGTGCTCTCTTTGATAGAAATGTTTTTTAAAACTGCAAGGGAATGGACTCCCCCATCTGAAACCAACAGGCCCCAAACTGATCTTTCAGAACAGACCAGACATGGCATGGTCCCATCAAACAGGAACAGTCACAAAGAAAGTCCAGAGTGGCAGAGGAGAAGCAGCAAAGGGATGGACAGATGGTATTTAACAGATTGCTGTGGTCAGATCCTAAGGGTTTGAAGGTGGCTGGGGGCTGAGAAAGCTTTCAGAAGGTCTTTGCTCACTTAACACTGTGTTAGGGAAGTGGGAATATAAATCAGCAGCCCCAGGCTTGTTAGAGTGCTTGGTAAAACTCTGCTGATTTCATGGAATCGTTGCCGTCTAATGTAGAAGACAAGGGAGTGGATGGGATGTCACTTAGACTTTGGCTTTAACTCTGGCTGTGCAATCACTGCACAGTCTCAGGCAAATCACTTCTTATCTCGTCCTTAATCTCGTCTTGCTCTTCGATAACTTGCCATTACAGGCTCTCCTGGGTGAGAACTCACTCCCACTCTTTTTTCAACAATGCATTGAACAATGTAACAAGTTATAAAAAAAATTTGCTAAAAGTGCCTCTGTATTGCCTTTTTATTTTCCCCAGGGAATGTATGTGTTTTTACATGCAGTGAAGGGAACTCCTTTTGAAACACCTGATCAGGGGAAGGCTCGGCTGCTAACACACTGGGAACAGCTGGATTATGGAGTACAGTTCACATCTTCAAGGAAATTCTTCACAATCTCTCCTATAATTCTGTGAGTTCAAAACTGTATTATGGGTGAACTGAACCATAAAACCATGATTTCAAAAGCTGGGACATAATGGGTTGTGATTTACATTCTAAAAGCATTTTCTCTTTTTTTTTTTGATTGCCTGTTTGTTAATTTCTACATCACAGAGGGAGTACATATTTAGAGGCCATGTAATCAACAATCTTCCTGCTGCTTTTGACACTCCACATACTGAAGTTTGTAAACAGTTATTAATGGGGCAGGCTTTTAAGATTAGAAAGGTTATGAGAAAAACTTACTGTTAACTCTTGAAGCTCTTTTAAGAGAGTGTGAAGTCATAAATATTGAAAATCTAAACTAATTGCCTTTGTGGCAGCATTTTTTAACCATTTT
The DNA here is from genome assembly GCA_013399895.1 of Serilophus lunatus. Taxonomy (NCBI): domain Eukaryota; kingdom Metazoa; phylum Chordata; class Aves; order Passeriformes; family Eurylaimidae; genus Serilophus; species Serilophus lunatus. Next base: position 154,632 of record VXBA01004775.1, on the reverse strand, counting down.
GTAGCTCGTGAGTTTGGAGGAGTGTGTCAGTCCTCACTGAATAGGATCCAGTATCAGTTTTGCTTACTACATACTGCCTTCTGTTTACACTAGTTATATAAATGGCTTAGAAATTTTACACAGCTGTCCCTGTTGACAAAAGTATGATTGTGTAACTAAAGGAATTCAGATCTGTATTTGGTATTCAACTCTAAAAGTCTTTCTGTTTTTCCCTAAAGAAAGTTTTCTCACTTGCACAGCAGAGTGAGGGGGAGGGATAGTCCTGCATCATATTTACAAAGTTGGCCCATAAAGGATAGAAACTGAGAAAATATATTCAACTCTTCAAAAAAAATTCCTTTTTTTCAAAGATAGCTCCCCGCTTTGCAGCAGGAATTTTGTATTCCCAACACTAATACGTGGTTCGCTTGATGCACTAATAATGTATAACTGAATAAGCATCTCTGTTTCGCTGGGAAAAAAAAAGGACAAACCCCAACAATCTGATTGTCTCATTTCTGTGATGAGTTTTTTGCAAAGAACAGGAAGAAATTCCTGGCTCAAAGCATAAAGAAGTTGGTAGTGAATCGGATTTTCTGAGGCACTTTCCTTATTCTAGATGAACGGGTGGTGAACTAGTTTTAAAGAAAAATGTGCTGGAAATATCTACCAGATGGGAGCACTTTAAAGTCATGCCAGTCACGGATGTGCTCAGCATAAATCATTTTTGCACTGGAAAATGTCAAATGTTTTGTCACTGGGTTTGCTAGGGTAGCAGAGCTGCAAGTATTCTGACAGAATTCAGTATTCTGCAGAAATCAGACTCCAACTCAAAGTGGTGTGGAGAGATGCTGGAGGAAAATACTAGCAGTGAGTAGCTTTTCAGCACCTTGAGAAGTATGAGAAGAAGAGACTTAGACCATAATTTTGCTGTAGATCCTCTGGAATTTCAGGCAAGATATTTAATACAGGAATAGATCAGTTGTTAACCAGTAAAACCTCACTGATTACTGCAGTGCTTTTTTCAATTATGCTTTGCTTGTTTATTTTGTAGACAGGGGAGTGCCATCAGCTAAGCTCTCTCCTTTTTTCCCTGCAGGTACTTCTTGACGAGTTTCTACACCAAGTATGACCCGACACACTTTATCCTCAACACAGCCTCCCTCCTGACTGTGCTCATCCCCAAGCTGCCACAGCTCCATGGTGTTCGAATCTTTGGCATCAATAAATATTAAGCAGAAGGTTCACCACTGGCCACCCCTGACATGGCTATTGCTGCTCCCCTGGTGAAGGACATGAGTAGTCTGCTATGCCAAGTATCTCCTCGTAGAGATACTCAGTGAGAGATGCTTTTACATCTGAGATACAATTCCTGCTTCCTGCAGCATTGTCTGGGGGGAAAGTCGAGTTTATGAGATGCCTTCAAATACTTAAATGTGAATTGGAAACCTGTAGAAGGAAGATTTCCATGAAGAGCTGGGCAGGCCTAGCTCTAAGGTCTAATTCCCAGTAAGACTGTACGTATGGCTGATCCAAGTGACTTGTAAGGAAGGTGCAAGTAACAGCTGAAGTGAAGAGCAGTGTTTCACAAATGCCCATCATCCATAATACAGATGGTAACTTTACATACAAATCCAGGATCCTTGATGCCAGGGACTGGTGGGGCCACATTCTTAGGTTAAGTGAAAGTAGCTAGTTCCTGCTGTATGGGTTGTAGGTGGTTGTGCTTGTTACTGCATTGTAAGAGTTTGCCTCACAGTAGGTACTGTGACAGCATAAACTGATGGTGTAATTCCTGCCTGCTCTGTTCTTGTGATTTTTATTTTTATCACAACAACTGAAGAAAGTCCTTAACTGCCACCTCAGGGGATTTCACATCAACTTGGTAGCTCGGTTTGTGTACACCTTTACAAGTTGCCACTGCTGTGTTTATTTCATTTTGCTTACCAGGATACTGACTTTTCTATGTGGAAATGGGACACCCTGAAAAATTGGAATATCTTTTTCTGGGTGTGGATTTTTGATTGTTTTCTCTGATATTGACTGATGGGTTATTTTCCAGTAGCTGAGAGGCCCGTGATGGGAGCGGGAAGGGGTTGCTGGTGTTGTGGGAGAAGCAGCTCTGTTGGAGCTGTGTCAGAACACATAAGGGAAACTCTGTAGGTTGTAAGAATAGAACCTGAACTAGAAGTAGGTGAGTAAGCAAATCACATGGACTAACTGTATGCTTTTGCAGAACAAGGTATAGATAACTTGCATGTCTTGGAAATGTGGAAGAATGCTGTGGTTTAAGGGTACAGTGTCATAAGGAGTATTCTTGTATATAATCAGCTCTGGACTTACAGTGAAGGAAATACATCTACAGCTCTGAGCACTTATTTCTTTGTCTTGAAAAAAAGTTGAATTTTGAAGTCTGCCGTTTGTCTGCCAGCCAGAACAGGCTCAGATGTAACAGAAGACTCGGTTTAAGACTTGATTTACATTTTGGTTGCAGTGGCAGCCGGTGAGCTGGAAAAAAAAAAAAAAGATTAAAAATAAAGACAAGCCCACAGAAAATAAAGACGAGCGTACTTCTTTTCTTGTTAAGGTGATATTCTAGCTATTTATCGATCAAGATGCTGTTTAAAGAAATGGCAACGAGTTCCGAATTTTCCTTGGCAATTCAGTCGTCAGTTCTTTGTGTAACTTGTGCGGGAAGTGGTGAACGGCCGATGTTTAAACAGCGGCCGTCACAGGGCTGTGCTGCCTTTGACAGCCGCTGGCTCGGGGGTACGGGTGGGAGGGACTTTAAGGCAAGGACCGAGCTTCGGGACCGCCCATCCCGGGGCGGGGACCCCTCGGAGCGGCGGGACGAGGCCCTCGGATCCAGGGATCCGCTCCCGCTCCGCGGCTGCGCCCGGGAAGCGCCGCCCCGGGTCCCGCCCCCGGGAAGGGGCGGCCGGCGGAGGGTCGGGGTGAGCCTGGGAGGGCGCCGTGCTGGAAAACCCCCCCGGCAATAATGAACTGTGCAGTTCTCTCCTAGGCGTAAACACCAGGTAGATGTTGGGCAATGAACGGTGTTGCCGGCAGCCTTTTGAGGCCGTTCAAACACGGGCGAGCTGCGTGGCTGAGGAGCAGCTCTGCTCGCTCTGGGAAACAGCGCTTTGGGAGGCTGGTGCTGGGAATAGAGACGAGCTGCGACGACACGGGCGCCGCTGTGGTGGACGATGCCGGCTGTGTCCTGGGAGAAGCGCTGCACTGCCAGAAGGAAGTACATTTACAGTAAGAACAGGCTTCTCTGCAGGCTTTTGCCTTAAAAACTATTGTTATTGTTACTTGTGACACCATCCCTGGTAAAGTTTTCCCTGCTCCTTAAAAATCAGCCAGAGGTGGGTAGGTGTGGAGATGTATCCTTTGGGTCTCAACACGTGTTGCTGGAAATAGTGCCAAGGGAGGGGGGAAGAAATGGTCTGCAGTTCACAAGTTTCCTCCCGTCTTTTCTTTCAGAAGGGGACAGATTACTTGTCTAGCTTGAATTAAAGATGAAATCATTGTTACTGTTAAAAACCATCAGATACCTTGTTTTTTTAAGGGAAAATTAAACAAATATGAGCACCGGTGACTAAGAAGAGGAGCTGACAAGCGAGAGGTCGTGAATATTCCATTGCAAGCAATTGCTTTGGATACATTTAAGAAGTATCTGTAACAAAAAAGGGCAAGTTAATCCTTTTCTGACCTCCCAGTGATAATTATGCTCTCTTCAGTGCCCTTGACACTAAACAAGGCATTTGACAATGCACTAAGGAAACAGGCAGGATATGGCAAGGTTAAGAGGTGTCTGAAAACTATTTTTATGCCCTTCTATCTGTTCTGAAATACCAATGTATTGCAATTCTATGGCTTTACTAGAACAGGTGGAATAATTCCCGTGGTGGCACAGCAACTTCACCGAGAAAACATCGAACAAGTGGTACAGGAGGCACTTCGTGTCAGTGGTGTTTCAGTACCAGACCTTGCCGCTGTTGCAACTACAGTGAAACCTGGACTTGCTCTGAGCCTCGGGGTGGGGGTGCAGTACAGCCTGAACTTGGTGAACAGGCACCAGAAGCCGTTCATACCCATCCACCACATGGAGGCTCATGCACTGACCATCAGGCTCACACATCACCTGGAATTTCCTTTCCTAGTCCTTTTACTCTCTGGAGGCCACTGTATCTTGGCAGTAGCACAAGGAGTTTCGGATTTCCTTCTGCTTGGACAGTCCATAGATATTGCACCAGGTGACATGCTGGATAAGGTAGTATTTCCTTGCATGCGTGAACCTAGTTTTCTTTTTATTGCATTTATACTACATAATGGGAGTATTATCATCAGCCTGAGGACAGTAATTCACTGATCTTAACACACAGTGTGAGCTTTACTTAACAGCTTTTTCTCTATTTTGAAACACCATAGCTTTAAGGCACAGGAGTCTCATTAAAAATGTACACATCAATTGTAACATATGTACATTGGTTATATTTTTAGCAAATAGGCAGCATAACAACCAAAACTGGTGTTGGAGATTTCACTGACACTGATTTTACAAACAAGTTGTATGAATTTGAGAAGATTGGTAGCGCTATTTTAAAGGATGCTGTCAAGTTTAAAACAGTGCATACTAAAATGTTTCTTGCAAATTTTATAGTTTGCAAAGAGTGGTCTGGCTTTCAGAATCTTAACTTTTCTGTGTCACTGAGTACAGTCTGTGAAAATGGTCACCTATGGTTTTGTTCTCAGTTTTTAGACAGTAATTGTGCCTGTTAATTAAAAAACTGGCGGAGTGTGTGAAGTCAGGGGATTTTTGAAGGTTTAAATCAACCTTGTTCCTGTGTATCTAGTAATACAGGATGGCAGTCTGTGTTTCCTATAGCTTAAAAATGGAGTAATTAGTGTTTCCTGCAAAAATTTGTTGATCCTCATGTTTGCCCAAATTGTTCTAGAATTCCATTTCTAAATACTCCAGGGAAAAAAAAATCCAGTTGGTGTTACATCTTATCCTTACAGTGCCCTGTTTGTAATTTCACCCTGGATTGGATTTTGTGGTGCCTAGCTTTACTCCATGGACTGCAATACAGTGATGCAGTTACAGGAGGGACTGATCCAAGCCTGTTGTTTATTGTCTCCTTAGGTAGCAAGAAGACTGTCTCTAAGAAAGCACCCAGAGTGCCACAGCATGGCTGGGGGGAGGGCGATAGAGCACTTGGCTCAGACTGGGAGCCAGGAGCAGCTCGTGTTCCGCCTGCCCATGGCACAGTATCGGAACTGCAACTTCTCTTTCTCTGGACTGCTGCAGCTTGTCAACAATGCCATTGTGCAGAAGGAAAAAGAAGAAGGTATTTTTAAACAGTCAGATACAAACCGTGTTTTCCGTGACCCATCCTCAGGAGAACATCTTTGATCCTATGTTTTTACAGGTGTTCAGGAGGGCGAGATCCTGTCCTGCGTGAGGGACGTCGCTGCTGCCGTTCAACACGCGGTGACTGTTCACATCATCCAGCGCACGTACCGGGCCATCCTGTTCTGCAAGAAAAACAGCATCTTGCCATCAAAAAATGCAGCCTTGGTGGGTATCCTTCACTTTCCTTTTTATATTTGACTCATTGGAATGCCGTGTTGTACTTTCTGCCTCAACAGGTGAGGAAGATCTGGGTATGTATCACATTGTTGACAGACCAGGGTTGAAGTCATAGTCACACAAATATTTACAATGAAGTCTTTCATAATTGGGTTTCAAGCTAGAAAGATAACTTTCCTACCATCTAATTTAACAACTTATACCATGCAATTTGACCTTGTGCTCCCAAATACTTGATGGCTGTTCTAGTTCCAGTGGAACCGTAGACTGGTCTGGGTTGGAAGGGACCATAAAGAACATCCAGTTCCAACCTCCCTGACACAGCCAGGGACACCTTCCACTAGACTGACATGCTTTTATTCAGCAATGTCTTTCAGCATAATAAGCTCACTTAGCATATTCTTTTCTGGTATATTTAAATCTTCAAATGCATTATTTATTGCTGTCTTCAGAACCGATAACCTTTTTTAAACAGGATGCTAGTTGAGTATGACCCCTCAGTGCTTTTGAGTTAATGCCCTTTTTTGTTTTTTTGACACTGCTGTCAGGTTGTATCAGGAGGAGTTGCAAGTAATCAGTATATCCGGAAAGGTTTACAGAATTTGGCAGATGCAAATGATTTCGCTTTACTGTGTCCTCCTCCAAGACTGTGCACTGATAACGGTGTTATGATTGCATGGTAAGAGCTGTTTCTTTAATGCATGTGCTTCTAGAACAGCCTCTAAAGGTTGGCATCAGAGTCAAGAACTGCTGTTCATAGTGACTGAGCCGTGTGCAGGTGTTCAGAGAGTTATGACATAGATTTTTATGTAATTCTCAGGAATGGCATTGAAAGGTTACGTGCAGGACTTGGTGTTCTACACAGCCCTGCTGGCATCCGCTACGAACCCAAGTAAGTGGCTGTTCCCTCCCTGTTCACCATGGTCAGTGAAAGGGGAAGGAGGTTACACTAAACAGGGACAGAAGCTACTGAGGAGTGTCTTTGCAGCACATACAAGAGTTACTTTTCAGTGCAATTGTGAAGGACAAATGATCATGGCTGGAATTTATGTCTGGTTTGGCTCAGAAAATTAAATTATCTTCCATCACAACAGTACTATGTGTTTTCCTGTTGCTGTTGTGGTACAGGAAAACTGGAGCCAGTTAAGCTGCAACACACTCCATTAGCTCCTCAGTCACCACAGACATGCTCCAAGTCCAGCTGTATATTCATAATGAGATTAAATAAAGAATTTAACATACATCATCTGATAATACTTTACTGACAATACCGATTTTTTAATGATTAGTTAGGTAACACTTGTTCCGTGGATTTAAGTAGATTTTAAGCTTAAGGCCAAACTAAATTATAATATTTCAAAAGTACCAGCTGGTCTTAAACTTGGGAGTTTTTCTATTTTCAGGATGATCTCAATCAAAAAAAAAAATAGAAGTATTTTCACATGACAAATTCTAAAATGCTCCTCTTCAAAAATAACTTGCTGTATACATTTCATGTTTTCCTTGCTGTAGACAATACATTATTTAAGATTATCATAGAGATACCTGTGAATCTCTAGTGTGTCTTGCATTTATCAGTAAATGCAGTTCAGTTGTAAAGAAACTAAAATCAGAATCTAAATGAAACACCATCCCCAAAGGATGGCTTTGAAATCACAAGTGTGTTTCCCGAGTTTGGAATCACTACAGTTGCAAACATTTCCCCAGTGTCAAGATGTTTCTAAGTACAGCTTCAGATAGACCATTTTTAATGGTCACACAGTCTTAGAGTGCAGGGAATGTGCAGAAATACTGTGATGCCCTTGCTAATTGTAAAAAAGCTTTTCATCTGTGTGATATGGCAATAATGTTATGTATCTTTAACTAATACATAATTTTATTTTCTAGAGCTCCCCTTGGAATTGATATTTCAAAAAGAGTTGAAGAAGATTCCATCAAAGTGCCAAAATTAAAAGAGATACGATGGTTGGCATCTTAAGAAGTAACTCAGTGAATGCAAATATAACTTGTTCAATAAAAACTCTTTCAATGCTGTTATGTTTACTGACAGTACTTGGTTTACAAGTGTTGAAAATCACCTGTCAGAGAAACAAATCCTGTGTCTTACCACCAAAACGATTCCAGTTACTGTTCCATGACTAAGTGTTCTCAGTATTAAAACAACTCAGCAAAAATTAAAAACATGAATGAAAATACCTAAATTGTTTACACTTTAACTTATAATAAAGTTTCTTTATTTTTAATCTATACCATGATAATTTATCAGTATAACTTATATAAATTTTATCATTGACACGTTAAATAAATCCTAACTTCCATGATTGAAAAGTTACAGAGAGCACAGATTTTCAAGATCTCAATGTGTTTGCTGTGCCAGTGCAATTTCAGCAGTACTTAATTTTCTGCTGGTGGTGTAGGAAGTCTGTTCTTCCTTACACAAAATTTTCAGATGTAAGGCTGGAGCCTTTTATTTTCTGCCTTCTTTAGAAAGGGTCCCATACAGTGTCCATGAGCTGTTAAGCTGCAAGTTCTGAGTATTGATGTGAATAATGAGTTATTGGGCTTTGCTTTTTGATAATCAGTATAATGTGCCTCAACATTATTATTATTCATTGCAATGGTATTTACTGGAATAAACACTTCAAGTATTAGCCCCACTCCAGTAAGAGTGTTAAGAAATAAATTAAAAAAATCAAACTGAAATCAAAATACATTTTGTTAAGCTACACAAATCTTTATACCTCTCAAACATTCATAGTGTACTCAGCAATTTCAGTTAAGTAAATGCCAATGTGAACTCAGAAAGGGCTTGTATTATTTTAAGGACTGTAGTATCTGTATTGCTGTGCATATTCCTCACCTCTTGGCATCAAATTCCATCACTGGAATGGGGCAATGTTCTCTACCTAGCATATCCATGGCAAACAGCTGCCTTACAGCCTGAGGCCTGGTTTGCAGCCTGTGAGAAAACAGTCGCTGAACCAGCAGAAAGGACTGTTTAGGTCAATACCTCACTGCTTACACCCAAAAAGTACCCAGAGAATTCCACCTTCACAAGCCCTGCTGCTTTTCAGGCTGAAGTACAGTGTTTATTTCATTTCATCCCTCAGGGAATGTTTATACCTTCTCAGGTCAGTCTGTTCTGAGCATTCCTCACACTACCATTGTGCTCTCCAGAAATGCCACCTAAAGGGTAAAAAATCTGCAAGATATTATATCTAGAAGATTCAAAATTATCCATGTCAAATTTGACTTCGGTTACTAAGTTTGTTTTCTTACTAGAACATGGCAGAAGGTGTTTACATAAATTTAAGAACTTTTTAAAACCCAGTAAAACTGGAATCAGAATTACAGAATCCAACTTTAACGCATCAAGTGTTTTAAAATATCTTCTTTTACTCCTCCTACTTTGTGATCCTTCCATACACAATTAGAAGGCCAAGCTAACTCAAGCTTCAGAGGAAGTCCATTTGTATTTGTTTCAACCCCATGATTGCATCCACATATTCACATACTCACCCAGAGTGCCTTTTTTTCCCCCAAGGGAGTCCTTTTTTCTGATTTGTTTAAAAGAGATCTTCATCAAAGTATATGAGTAACAGAACTAAAGCTGAAAGGAGAGACAGCAAGCAAGTCCAGGAGGTACAAAGAACAGCGTGGAGGAGCTTCCCAGCTTTTCTGGGAGCAGGCTGGGGACTGCCAACAAACCCATCCCTGCAGAACTGGCCAGGGGCTGGGAGGCTGTGCAGGATGGCCCCCAAACATCCAGGAGCTGTGTGTGATGGCTGTTTTCTCAGGTAACGAGAAATGGAGGGCAGATCCCCAAGGGATAACAAGACCCCAGACCCTCAGCTCCTTTTGGTTCTGGCCAGCTCCTCACCATGCCCTCCCTTCCAGAATCCTAACACAAACTCTCTCCTAAAGCACAGCTGCAGGGTCCTGTTCTACCACACAGGAAAATCTATTGCACTCAATTTAATACAAGTGACAGATTCAATGCACTTTTTGCAACACTGACATCAGCTAGGAAGAGTGGGAAAGCCAACTTCTGGCTATCCTCTCTTCCCCAAAGCCCAGTATTCGCCCCAAGGGTGCACTCATAGTGAGTATCTAGTACAAGCGCACATCTACATGTATGACCTTGATGATCAACAGTGTCCAAGCATGTAAAAAACCAGGCCAAAAATTCTGAGAGAACTGCAAAGATTTACTGAATTTGCATATAGATTAATTCAACATCAAGATACAGCTCTATAATTCATCTACTGAAAACAACTTTAGTCTGCTGCATGTGTCAGATGCCTTTTCACTGTGGTCCTCTAGTTTTGCAATCCGAGATCCAAACTGTAGGGCCCTTTTTGGCAGAACAGTGGAGGCTGCAAGGCCCAACTCCTTGGCTGCAAGGCGCAGAATCAGTTTCTCCCCCACGCCTCGAGGCAGAGCCAAGTCGGCTTTTTCTGAGACTGGCAGAGAGTTGAGGAATGAAACAACATCTTCATCGAGAAAAGGAAACCTGAAAAAAATACATATGGGGAAAGGACCCTTTAAGAACTTCATATAAATGGTCTTGGTTTTTCTCATTGCCACATGCAAAGACTTCAGAGCCTGTGTCAATTCTTAACTATAGATGTAACCTTAAATCTCAGTGTCACAATATTGAGTCAATTCTCCAAAGTAATTACACTGTCTTGGGAAAAAAAAACACATAATATATTACGTTTACATTGAGAAGCCTGGAAGTTTTCAAAAGTGAAACAAAGAGAAGAATAAGAAAAAGAATCAGAGGTGTTGGGTCATGAAGAGCATCAGAAACTACAATGGAAGAGCAAGACAAATTCTTAAAGTAGATATCGTCTTGAGAGGTGTTAAGTATTTAAAAATACTATATGAAGATACACTGTAACTTTCAAACAAAAATATTCACACAAAAAATTCTGGCACTGTTCTGACTTCCAGGCATTCACACCTGATCACCTGCAGGATTAACAGCACTGCCTGTCCACCACACAGCTGCTCTTGTGCTAAACTGAAAACGTGCAACTAACAACAGTTTTGGGAAAACACTGGCACAAACATCACATGAAAAAGCCTTTCCTGCACCAGAGTGGCCCCTGCTACTGGACAGCACCTAAGGAATTTTTCGCAAGTTGATGGCAGCCAGGAGGAAGTAAACACAAATAAAAGGATTCCTCAATTCAGCCAGGGAATGAATGCACAGCTTCTACATTATGTTGTCATTTTCCAAAGTCAATCCTCAAATGACCACACCAGAACACCTCAAAATTAGGCAGAACACTGCTGCACTTGAAAGGATAAAACCTACTTGGTTTTGCCTATTTCAACATCTGTTGTTGCTCCTTAAAACTTCTAGATGAAAATCGAGTTGCTAAATTTCCTTAGGTAACTCTTCCTTAGCACTAAAGATTACCTTTCCAAAAACAAAACCAAGAAACTCCACAACACAGCACACATGTTGACAAAATTTGCAACAGAACCAGAGACAATAAAACACGCAGAAGTTACAGTTAAGCTTTTTGTTGGAGTGTTAAAAACTGCATCTAACCGGCAAAACCAGTTCTGCTTCATGTCCTAACAGTAATACCTGGCTTCTTTTCCGTGATCACCAATAATCCTGTCGTCTCTACCAAGATTTCTAGAAGAAATGCGACCCAACTCCATTTCCAGCTCTTTATTCAGCCCCTCCAAGCCATGTTTTTTGAAGCAAACACGGTGCCGAGAGTACCCAGCCAGCTGCTCGTCTGCTCCCATTCCTGTAAGCACAACCTAAGGAAACGGGATACAAGAAATCTTAGTATCTGTGCAAGTTAATATGTAACAGATCCCAACCATTCAGCTACATCTTAAGGATGTTAATTTTAACACACATCCTTTAAGAGATCACCTGATGTCAGGATGGGATGTGCTTTACACATTTACAAAGCCTGAAACAGTTTCCAATAAAGTCACTGAAAACTTGCAAGGGGTTCACAATCAGGCCTAAAAATCCCCACAATCCACATCTCTACTGATGCAAGGAAAAAAACATCAAAACAATGTCATATGCATCATAAACACACCAGTGCCTTTGAAGAATGTCCTTCTTAGTTTCTAGTAAAATAAACAGTGTTAGTTAAATACCAGCCTGTATAAAAAAAAGTTGTTCCTAAAGATTATGTCTAGGTCATATGTTCTAAATAGTTGTGTGAATGTAGATCAGTCATCTTTATCAACTGTGTTCTACAGTAGTAGTTTTTAAGCAAACTATTGCATTTGTTGGGGTTTCTGTTGTGTGTGGGTTTTCTGTGGTTTCAGGATGCAGCAATTATTAGAAAGGTAACAGGAGCTTCAAGAAGCAAAAGCAGCAGCTGGCTTGGAAATTCCTGAAATCAAACGGTTTCTTCTTCTCTACACACACCATCAGAAATAGAGAAGAGAGGAATAAGAATCAAATTCCCACGAAAATCATCTGATTATTACTAAAAATGCCAAGTAGTCATCTTTTCTGCCTATATTATTTGCTACTTTGTCACATCAATACCGTGTCTAAAGAAGAGAATAGCAGTTTTACAAGGGGCAGGCCCCTGGCACAAAACAATGACTTAATAATTCATTAATATTTATCTCAAAATTTGTTAACACAGTTTGGACTGGACAGCTGTTACCCACTACTGGAATTGAAACACTGGAAGCTACAGATGATGGTTATTATTTTTTCCTACTCGTATTGCTGCTTATCCAAGTTCACTGGAAAGCCACATATTACATGACAAAAGACACAACTATTCCACCAAATTTCAGGAGCCTTATGAATAGTAAAGATCCCAGCTGATTTCTGAAGCAACAGAACTGTTTTTACATTCACCGGTCAAATATAAGGCAGGAAACAAACAAAATCCCAGTACCTTTGCAGGACTTTTATATAGTTTTGTTTCTCCTTGGTTATGAATAAAACCCTCCCCTCTGGAAGCAAACCAAACTGCACAGCCAATGCTGTCATCCAAGACTGTATCCAGTGGATAGATTAAGTGATTAATGCATTGTTTTCTCATCTTTTTCAATTCCTCTGGTGTAACATTAATTTCCACGAAGTTCCAGGTTCTTGAAGGGTTGACGGCTCCCAATTCCTTCAGTCCTGCCCTACCCGTGATTCTGTCAGGAACATCAAAGCAAGATGAACCAGTACCAGTTTTATCATCAAGATCCTGACAGGTTTCTTGAGGACAAAGCAAATCAAGCTGTACTTCATGTCTTCTATGTCTTTTAGTGGTGCCCTTGTGCTTAGCTTGTTCTTTTACCATGAAAGCTACATTGAGAAGATCAATTGGCTCCTCCAAAGGCACGTGTTTATCAGCAAGGGCTGCAATAACCATAGAATCAATGCCACCAGAAAACAACACTGCCACATGTGCTTTCTTATGAGACAGGCTTGGAACTTCTCTTCTTTCCTGATCTTGATCTCTAAAGAGACATAAAACCCGTCTCTTGACAGCTTCACTTAAAACATCAATAAACTGACACACTATTCTTTTCCTGTGTTCCTCTGCAAGAAATCCTTGAAGGGCTTCTACAGAAACTACACTGCTAATATTAGTGCCTGGACATTCCCCTGCAGCTTCAGAAACTGTTTTATTTAAGGGGATAACTGGTGCTCTGAGACATAGCTCTGATTGATCCACCACAAGGCCTATGTGGCTCGGCAAGTCTTTTGACAATTGGTCGAGATCATTCATGAATGTTTCTTCTTCTGCTGGTGCTTTCTCCCCGCAGCTGTAGGTCCATGGAAACAATGTTAAAGACAAAGATTTAGCTGTTGCACAGGCTTTGAGATCAATTTTGAAAATTCCAGACGCCGGGATTTCTTTCCATTGGTTGCCTGACTCAGAATAACCACTGACAGACGAGAGACAGAGAGCACTGTCACCCTCATTACTGAACTGCCAAAGCAAACTGCGGCGACCAAAATAATCTCTACCAAACCATAAACTGTGTCTGGATGCTTGGTAATAAATGAAACACCAGGGACCCCTGAGGGATGAAAAGAGTGACAAAATATCCACTTCGCTCCTGCATGATGCAAGATGACGAAACATTACTTGAGTGTCATTCTCTAGGTCTCCTACGTGCACTCCGCTGAAAACTTCTCCATTCCAAAGAAAAACATTGTTATTGGCATCTTCCAGAGGCTGAGGAGTCACCAGTCCCCTCAAGTGAAGTACATGGCCAGAAAACAGACACTCATAGGAGAGGTCAGACACAGTTTTTCTCAGCTGCTGGCTGCTGTCTGGTCCTCTTCTCCTGAGGCGCCCGAGAATGTCTTGGCTAAGGAAATCAGGAGTGCCACGTGGGCTGCACAAGGTAACAACACAGCAAATACCACACATTGTGACCTGGAATTCACAGGAACTATTTCTTCATTTTAGCCTTTTCTGAATTTTCCAGCTCCTGGTGTGCCTTCTTTAATTCATCCAATGTATCTGTGTAAGATAAAATTATACAGATAATCAGTTTCAGAAACAGAAAAGTTTACAAGTGTATCTAAGAAATTAGTAATTCCAGCCACTTAATTAAAGTGATAAACATGAAACTATAATTAACAGAAGTGCTGTGTTTGTGTTCTATCATTACTGTAGCTCACTGTAGATTTTTCCTCTTTAATTATACAAAGATTATAATTGTTTATTTCTCCCAAAGAAAATCACACTATAATAGACCAACTCTTGCCTAAGGAATCAGTATGACTTAAATATTTGTAGTAAGAAAAGAGAACTGCCAATTAAAATGTCAACACTATTAAGCCAAATCAAAGAAAATGAAAGTAGCAACTGTTCAATCCAGAAAATTAAATTTATGCTTCTAAATTTATACATTATTCTAATGTTTCTTCCATCATCACCTCTATTATTCCTTCTCCTATCTTCTTAATCCCACAGACCCATTCTTTCAACTAAAGATTCCTGGCTTGACCTCCAGTTTAAACTTGTTATTTTTCTTCTCCTCATCCTGTGCAATTCTGAATTTTTTTAAGGGACACAGCACTATCCAGCTTCCCAAAGCACACTGAGAACAGGGACTCCTCTGTGGAGCAGATGTTCTCCCTCGTTATCTTCAGCTCTTACTCTTTTATAACACCTATAAATCAAGTGAAAACATTTTCACATTTATCCAGTCCAAAAAAACAAGCAAGTGTCTGAAGTCTACTTTGTACTTGACTCGTGAATGCCAGTTTTCCATTTCCATACACCTCTGAAATCAGCTACAAACCCAGCTTTTACATATCCAGCTAAATGATATCCTTTTGCACTGCAAACTCACTTTTGCACTGAGAGAGTGTTTCTGTTCGGTCTACAAGGAAGAATATGTTGCTGTTGGGTTGCTGCTTGTAAACTTTCTGTAAAAGAAAAACCATGATGAATTAGGTAAAAACAACAGACTCTGGAACAACCTGCAGCAGAAGCTGCTGTAGGTCCCCTCAGATACTTTTGGTATAACAGTGGGGCAAGTTCTGCCCTGAAAACACCAATATTCTGATGCTGTACCATCGAAACCACTTCATTATCAACCCACGACTACTTTGCATTTCTCTTTTCCTCGTTCTATTTTAAACACATGCACAGGAAAGCAAGAACACTTGATGAAGTCTTCTGATCAATTCAAACACCTAAATGAAATAACCCAGATAAAACATAAAAAGGCAAAAAACATACTGTGCTACACTGATCAACTGTACATAACCAAACCATTTCCAGGACAAATTACTTTGAGAACAGCAGACCACATGTGTACTAAAATCTGTACTAGAACAAATAAAAGCATGATCTGATTTTGTTTCCCCTCGTCTCTATGCTTGTTTCTCCAGTCACAAAAGTAAATACTCACCCGGTTCTTCTTCAGATTAGAAAGCTCATCGACTACAACCTTCTGCTCTTTGATCTGAAAGGCAAAAGAAGCATTTGAATTTAATCATTAAAAATAAACCACTTCATGATAATCCCAGCAGTGAACACACTCAGCAATGCATGAGTAGCTGCTGTTCTCCAAATGAACCACTGAAGACAGGCAGAAGTAGGTGGAAGTACATAGAAAAATGAAATAGTTAAAATAACTGCTCTAGAAACAGGCTGTCTTGCATGCACTGGTATTTCTCCTCCCCTCAAAAGCAAATCACCAGTGGGAAGCCAGAGGACCTCTAGCTATTTAGCATCAGATAGCACATTTTTCCACCCCAGAAGGAAACATGTCCGTGACTAACACAACATCAAATGACTTTAGAAAACAAAATTTAGAACACACTTTATAATCATAAGTATGCTCCAGATTCGAAATTAATCCAAATGCTCTAAAATTGCATTAAGAGCAATGGAAAGGCTTCCATTTGCCTTTATATTGCTCTGGGTTTTTGCATTAACCTCCTCAGTGGGATTTACCCTCTGTTCTGCACTGACAGATGTGGCAGGTTTTCCCATTTCCTTTCACAGCAACATCTGTGAATGCTAAAGAGTAGTAACAAGGATTGTCATAAAAGACAAAAATTACAACAAAATCTGGTCACAGGGCACTTAATGCTTTCTGTGAGAAGTAAGCAATATGGGGTTTATTTTGGCCTTCCTTTGTGTCTCCTGGAACTGGTGCAACAGTGGGAAGCTGCTGGGACACCTCTCCCTAGACCAGGCTGCCCAAGGCCCTGGCCAGCCTGGCTTTGAACACTTCCAGGGCTGGGGCATCCACAACATCCCTGTGCCAGTATCTCTCCACTCCCCAAGTAAAGAATTTGTCTGTAACATCTAACCTAGAGTTCCCTTCTTTCAGTTGGTACTCATGACTCGTTGTCCTGTCACCACAGCTCCTGATGAAGAGCCCCCCTCTGGCTCCCCTGTAGGCTCCTTCAGATACTGGAAGGGTGCTGTAAGATTTTTTGGGGGGAAAGCAGGTTTGGCAGGTTCCATACTGAGCAGAGCTGTGGGCACCAGGGAAGAGGGAGCCGATAAATGGGGAGCACCAGCCTCGGTGGCTGCAATCCCTTGGGACTTCTTGGGCACATAGGATGAAGCAGGTGCTAGAGAAGCCACATGGGGAAGNTACTGAGCAGAGCTGTGGGCACCAAGGAAGAGGGTGCAATCCCTCGGGACTTCTTGGGCACATAGGGATGAAGCAGGTGCTAGAGAAGCCACATGGGGAAGGGTGTGAGGACCAGCTGAGGGCACTTGGTGTGTTCAGCTGGAGGAGACTGAGGAGGGATCTCATTGCAGGGACAACTTCCTTGGGAGGGGAGGGGGAGGGACAGGACCCAGGGAATGGCCTGGAGTTGTGTCAGGAGAGGTTTAGGTGGGATATTGGACAGACATTCTTCCCCAGAGGGTGGCTGGGCGCCGAACAGGCTCCCCAGGGCAGTGGGCACAGCACCAAGGCTGACAGAGCTCAGGGAGTGTTTGGATGATATTCCCCGGCAGACGGGGTGACCCTCGGGGATGGTCCCGTGCAGGGCCGAGGCTTGGACTCGATCTCGGGAGAAAAACCTCACGGCGCCTCAGCCCCCAACCAACCACCCGACAGGCGAGTTAGCGGCCAGGAGACACGGNAGAGAGAGAGACAGACGGACGGACGGACGGACGGACGGATGGCCCGTCCGCTCCTCCGGGGCCCGGCCGCCGCTGGCGGGCAGGGCGCGTGCGCGCGGGGCGGGGCCGCGCGCGGCTCCGGGAGGGCTGAGGGGTCTCGCCCCTTCTCCTTGGATCCCCCCGGGAGGGACGGGAGTGCCCGGGGGTCCTGGGGAATCCCGGGGGTCCTGTCACTCCCTCGTCCGTCAGAGGCAGCGGGCCAGCGGGCCGGCCGCGGCAGGGATGTGCGGGAGGAGGCTCGGAACGGGCGCCCCTTGTGGATCGTGAGGGAGCGCCCGGGGAAGGGACGGGGCGGGGCGGCGAGCCCGGGCTGCCCCCGGCTGGGGATGATGGCCTTTGGGGGAGATGTGAATGATATAATACTTGTTTACAGATCCCGGGATCCGTATGTTTCATTACGTTCATTATTATTACGTGTTCCTACAAGAGAGTCGGGGAGGAGGCGCTTTTTCCAAGTGACAGGACAAGGGGCGATGGATCCAAACCATTAATTTACATTAAATACCCGACGGAAACCCTTCGCCGTGAGGGTGCTGAGACACCGGCACAGGCTGCCCAGGGAAGCTGCGGGTGCCTCATCCCTGGAAGTGTCCAAGGCCAGGCTGGACAGAGCGTGGAACAACCTGGGAGTGTGGAAGGTGTCCCTGCCCACGGCAGGGGCTGGGCTGGATGATCTTTTCCCAACCCAAACCATTCCATATTTCTGTGATTTATGAGCTGTGTGTTTAAGACCATCCACTCAAGATGGTCTCTAACATTTCTCCATCTCTCCCACCCTGCTGTAGAAATATCCCAGTGATGTGTCTCTCTCCTGTCCTTACAAACACATCGTGGCAGGAGTTGTTTGGAAGTGACAGGATGACAACAGCCTGGCAAATAATGCTATCATGCATATCTATCCTAAAGAGATTTCATTAATAATTACTGTGACAAGGAAGTTTTGAAAATATCTTTCCATAGCACCAACAAGGAAGAAAAAATTATTTTAAAAAATTGGTTTACTTATGAAAGGAATTACATGCTCTAAGCATAGAGTTAATTGGTGAATTAACTGCCTATCCCAAGTCTGCTAATTTTCATGGAAAATTGTGTGTTATGTATTTGTTAATGAGTATCAGTGGGGAGTTTGCGTGAGACTGTGTCAAGATGCCTCACGTAGCAACATTACAGCTGGGTTTTTTTCTCATTTTTATCCCTTTCCTTCTTTTTAAACATTGTTGTACAATTATTCTAAACACTCAGGAGTAATTCCAAACTTACAGCCTGCTACCAACAGCTCAGTTATAGGATCTTTTGAGACTGCTATCCAAAGTCCTTGTGCTGAAGCTGCAGCACAAATATAGTTCAAATCTTCATGGGTTATTTGAAATCCTTGCAACTTTCATAAGTGAGGTAGGAGTGTTGACATGATCAAAAGTATTTATATATTTTGACAATATTTAGAGCTTTGGAGAAAGATGACACCTTGTTTTCCTAGTATCCATGAGTTTGGTTGGAATGTTCATGATGTTGGCTGGAATTTTTGGCAGAGGTATAGGGAGAATAAAGATTTTGGCTCCTTGTAGAAGCATGAAAAAAAAAAAAAAAAGACTCGAGCCCTGGATTCCCATGGTTGTGTGGGACTGTTTGGTGGCTCAGGGCTACTGGGGAATTGTTGCTCAGGGGTTGGAGTGCTTCTGAGGCTTGTCCTTCAGATTCAGGAAGGAATACATCTGGGTCACATAGAACAGTTCTGCTGCTTTGTATTTTGTCACCCTTGTTGAGTAATTTGTTTAATCTGAGTAGCTCCCAACCATCTACTGCCTCAGTGTTTTATTTGTTGTTGATATGTTACAAAGGTTGATGATCAAGTAGCCCATTAGTCAAAGTATAGTTCCTGCACCCATTATCCTCTTTATGTTCAGTAATAAATGCAGTTAATGTTTACTCATCAAAAATCCATCCGTCAGTTTTATTGGTGGGTTCAGAAGAGTGATGATAACGGTCTTGAGGCATAACAGCAAATGTGAAATGTTTTCAGCTTCTGGTCTTGCTGCAGGTTGGTGACTCTTCTGTTCATATGGAATGGGCTTTTGATCAGTCCTTCTTAAAATTAATGGATTCCTGCTTCTGTTGCTCCTGAGAGGGTGAGGTGAGTAGGAGCTGATCTGGCAGTGCAGTTCCATGATATGTCTCTGGTCGCCCTGCTTGTTTCTGTGCTCTCCTGCCAGTTCTGGGGCTTGGAACTATTTTTCTTTTTTTTTTAATTTTTTTTATTTTTCGGAGATTAATAATGCCTGAAACAATGTTAATAAAGTATCAAGGAATATTTCAGTCTTTTAAAGTCCTCACCCTTTCAGCATCTGGCACCTTTAGAAATACACAAAATAACACAAACCATGTCAAGAGTTACAAAACAGGCAGAAGTCACTGGTGCCAGAAAGTGCTTGAAGTTGCCCTCACGTGCTACCAAACACATGGCCGAAACAGCATCCTCAAATAACCAAGCTCAGGCTCCGAAAGGCTACTGTTAAAAGAGCGCTGAAAACGTGAGGCCACCCCTCTCAAAACACTCTCAGCGTCCACGACCTCTTTTCAGGATGTTGGCAGCACATTTGTGTCAGATGATCTCGCAGATGGGAGAGGTGCAGGGTAGGACTGACATTGCCTTCCAGGCTTAGCAGTGCCAAGTTTCCCTGCTTTCCTGCGGGCTAAATCCGCGTGTATCCATGGTCGATATCTCAGCTGGTGCTTGAGGAACACGTTAAGCCACCAGAACTCGGCTGTGGGCTCCAATTTGGGTCGTTTGGTGGGTTCAGCTGTAAGTCCCGGGACAAGTGTAGCTCTGATGTTGGCCACAAGAGAGCAAACCGAAACTGTGCTGGGGCTTCAGGCACAGGCCGAGACAGAATGGAGCCAGGGATAGAAGAGTGGTGGATGAAGTCTCCAGAAGGGGAGAGCACGGTCAAAGGCTCCGTGAATTTGTGTAGGTTTTTGTCTGGTTCGGGTTATTTTGCATTGAGACATCCTGTCCTCAGAATGCATATGAAGTAGTTTCTGAGATGCACATTGGTCTCTGTTAACTTCTCAGTTGAACCAAATTTTAATAATTTGCTAATTCATTCCAGTCTAAGAAAATTTGAACTGTTGAAATGAGCTGGGTTTGCTTTCTGGTAATCCTTCTGCTAATTTGTGAGAGATGTTAGGATTTGGAGGGGGTTGGGTTAATTTGCACAGCCAGGGATCCAGGTCTGTGTGCTGGGATCTTGGTAAAGCTGTGGTTTGTTTCCTTAGATTGAGTACCTGGATTGTCAGTTGCACAATAAACCTTGCAAACCCTATAATCATTCTACTTTAAAATTCCTGTCACTGCAAGTAAAACAAGAAGTTTGAGCACTTTTACGAGTGGGAAGTACAGGCAGTTTTTTCAGCATTTACTTCTGATATGATGTTAAAGTGATCTGAGAACGCCTTTGCACCGAATTTCTGCATAGGTCACACGTGTAAAATTCTTCATTTTCTACATAGAATTTCATCACTTTCACATGGATGATTTTAAGGGCGTTGTCAAAATAGCTGAGAACTACCCTCAGTTTCTCATTAGTCTTTACAATCTGGTTGCATTCCTTAGGGCTTCTAAAAGTGCTAAACCAAGCAGCTGGTTTGTAAAATACCCTCAGCAGTCTGATGATGAGGAGATGATTTAAAAATAGGCTCTTCCAAGTCCACTCTGTGTTCTCAAACATAAATCTGAAGTAACTCCAATGTATACAAGAGCCTGTCTCCAGGTCTTATGTTGCAATAGTTGAGAGGACAGTCTGACCTTTAATTCTCACAATTCTTCCTTCCTTAGTGCAGAATAACTTGTGCACTTTGTTAGAGTTTAAAAGAGTGTTGAGTTCATGTCAGTGGTAGTTTCACTTGGAAAGGTAGAAGTAAAAGCTTTGGGTTTGTCTCTCATTTATGAACTCCCTTTTGCTATAGAGAATTCCTAACTTGGCAGAGCAGTCCCTCACAGCTTTACTGTAGTAACGGTCTTGTTGGAATATGGGATCAGATTTCCAGACACACATTTTGAGCAGTGATTGTTCAGGGGTCTTTGAAAAACCAAATGCTCTGTCTTACAACAACAAACACTTTGCAGTGTGAAGATGGTGCCTGGATGCTGTGGATGCCACCAAAGAGCAGGGCTATGAGAGGCCTAGAGCTGCTCAGGAACACTGGATGGACTGATATCTCATTACCTTGGACTAGAGATCTTGATACAAAGTCAGATCAGTGCAAATATTTCTGGACAAGAGAACCAAAACTACTCTGAGTGAAGTCAGCCTGCCCAGTAAGTCTGCTTTTTGGAAGCCTGGAGAAGACTAGAGAGATAATTATGTGCTTGCTTCTTTTTCCTGTTGGGAGTGCCTCCCTGATAGTAAGTACTGTGTTTAATACTGTATAGAACTGATATTTTCTTGAAGATAAAGCTCAGAGATGAGATTGCTTTGAAGGAGTAGGCAGGCCTGAGCAGGGTGGGCTGAAGGTACAGAAGCAGAAGCCTGTTGTGTTCCTGAAGTGCAGGTCTCCCAGAACCAGGGATTTGGTCATTTTAGCTGAGACAATAACAGTCCCATAAAACATGTTCCATAGGCACCAGATGGGCCTGTCTGTGTGAGCTTGGGCAGAGCAGGACATGTCCGAGTAGGCTGGAGAAAGGGGGGAAAGCAGAATGTATATGCAAGGCTCTCTGAGGCAGGAGTGAAGGCAAGGCTGCTCCTTCTGAGACACCCAGCTGTGAGGTGTAAGAACCTCATGTTTTAGTGTAAGAGGCCTCAAAAGGTTTCCTTCTCCATCAAGGCAGAACCACTAGAAACTAAGAAACCAGCAATGTAATTGTTGATAGGCTTTGAATGTTTTTGTTCTTATCTGTATCTCATACAGTTCCTTAAAGTGCACTAATCTGTCTACATTCCTAGTATTCACAGTGCTGATTTTTTAAGATGTTAATTCATCATTTGGAACAAGAATAACCACAAGGAAAGGAGAAGTATCATTGCTTAGTTCCTGGCATGTATTTTAGGTGTTGAATATCTAGCAAAACATTGCCCATGGCTCTGAATTTAACAGTAGTTTAGGTAACAGAATAAAGGCCTTTCTGCCAGTGACACACATTATCATATGTGAGAGAGATAAATCATACAATTTTGTAACGTTGAACAGTCAAGTAACTTCCTTTTTGTAAATATTCTGATATTCCTTTAAAGAAAGGTAATGGTATTTAGCACTTCTGAAATCCAGACTGTTTGGTAGCTGTCTGCAGAACAAAACAACTCCAAACTTCCATTAGATACCTATAAGCCAGTATCTCAGCCTACACAAAATGTAGGTTCAGTTAATACTGTTAAGGGGGAATTTTAAAACCTTTTTTACAAAGAATACGAAAGTATCAGTGTAACTTTCTCAGCATTAGTGACCTTGGTTAGCAGTGAAATTCAGAAATAAGAATCTTTCTATGAACAGTGTCCAGAGCTCAAAAGACAATTCAAAATTTAAAGCAATCCCTACACAAAGCTTGTGGTTAAGATTTGACTGCAGGGGTTCTTGAGCTCTGTGTCCCAGGAGGGATAAAACCTCCCACACTCGAGCCCCTGATCAGTGTCACAGGCTGTGCTTGGCTCGTTGGTGAGCAGAGTTTAATGATACATCTGTCACAACTGTTAGAGAATTTATACAGTAACCAGCGCAATTAAAGCAGAGCAGGCAGGTTTGGCCAATACCTGCTGAAAAGGCCTTATAGCTCTTAAAACTCTCACATTTACTCTACTAGTTATACAGCTACTGCAGGAACTACATGAAGGTATCTGATTAAAAATTTTAGTAGTTAGGAGTTAAACATCAGAGGAAGACAATTATTGCTCTTTCTTTTTTTTTTTTTGCATTTTACTTTTTGTATTCAATTGCCTTTTAAGCCTCTGTTAAAAAAGCCCACTAACATGGATTGCCTGCTACTGAGATGGATGCAACAGCTCCTCAACACCACATAGAAACATGGAAAATATTTTTGGCTAAGAAGTGAAAGCTGTAGCATTCAGTTACTGTGGATGTAACTTAACACTTATTTGTTTACTGTGTCTTTACACAAAGTGTTGCCAGGAGACATTGCCAGGCTTATTTTCAGTGATGCACCACACAGACTCCCTGCAGAGTGTACGCTTCCTCCTTTATTTTGAATATTTGATAATGGATTCCTTGTTCTGATTAAGAATTGTTTGCTGTCATATTTTCTGTTTTGGACTGTATTTGAAGTCATCATCGTCTTATTATATATAATAAGAACTTGGACATATGATCTGCACCTTGCATGTTTAAATGAATAGTAGTCCACAAAGCCAAATTCTACTGCCTTCCTCTTGTAGGTAATTGGAATGAAATATACCTTTTTTTAATTGAATTTTTGATTGCAAAGCAAGATAAGCAATATTTAGCTGGTGAAGAACTATTTGGGTGACTACACTCTTCTTGTAGGGAATATAAGCAGCACAGTCTTGAAACTTGAATCCTTGCTGCTGGAGGATTTTCTTTAGCTCTGATGGAACCTAATGCCTCATTTTTGTAAATTTAAGTGTGTGCAAGTTTGTGTGTGGGTACAGAAATACAGTGCACATATGATATTAGATAATAATCGTAAATATTCTATTTATCATTGGTACCATTTCTTTATACTGTAGAATTCTATGTTTCTTATGTACATGTACCATGCAGAATGTCAGCATTTATCTTGGTAAGCATATTCAGTATTCAATGTACACTTGATAATATGCTCAGTGTTCTTCAAGCTGCTTTTAGATTTTGAAAACTGAAGGTATTTTTGTTTGGCACGGCTGCATCATGCACAGAGCTGCTGAAGAAAGGTGAAGATTTGACTCTAGTCAGTGGACAATTCAGTTTTTAGACACTGCAAAGTCGTGAGTGTGTCTCATTGTGATGCTGAGGACAAAGCTGATGACTGATGGTAAAGGTTTTGTGTTCTGACATGCAGATGGGGAAGTGATTTGAGGGAGTGGGGGAAGATTTTTGTAGTGTTGAGCCTCTCCCCAGCAGCTTCTAATGACAGGTTGCACCACCTCTTCTGCTGACACATCTACCCTTGTGCGGAACACAAATGAGGAAATACTTGCTACATGGTTGGCAAGATGATTGGTAACAGTGTTGACAGAAATTATCTGTCTAATCTAACACTTCTAACACTCCATGGTATTGTATATTTGATGTGTGGGAGAATTTATTTACAAGAGTATCAGACCTGGAAAAATGGTTGAATGAGGCCATCCAGATAGTAGGGATTGTTGCCTCTTTTAAACTTAATTTTATAACAGAAAAAGAACTGATTGGTGGTGGGGTTGTAATATGTTTAGGACTGAAAATTCTCATGCTGCACACAGTTGGTGGGTGAAATGCAATACCACAGAAATTCCTCTTTCTTTTTTTTTTAAATAGACTAATTTTTTGAGCACTAATCATATTTTTTTATCTTAGGGTGCAGTAGAAAAAGGAGAACCAAATCTGTGCTTCATGAGGTGTCAGAAAGGAACCGATTTGAGCCCCTAAGTCTCCTTCAGTTCCTGGTCTGTGCAGAAGCAGCAGTGAGTTGCACATCTCCTGAAATATGCTCTGCAGTCCTGGCTGTTGTAGAGCAAGGCCAGAATGTCAGGCACTCAGATGAAGGCAGTGGATCAAAAGCTGCAGGAGCAAATGTTCCTTTTAAGTCAACAGCAACAACACAATGACACGTATCTTGTGCTTTACCTACCTGCTGCTGGCTGTTAAGTAGTAAAACCATCTCACAAATGCCAAGAGTGTCATCAGAGTTGTCTTGTATTCTCATAGGCAGTTGGCAATGCTAAGCTTTGGTTATCATCTTCAATTTTGAGGCTTTCACTGTGCTAATTAGCATGACTAATTAAAAATAACTGGATTCCCTGAAGTTCTTTGCTTTTTTATTTCAGCACTAGAACATTTTTGGGGTTTTTTTTGTTTTTCCACTGAAGAATTAGCTGCAGTTTTAACTGAGAGGTACAACTAAAAGGAATTCTGCTTAGGTATTAATATGATTAATTTTTAATAGTTTTCTAATTAATTAATCTTTAAAAGTAAGACCCTTTAGTATAGCCATAGACAGTAAATAGATCTTCTTGCAAGGGTTTATGTGTTATAGATCTGTTAATTTGTAATTACCAGAGTAGATGGCAGTTGTTTTCAAATGCATAGGGAAATGATTTAGCAGCATTTCGTTATTTAATCCTTTATAGTTGTTTCTCATCAAACAATGTGTACTGTGTTTGGATCAAGTAGTTCTTACTGCCTGTAGAGAACCTTCTGTTTTATCCAGAATTATTGGATAATGGCAAAATATCTCTGGTAAACTGAGCAGCTGAGGTGAACAGGCTGAGGATGTTTTTATTTGTTCCATGTGTTATTGTCATTTTATGTTAGACTGTACTTTCAGTTCTTCATATTTGAAAGTCATTAAGCAGCCTTCCTGCTTCACTTCAGTGCTGTTGCTTCATGTATTTATTTGCTTATTGTTTAATTGTAAAATAAAACTTTTCCTCTGAGAATTTTGAAAAATCCTCACCCACTCTGCACAAGGTATGAAGTAATCTCCATTTCCTGGCCTAAGTTTTTGCATAATACCACAGTGCACAGCGGTGGAACAGCTGCAACATCCTGACTGAAAATTCTGCATTCTGTCTGAGGAGGGAATGTGGTGTAAGCAGGCCAATATTCTGTCCTTGAGACACTGCAATGTCTACAGAATTATCTAAAAAATGCCAACTTCAGCCAGGAAGGACTGTTAATTGGAGAAAATTTCCTGCCGGGTTTAGAGAGCACATTAGGAAAGGCAGTAGCTTTATCTAACAAGTTGTTTTCCTGCAAACAAGGATTTGATGAAAGACCAGAGAGCCACACCTCTGTGCATAGGTGTGGGAAGAACATTTATCATTGCTTTGTTTGGGACTCAAATGACGTTGCTGGTTTTTAATTTACTGAGGTGATAAGCAGCCTGACTTCTGTCTCAGAAGGCACATAGGCATAGCCCAAAATGAATAAAAATCTCTATCACGGACCATCTTGCTGTCCTTTTCTATTTCTCTAACTACTTAACTACTTCTTCCACAGCTGTTGGTCTCATTTTGACTCCATGCAATTCTCAGGGTGCAAAAGATACAGCCACTTACTCCAGTTACTCTTGTGTTGGTTATTTTGGCTGGAATCCTACTACAGCTGCTTCTTGTCCTTCATAAAACATCCCTGGGGACTGAAATCCTTGTTCTGATGACAATGAGAATATTTTCAGCTTGTCTCGGAGTCAGGTGGATGCTCCTAAAACCACTACACTGGAGCATTTTAGCCTACAGAATTTAAATATACCAACTGTGAGACCGTTCCTCACTTGGCAGTGCCATCAACTAATGCTTTGTGATCCCCTTTGTGGGGTTAAGTTTATAGCACAGCTTCATCTTCCTTGGTTTTTATTTTCATCATAAAGCCACAGCAATTTCGAGGCACCACTATCAATGTGGATGAAGCAGGAAGAGATACCGGAGATATTTGTAAACTGGAAGCATTAAGTAATTTCTCAGATGAGATTAAAGAAGATGGAGATGAGGACAGTAGAGCAGTGGAGCAGGTTGTCCAGGGAGGTTTTGCAGTCTCCAACCTTGGAAGTTTTCCAGCCCTGACTGGATTAAGCTTTGAGTAACCTGATCTTATTGCTGACCCTGCTTGGGGCAGGAGGATAGACAAGAGGCCTTCTGAGCTCTTTTCCAACATCAATTGTCCTAGTATTCAAACCTTTGAGATCAAGAAAAACTCGGTGTCTAACATCTCACAAGGCCCATAAAACCTGCCACAGTGTGGCATGATGTCCACCTGCAACACCCTCCTTTAATCCATAACCCTTTTTTTCCAGTGAGACTGCTCCCATCTACTTCTGTTAGATGACCTGTATGTGTGTGGAATGCTACCTAAACCCCATTTCCCATATTCACTGATCTGCCACAGACCCAAGTACAAAGGTTGTACTTAACCCTTGCGCCCAAGGCTGCAACAGAACTTGGATTTTACTTGTATGACCTTATACTAGAGAGGGAAGGGAAGGGAAGGTATACTCTATTCATTGTATTGCAGGAAGCCTTATTTTCCTTTGCATGGTCAACTACTGAAGTTAATTCCTTCACTTCTTTCATGTTGACAATACTACTGTATGTGATCAGTTAATCTGCTATCCTACCTTTCACGCTTTTATCCCACTGTTTGCGATAGAAAAAACTTTTTGTCCCAGCCAGTCAAGCCACTTTACTCCACTTTACAGCCATTCTTTACTTTCCATTTTTTTTCTAACACCTAAAATAAATGAATGACATCTTGCATTCTAGTTTTTAGTTTTGCTTATTCTGCTTTCCCTCTTGTTCCCTCTGTTCAGCAGACAAGAATTTGCTTCTGCAGCTCTGTGCCACTGCTCTAACGGCTGCACTTTATCTCACAATTCTTGTGCAGATTGCCCACCAAAAGGCTGTTGCACATCAGAAAGCACATGGCAAACACAGTGGGAAGGCATCCATTGGGGAGAGGGCTATGAAGGGAAAATGGGTCTTCTTTGCACACTACATAAGGATCTTCTTTCCTTGGGAGAACTATAGTGTGGTTAGACACACTGAGTATTAACTGGTCAGTAATTTTCAGTGCCATTAGCTAGTTTTTGATATATGAATATGTATACACACACAGAGATATGATATATAAATGGTGTTTGAACTAACCCAATACTGAGCTTTGTCCAACTGCTTTGTCTCCCGAGGAGCACCCAGTACTGTGGACACTGTGGAAACATATTTTAGATGTTAACAGCGTGATTTTTCCTCACAAAGAGCAAATCATAACATGTGAATCCTGCAAACTGCAGGCTCTCTTCTTGGATTTTAGGAAGTATTCAGCATCCTGCTACAAAGGAACCTGACTGGTATCACTGGAGGAAGAGCTCAACTGAGTTTTAGTCCTTTTGAGTGTCTCATTTTTAGTACAGAAGATCTGTAAACTGAACTACACATTTCCTATAAAAACAATTCTCAACAAAACACAATTAGTCCAGAGAACTGGCCTCCTTTTTGTGAGCTCTCTGACTGATAATGTCACAACTAATAGAGGACTGGGTGCTAAGCCTTGGCCATTGTTCCATTTCAGTTGATAAAGTATCATCAGCTTGTAATGGCCATTGTTCTAATATCAGCCTGGGCACAATAACATCACTGTTCCCTGTCTCCTGCCCCCCTGGCCTCTGTAGAGTTAAACTTTATGCAGGATGCATGTGGTGGAACTAACAAGACAATTCGTTGAATGCTGTCTCCATTTTCAGGTTTTCAGAATACTTGACTGACATTCGTTAATTTAACCCCTTAGTGACCTGTTAATTACAACATATAAAATAATCCTCATTCTATAGCTGAAGAAATTGGAGGATATAAAACTAGACATGAGTGCTTATGACAGCCCTCTGAATTCACTGTGCAGGACACTATTCATCCACAAATTTAGGAGACTAGAAATTATTTTTTTTTATACCACAGGACACTAAGACAAAATATGCACTTGTTTAGAAAGACACAAGCACCCCCCCATGATAGAACAAAAAATAGACTCTGACCAGTGGATTCTCACTCCACAGCCATTGAGCTGCTGATGGAGCATAAAGGAAAATGTGACATACTGTGGGTATGTTTTTCCTAGAGTTAGTAGCATGAGCAGCATTAGTTCAGTATCTGTACCAGAAGGTTTGGCAGCATAAAGCTCAACACAGGGCGTCTGAGCAGGGATCCCATTTCTAGCCAGGCTGTGTAGCTCCTGCTCAACTGACTGCTGCCAGAACTAGGTTGGTGTGAGGGGCTGCATTATAGGTGCCCCTGCATCAGTGAGAGTCCCAGGCAGGAGGAATCCAAGGTTACTGCTGAGCAAGCTGCTGTATAATTTCGTTTTGGTATCAGCAGGGAAAAAGCAGTGAATTATCAGTGGTTCCATTCAACTTTCAGTTAAGCCACTCAAGCCACAAAAATTTGTTTTTCTTTCATATTCAGATGTGGATATTTAGATATAATGACACTTTTTTGCAACTTCTCAAGTGATACTATATGTGATGTTCTTGAAAATTAGCATGCTATATTTTGGAGATACAGCCTCTGTTTGTTTTTAAGCTAGCTGCTATTTTGTTTGTTAAATAATTTGACTTTTTTTTTTTTTCTTCAAAATCTATGTGTGTGCTTGGTTGTGTTCCCATTTGAACACATTACAGAGATGATAAATTATTTTTCACTGTGTTGTCCTAAACTACAAATGTATTAAGTCACAAAAGCAAATTTTGCCTCAGAATTCAGTCATATTCTGGTCTTTCAGCAGGTTTTCTAGTTCTTCTTAGAATGCAAATATGGTTTACTCACTGATTATGTACAGTAGAAGCAGAAGTGGACCAATCACTTGATTGGTGTGGCATATCTGGTATGTCATGTATTAATTCATACTGAAGAACCATCTTTTCTATTGCTGTAATAGATTGTGATAATTTACTTAAATCAGTGGCAACACCTGACCAAACACAGCAACTCTTAATTGGCAGCAAACTAAAAATACAGTTCAAAGATATTTATGAAATCATTTGTTTGAACAGTTAACAAATAAACTTTATTTTGGGATGGCTAGTGAGCTTCCTCAACTGAGCTTCCTTCTATTACAAAACATTACTAAATGAGGTCAAGTTGTTGGGATTTCATAGATAGTTGAATCTATAAAGCCTGACACACAAAACTTTAAATAGACTTATATTAAAGGCGTATTAAGCTGGATGGAAATTACAGTTTGTTTATGGCACCCATAAAACACTAATGGCCCAACAGCCAAGACTGTTTTGCCATCCTGAAAGACTTCAGCCTTGAGCACAGGAATCACTAGGGGAAATCAGTTTGTGGTGATTTTTATAAATACATTTTAATAATACAAAATTGTAACAAGCAACCATAATCAACAGTTTATTTTGATGCTAAGGTAGAAAAACAGACCTTAAAAATGATTCCAACTTCAGAGAAGTGACAACCAATGCTAAATGTGTCTGTCATTTTTTAATAACTTACCAGCTGTTATTATTTGTCTTTGAAAAAGTATTTATCAGATATTTCTGTAGAGACATAATAATCAACTCTATGCATCATTTAGTCTTAGAATCAAATCTGACAATCAGTTGGGCACGTGATTAACTTTAGCTGATAAGTGGTTGTACACATGATTTGATTGAATTAAACATTAAACACCGAGTGTAATAATAGGTGGAAATAGGTAGAGGTAGATGGCAATAACAAAGAGCAATTTTTTGCTTACTTTCTCTAAGTATGGACTGTTCTTGCTGAAAAGGAATGAGAAAGTCAGTCCAATGCCCTCCTACTGTGAATTTGGCCTTTCATCTTCAAAGCACTTTCCAAAGCTTTATTAATTATCTTTACAACAGTCCGTAAGGCTAATAGATAAATACCTACCTCCTTATGACAAACTGAAACATAAAGGTGGAGCCATTGGTTGGCAGCCACCTGGTGAGTCAGCACTGAATCTAAGATCAAAATCCAGAAGTGCCAGTGACTCGTTCTGTTGGTCAGTCGCTGGATTTAGTCTTTCTCAGTCTTGTCTTCCTGTGTGCCAAAGCCTTGCTTTTGGGGTTTTTATTCCTCTTGCTTTCTTCCCATTTGCCTTCTGCTTTCCACAGGCCCCACTGGAGATCAGATCATGTGCACATGGGCAGGTACAGTTTTGAATTTTCTTTCTTCCCTCATCCTTCCCTACTTAAGGAAATGCCCAGCCTTCTTGTCCCCTTATGTCCTACTGTGCATTGTAGAGAAAGCAATAAACCTTGAATTCACAGAATCTTCTATTTGTTAATTTGACATATCAGAGCATAATTATGTAATTTTGCTGATTAAATGCCTGTACCTAACAAATCACAATAATTAATCTCACGTGTTGAATGAGTTAATGAAATACTTGTTTTGATGGCTTCCTATATATCTCCAAGTCCAGGCACCTATACAAAATGCTAAGGAACTATTTTATTCCAAACAGTGATTCTCACAGCCCATATCCATGTATTTCATTATTTAAGGAATAATGATTTTAAGACAGGCATGTTTCCTTGGACAATTTGGAATGATTCGCACTTTCCCAGTGAGCATCTCCTTCGGTTCCAACTACAACCTGTTAGTCGCTACAAGAGCGCAAGCTTATGCATTGCAGAGGCCTTGGTTTCTTCTTCCAGAGTGCCTTCTAAAATTCATTCAGAACAAGTTTCCCATTAAGACTCATCCATGGGTTCCCTTGGCTTCACGGGATCATCCTGATGGGAGCTGTGTTAGGCCAAATTTAGGCCATACAAACTGCAGCTAAGGGATAGTGTTTCAACTTGGTGGTGGCAGGGTTTTCCAGTGGAAAATGCTGGACACAAAGACTGGAGTAGGTTTCTTAAAGGTGAATGTGGCTCTCAATCTTCCTGAACCTCAGTTCTTCCCCAGTGTTTTTTGTAAAACCTAATGCAAAAATGCTGCTGTGTCTCAATGTAGAAATATCAGCAAAGTGCTCTGACAGGAAAAGCCCAAAACCTGCCATACTAATAAACACGTGCTGTCCTAAAGATCCAACAGCATCAATAGGGTTTTTAGAGAGTAGGAATTTGATCTGTTTTTCTAAATTTAGGCATCTGTTATCATCTGAGATGACAGAGGGTATCCTGTCTGCCACACAGTTATACCCGAGAAAAGCTCAGGTCTCTACAGAATCTACATTGTATTTACCGTTTGGATGTTTTGGTGTCACGGGGGTCTCTCAAACTAGATGCCTGTGTTTAGGGAGCTTATTTTGACCCTACATAACATATAGTCACTGTTCAGTTTTTCATCTAAATTATTCGCTGACTTGAAACCTGTTATTGACAAAGCATAAACAAAATACTTGTTTTGCAATGGGAGGTACGAAATCAATTGCTGGCAATAAGAATGTGGTCAAAACAGAAAGACTACAGAAGAAAGGAATTCACAAATGAAAAACCTGTGCTCCTCAGAATGGATGTGAATATTGTGTAAATATATATTAGTTAGAGGTTTAATGGTGACAATGGTTGTCTTTCATAATTATATGTTACAACAACTCTTCTCTTTGTTCACAAGGTTAAATACATCACAAAAATGCTTCTGACCATGTCTGACACCCACCTTCACTTAAGAAACATCCTCTGCCTGTTTATCCGATATAATTTCCCAACCACTTTGGAGCCCTGTACTTAATTGACTATGGCATGGACTCTCATCCTGAAAACACTTGGAAGCATGTGTATAATTAATGCTTGACTTTTTCTACTGAATACAGTAATGGGCAATTATTTGTTTTATAGGACTGAAGACATAATTAGTGAGCAGCCCATAGATTTAAAAGACTACTTACTTGAAATTTACCTTGAAAAGCAACTTAAGTCAACCTCTTCTGCAGTGAAGCAAGAGCCCTCCCTCAGCTCCAACTGAGGTCAGAAAAAAAAAAATCAATGTACTATATTAAGAGACAAATTGAACTCCATTGATCTTGCTATCGTTTTACTTTTTCAATGCGTGAACTTATGCAAGGTAGTTTAAGAATATAGCTAATATACATTGTACTGGTATTTGCTGGTATATAATTGGAACTGGTATTTGCAGTATCAGTAATACACAGAATTTGTTAGGGTTTTTCCTTATCATAGTTGTTTGAAAATATTTTCTCTTTTTCCTGATAGTGGTATGTCAGGACAGGATTTTTGCCAGGCTTCATGTGACCAGAACTCCTGATGTTGCTGACTTTCCATCTTGGTTCCCTTAATTTATTAATGTTTGATCTCCTGATGACAAAATCTTAGAGATCTGATTGTGTTTGTTTTATTAATGTTGATTTAAGTTGAATTGACTCATGAACACTGAACACAGACTTATTTTTCATGAGCAATTCTTCTGTAACATCTTTGTATATTCAACCTTTCCCTAAATTCAAATCAACATTGTGATGTTGACAGGATGAGTTTTTGACCATTTCTTCTTCACATGCGCTGACTCTTCTTGGTGGATCTTTAGTGGGATCTGTTTCCTCTTGTCCTATTCACCTCCAAGGAGAGTTTGGCTCCATCTTCTGTGTGTCTTCTGACAGTACTGAGCTGTGCTCTGAGCCTTCTATTCTCTACTGTGGACAGGCCCTGGTCCTTCAGCTTCTCTCTTATGTGGTGTGCTCCATCTCTCTGACCATCTTGGTGACTCTTTGCTAAACTCATTCCAGTATGTCAATGTCCTTCTTGTCCAGAGAAATGGTCACAGTATTCCAGAGGCAGTCTCACAGGTGCTGAACAAGAAAAAAGATCAATTCCCTGGATCTCCCAACAATGCTCTTGTTAGAACAGGTCAGGGTTGGCCTTGTCCGCAGCAAGGTCACAACTGATCCATGCTCAATATCTTGTCTACCAGGCTTTCCTGATCCACTTCTTTTTAAAATTTTCAAAGGGCACTTACATTGAGACCTAATTTTCCTAATTACTGAGATGTATCACAATTTGTGCCATTAAGCATGGTTGTTCCATGAAAAATGTACTTTATCCAACTATCTGGTTTAGGATAACAGGTCATTTCATCCATTTGGGAGTGCTAGCCATAATGATAGGGTGGAGAAGTATTAGATAATAGCAAGCTATGGGTCATATTTGTGTTTTCCTGTTAGCTGATTTAAGGTACTGAGTAGATTTGTGGTCAAGATATTGGGGGGAAAAAAAGAGCTCTGCAAAACCTGTGAGCCCCGTTTCCAGCTCTGATAGAGCAGTGCTAGCACAGAGCTGAAACTGAGGGCTAAGACCACCACTGTGGCCAAAGTCTTTGAAAAACATTACAAGGCAGAGGGGTTTGGATCTTGTCCCTGAGCACACCACATGAATGTACTGGTGCCAACATATTCCATGTACTGTTTTGGATATTGGGGGTCTCCCCAGCAGCAACCCTGTAATATGATTCAGGTCAACAGGAACAGAGAGAGTGCTTCCCATGGTATTACCTTAACTTTCACTTCAGATAAGTTAGAAAATTAACAAAACTATTAATATGGATGTTTTTGTTAGAACATTTATAAAGAAATGTCAGAGCAAACTTAAATTTTCAGTTGTTTATTTTTTAAAAATTTTTAAATTGCTTTTTAATGCTGGCTATCTTTTAATAAAATAGCCTGAAGATGCACAAAGCTTTCTATGGGAACAGCTTTACCTGGCTGAAACAATAGTTGATGTTTTACCATGTTAGTGAAACCACACACCGTCAGTGACAGGAGGGTATCTGACTGAGTAAGATGGGTAAACTATTCTTTGAAAGCTAAGGCCAGAAGTTACGAGAACTGAAAGCTAAGTAATTGTACAATGATGGCTAATTACTAGATTCATATGTTGTTATTAGTTTTATGAAACAAAATACAATGCTAACCCCAAATAATATTAATGATATTGTAGAAGGAGAAAAGATGCCTTATTAATTCTTAGTAAGATATGGCAACCTAGTTGATCACTGTCTAACATCAAATAAAGTCAGCATGAGGTTTTTCTTGTACTCTTGACTGTATGTGAGAATCATCTCTGCAGGTTTTGCTAAAGATGTGTTTGGCTCAGTGTCATGCCCCAGTGCAGAGCCCTGTTCACACAGGGTGCCCTATGTGAGTGAGGGGCTCCACGTGCAAGACTGATGGCTACAAAACTGATGGCTCTTGAGGTGGATGGTATTCATATCTCTGCAGAACAGTAACAATTAATGATTTTGTTTGCTGACAAATATTTACTGCATCTTGTACTTATAAGTACTTCTTGTACTTTATGCTTTGCCTTCCAAAAAATTACTTTCAAGTTGTGGCTAATTTGAACATAAGTATATATTGGTCTCTGAAGACAAACATGTTTTTATAAAGACTGTTCTGGGAGAAACAGAAATTGATAATGCAACTGAAGTTCTTCGCTTTACGTGCTGTGGATCACTGATAGTACAGATTGTTCAGCTCACACTAATGGCAGGTCAAAAGACACTTTTGTTCCCTGGTCCACTTCTATTCCAAAAAGTAAAATTCCAAAAAGTAAATTTTTGTTTGTTTGTTTGTTTTTTTCATTGAAATCAATGGAAACTAAACATGTGCCTGAAGTTAAAAATGTGGTTTTGAGTATTTTCTTGGCACAGAATCAGAGAAATCACCTTGCAGAAAGGTGAACAGTGATGTCAAATTCTGACTGTATAAAGAGGCCAGCCATAACCTCCAACAGGAGCTGTTCAAGAGAAGAATACCTTCTACTTGTAACAGAGTTTCTTTTTTAAGGGATACAAATACTGTATGACTTGCTTTCACATTAGATTTTATTGTATGACCAAAATTCCTGAACAATGAATTACAGAATAAAGGCAAAATTCGTAGGTATTAGAAGGCTGTGGGGAAAATAACAAATCCCAGTGTTTTCACATTGCACACTAAAATACACGCAGGTAACAAAATACAGTTTATTAAGCATTGTTATATTATTTAGTAACAGAACAATGACACCCTGTAGGAGACAAACTGCAGTAAGTTCTAATGAAGAAAACAAACCAAATGAGCCTACATTGCAGATAGGCTGTTATCTTACCCTCTAGATTCATTTCAGTGTCTTCCTCAGCACAGGGTTCCAGTTCAAGTAAATAATAGCCACTCTTGAGAATGAATGTGCAGTATGATATAGGGAGCCTGCAGAAATGTTACTTCTGGCAGTTGGTTGCAAAATACCCGCTTGTCCCTAAGTAGATGCAGTGTTTTCTTTTCATTACTCTTTTTCTTTTTCTCATTTGGTACAAGATGTTTTCCTTGTTTGTGTTTAGGTTACAGTGTTTTCTCATGGTTGAGAAAGATTGGACAAAAGGAGTCGTTACAAATAACACATGATTTTAAGCAGGTTGTTTTGCTCACTAGTGAGGCTGTTGCTTATCGGTTGCAAACATCTTAGCCTGGAGCTGTGAGCACAGAGCTGGGTCATCCCCCTGAGCTGGAGCTCTGTATAACCCAGATAATTCTACCTTCTCCAAATAAACTTCTCCATTCTGAATTTGCTA
Source organism: Serilophus lunatus (assembly GCA_013399895.1). Lineage (NCBI taxonomy): Eukaryota > Metazoa > Chordata > Aves > Passeriformes > Eurylaimidae > Serilophus > Serilophus lunatus. The sequence goes on along the minus strand of VXBA01004775.1, from coordinate 118,276 downwards.
GAGCTTCCAAATGTTTTTCTCACAAAAGTCTAGCTCTGGTCCTGAAAATGAAGATTGTTCCAGGTTAAAATGGCAGCGGTCAATCATCTAACCCTGAGAGACAGGAGTTCTCATTTTGAAGTCTGAGTGGACCAAATCCAATAGGAGCATCACCCTGTGGATCTCAGAGCAAGTGGGAGGGAGTAGACATTTGCTTAATGACCTCAGTGGGTATAGATACTTAAATTGCTAACATGTAAGTGAAATGAGCAGTTTTGGAATAAAAAGCATCTCTTTTGAAAGGAAGCAAGAATCCTAAACAACCTGGGAGACCTTTCTGCACCTCATCCCTGCCTGTTTCCCTGTGCAAAAGCACTGCCACCTCTAGGTGTCATCCGATACAGGGACGGTAGTTCTGAGCCTTCAGTGCGTGGAGTTACGAGCAGCAGCCACAGCTTTCCGTGCCTAAGTCATAGCAGGGGGCAGCACAGTAAAGGCTTTTGTGCTTCACCCTTCAAAAGACACAGATCATATATATTCTTTCCAGTTTTGCTAGGCCTTGTATGAGCTAAATGAGTAAAAAGCCACTTTTGCACACCAAGAGGTGCACCTTAATGAAGAATGGCAACAGCATGATAATTAAACTTCATGAAACCTCTCAGCTGAGTGTATGATCTGAGTGTGCATGAGGTCTCTCACTATGATTCAGGCTTCTTTGCTTAAACCATGATGATGATTGTGGGTATTATTTTGTAAAATTGCTATTGCTATGCATTCAGCAGCTCTATTACAAGCACAATGCTTAAAGAAGCTGCCACTGATGTGGGCAGTTGTTTAAAACCAAAATATATCCTCTCTTATGTTTTAAGACATTTCTTTCCTGGAAGTGTATCTGATTATTCTTAGCATCATAGTTATGCACTTACCAATAATTAGAACATTTTCAGTTGTTTACATCTTATAGTTGAATTGTTGCTCTGGTTGCCAGATAAATTAAATATACTATAACTATTTTCAGTTCTAGACAGCTGTCTCATTAGAAATGTTTTGAAGAATGTCTCTGTCTTTTGAATAATTTTTACATTTTAATCATAAGCTTAACAATTCTAAAACCCAATTCAGTAATATTTCTTCACTCAATAACTAGAGAGATGACATTAGTATATACTTTTAAGAAAGCGAATGGAATCTATCCACTGAAAAACTTTGGCTAGGAAGACTATAACATAAATGTATGTCTTTTTAATTCAAATCCCATATTTTTTGTCTCCATTTCCACTCTGCCAATGACCATCAGTCAGGGCTGCTCTCCAATCTGCAGCTGGTTGCTGTCCCATTATGGAAATCATTGCTGCAAGACTGCTGAGTCGGGGCTATGCCAAGTAAAACTGGTAACTCCTCTCATACAGCTTCCAGCTATTAAGCACCTCCCTAAATGCATCAGAAATCTGTAAATGCTGTGGTGAAAAGACTCGTGTGAGCCAGTCGACCTGGAAAAAGAGCCGCATCTTTAAAAATATTCACAAGGCCTTCACAAAGCAATCTAATAAAATTTGGATTTAGTGGAGTATTATTAAGTATATTTGGGAATTTTTTTTAGCAGCATCTTAGATGTAAAAATCAAAGTACTCAAGCGACTGTGTTAGGTTTAACATCAGTATTGTAAGGAATGTTCTGTTATCCCCTGTTTGAGGGGGAAAGAGTCCTGAGCTCAGACTTACTTTAATGAGCCTGTGGGGAAAGATCATCAGCAAAGTGGTGGCAAATTCAGGAGAAAAGCTATGGATTTTCCCTACCTGCCAACTGCCCTGCTTTTGGAAGGAAGCAAATGCCTCGTAAATCAGTAATGGCCTTTTAGCTCTATGTCCAGGACCTCTGGACATTTGGCAGGGAAATTGTTAGAAAATGATATAATATATATGGCTTTGGGTATAAGACATTCTAGATGATTGGTACTCCTGGTAGCAGGTTCCCAATGTCATGTGGGGCTCTGACTCTATGGCTGGGACATGTGTGACAAGAAATCCCACTGAGATATAGCAACCATTGCTTTTTAAATTTCATTGCTATGTTTTCTTTGTCTTTTCTCATGCCTTAAATATCACCAAATCAAAAATCATTACCTAGTAGGAAAAATAACAGAGATGATTATTTCACCTCTATAATCTAAGGTTCATCAAGCATTTAGTCACAAATGATTATTTAAACTCTAATTCATCCAGATTGTAATATTGTAATAAAAAGGATTGAGATTGTTGTGTTGCCTTTGGGCTGAGATAAGAGTAACAGTCAGGAGTGAGACCCCAGAAATTCCAATGCATCTGCCTGAGTTGTCAGTAAAAGCACAAGCATTGACCGTTAATAGACTTAAAACAAATTAAATATCAGTTGAATTCGTATACTGCAGGTTTTTTATTTAATATGGAGTAATAATATTAAAAATGTTAAATTTTAGGAAACAACTTTCTTTTTAGCTGTCAGTAAAGAAGAATACAGTTTAAGAAGCAAGGCTTTATATAAAATTTGTCCTGCTTTTGGTGCTAATCTGAGAAAAGATTTTCTGCATTTTTTTAAGGATCATAAGAAGAAGCACAACTTACCTAGGATAACCAATACCATTGAAGTAGCAATTTTAGGCTTCTTATGTTTATATGAATTTTTATTTCTGACTTTTTTTTCCAATGTATAGTTCCCTTTATGCAAAGGATAAGCTGTGATTTGTGTATAGGAAGCCATCTAATTAATGTAAGAAATACTTTGAACAAAATCACAGGAGTGGCAACACCAGAACAGATTACTGGTCTCTTACATCAGGCATTTGCTTCTGGGATGGCCTATATAGTTGGGTAAAAAAAATCCCCAGCCAAGCCAGAAGCAATTTCACATATACAGGAGGGAACTTTGCAGTATTATGCAATGAAAAAAGCATCTCAGCTCTGGCAGCCAAGAGCAATCACTATGTTTTCAACTGCACAAGGACAGATATTTCTTAAATATTTTCATATTATCCTGGGGGAAAAAAAAGGAAAAAAGCTTTTTGTACATTTTGATGGGTGTTTAACTTCTGGTTTTGGTGGTGGCCAGTAGGTCACATATCGTGCAAGACAAATACTTATGGTAGGAACTGGGATGCTTCATCCGAAGCAGAGAGCCTGAGCCAGCATCAAATGAGTGAATTCTGCACCAGCTTCATTAGAACAGCATGTTTTTTCAGTTAAATAGCTAAAATTNCGGGGGCAGCGCCGAGCCCGGAGCCTCCGCGCGTCCCGCGGCCGCCGCTGCAGCCCCATCCCCAGCCGGGCGTCCGGCGGCGCTCGGCCCCTCGGCGGAGCAGCGCACCCGCCGCCCGCGCCGCATAAGGCCAAGGCTTTCCGACTTCAGCTACAGTGCTGGCTAAGTCGGGGAAGGCAACACGGAGAGAGCCGCGCGTCCCCCCCTCCTCTCGGCAGCGGGCATGGCGCGGGCAGCGGAGCCGCGGGGCCGGCGGNGTACATTTTGATGGGTGTTTAACTTCTGGTTTTGGTGGTGGCCAGTAGGTCACATATCGTGCAAGACAAATACTTATGGTAGGAACTGGGATGCTTCATCCGAAGCAGAGAGCCTGAGCCAGCATCAAATGAGTGAATTCTGCACCAGCTTCATTAGAACAGCATGTTATTTCAGTTAAATAGCTAAAATTTTGATACCTTGTTTAGGTTTTTTGTTTTGTTTTTTTTTTTTTTTTCCTGGGAAGCTCCGAACTGGGAGCACTGCCATTTGCAGGTGTCCTAACCACTGCCTTAACGATACTTATTTCTTCTCTTACCAACCCCAGCTTCTTGACGTATACTCAAGAACGACACCGTTTTTAAAACGCCATCAAACAAGAGGGCAAGAGCAGGGAGCCCAGCCCTCGGCAGGACGCGGGGCCGCTCTCCGTNTGGGATGGGATGGGATGGGATGGGATGGGATGGGATGGGGGACACCGGACCCAGCGTGTCCTGGCGGCGGCTCCACGCTGGGAGCCCTGTCGGGTTCCTCCGCGGCGGCGAACTGTGCCCACCGCGCAGCGGAGTGCGGTGGATGTGCCCGCAGCGCCTTTAGCATCTGTTTCTTGTTTCTCGTTTAGGATCTGTGGTTGCCTATTTAACGTCTGCAAAGTTTCTTCTTTATCTTGGGCATGCACTGTCCACCTGGGTAAGTAAAAGCTGCTAAAAGGAGCATTTTTTTTAATCTAGCCAGGACTTACCTGAGTCTTATTGGTACTTACCAAAAAAATCTTCGCTAGCTAGCACACCACCACAGGGGCATTGCTACATCAGCTCACTGTTACAAGTCTTCATAACCTTTACATGGTGTGTTGTAGTAGGTTCAGCTTTAGTGTAGAGTAGTGCAGTGATCACTTTCTGGATGGCCTGGTACTGTCTCCCTTTTTATATTTCCAAGTGATTATAGAACTAGTGAGAAGAGCAAAATGAGAGACAGTCCATTGCAGCTTGTGTGTGTTTGCTACTGGGAAATACTCAGTGTTTACAGTGGACCCACTACTGCTGCTCATTAGCAAACCTGTTGACACCGTCAGGGCATGTCTGTTCTGTAAAAATATTTGCTTTCTGAAATGCTTTGCTTCTGTGCTAAAGTAACTTAACTACACCAGCTTCTGCTCACTTGAAGGATATTAAAAAAACAAACCTAAAATATGTCCTCAAGGTAGACAATCTGGTTCTATTCCATAGAATAAAATTAAGAATCTGTATATTTTATAATACAGTCTTAAGTCTCCAAGTAGTTGCTTGACTCAAAAAGTGACAAATTTTGCACAAATATTCCTTGGTTTGTGTTTTGGTCCTGCATTTGGACTGTTTTGATGTGTGCATTGAACAAAAGGCTGATCTACAGTTACAACACTTCATGCCTGACTCGGGCAGCATGTCTGTTTCAGTAGCCTGAAAGGTTATACTGATGTTTCTGTTCATGGAAGAAGGCTTTTGAGTGGTATTAAACACACGTTTAAACAAGTGCAGTATTTTGGCAGTTGTTAATATTGCTGAAGGAGCTGAGTGCTGATGTTTGTTTGGCTCACTCCTTTTTAGAGGTCAGGGTTGTTACCTGCAAGAGTCAGACCCACAAACCCTGCTTGCTCCTCTCTGAGCAGTGCTCCCAAACCCGGCAATGGGATTCAGTTAAATGTGAGTAAGGCTGACCAAGCAGAGTTTGAAAACAATGTTGCACACCATAACAAACATTAGACTGCAAGTTGTCTAATGAGCTGGTTACAGTATTAATTGTATATTCCTGGTAGTGTTCTGGTGGATTTTGTGTTGAAAAATCTTGGTTCAAAAGCCCCCCACCAAACCTGCTGAAACAGCCTGCTGAAATAACAGAAATAAAGCTTGTTTTGTATCTCCTAAGCTTTACTGTTCCTGTAGACTGAAGGTTTTTGGTAACAGGAACAGCAAACAAATGTCCTTCATTCTAGAATGGCTCTGTCCATAACATAAAACCTGACAGAAATGGGGTTTTACTGCAACTGAGAGCTAATTAGGTTTCTGTGTTACTATGCCATTCCCAAATAAAAAAAGAAGCTGTAAATGATTAAACACGTCACATCTCAACAAATGTTCAGACTTGAACAAAGTCTAGACTCTTTCAGGCTCTGGCTGAGTAAAGCATTTGAATGTGCACTTGGCCTTGGGCATCTTAATAGGCTGGACTGCTCCACTGAGCTGGAGTCTCAGACCTTATGCTGTTGCCTTTATTTAATCCATTGCTGTCAATCCCTCAGCAGTAAAGAGAGAACAGGATGGAACTGGGCTCACCTGGCTGCTACCAGGCCTAATGCTTCCCAGGAGGTCAGTTGGGTGCAATTTCCCACCCTTATCTGTGCCCCTGGCAGGAGGGAGTAGCCTGGCTACTGCTCAGTTTGTTGACTTCAGTTCTGGGGTGGGACTGTATGCATTCAGTTTGAGTTGATTATAAGGATAATTATAATTACATGAGAGGAAGAGCTGTCTTTAAATAGATGATGAGGGTAAGCAGCTGTGTGTATTTGTTTTGAAATATCCACATTTTGAGGTGGAATGTTCACAGGGTCTTTAGATGAACTGTACAGCAAAATCATGATTTTACTGGAGTCAAAGGAACCTTCCTGTGAGTTTCAAGTGAGATTGTTTTTCACCCTGGCAGAACTGGCTTGCACTGACCTTTCAAATGCTTAGATTTTTTTAAAAATTACTTTTTTATCTGGTCTAAGTTTAGTAACTGAAACATCTCTGCATAAATTAACCCCCCCCCAAACTTCTGTTATGAAATGTTAATGTGAAAATACTGCTTTGGCTCATTATCTGAGCTTAATAAACAGTTATCCGGGATGATCAAAGCTTAGCTCATCCCCCTGCATTTATTTTAAGTGAATTTCTATCAAGAAATATCTGGGGTCATAATAAGTTTAAGTGAATGCTGGACTTGGGAAATTACATCCTTATGGATTTATTGCTGGGATATTTTCTATATATTTTTACTAATTAACCATAGAATATAAGCAGAACATATTTACAGAAGACTTTAGGTGTCTCTTGAGTGAAAATTAGTTTATTATGTATGAAGGGGAATACATAAGATGATCATGCTTATAGTAGAATTTTTCATTGGTCTTAGTTAAAACATATGAAATATGTAGAGTTTTTCTCTGAACAGATGAAATTCTTTCCACATGGTTGGAATATAATTGTTTTTCTGCTTATGGTTAGGGAAATAAAGATCAATGTTTACACAATGAAGTGTTTACAGAAGCCTCCTTCAGGGACCCTAAATAACATTAAAAGGCAAATGCTTTTACTGTCTGTACTATATTGAAGACTTTAATTGAAATGCAGTTACTTTGACCCTCCAAGTAACATGCTTTTTGTGTGTCTCGATTGCAGTAGTACGTGGTTAGATTTGGCAGGCTTTGCTTTTTAAAAGTACTTCCGTGTGGCACCTCCCCCAGCCCTTCAGAATATTTGAGGTCCTTAGAAATTTGTACTATTTGCTATATCACCCAGCAAGTGTATTTAAGATAAGGCAGCAGAAGAAACCAGTTTCGTGTTTGGTTTGTCAAAGACTAATGTTAGGGACCATTACTAAACAACCCGTGTGCCCTAGAATAATATGGGTGATTTCTATTCATCTGCTTTGCTACTGATTACATAAAGCACTTTCTGTTGTGCATTTCTTGCAATATGTTTAAAAAGAAAGTAAGATGTGACTCCCATCATGTGATAACAGCAAAACCTTTGTGTATTCATTAGCAAGCCTAAAAATATTTTGAATAGTATGGAAATTACTTCGCTTGAGCACGTTTAGCAACTCGGTCTCCCTTTTTTTACCTGGAGCAAGTGGTATCAGAACATGAAAAGCATTAGGTTAAACAAGCAAGAGGTTAAATAGGCTGAACTAGCAATGAGTTGGCAATAGGTTAAATGAGCTCTGGTATTCTACCTCTGAGTAATATGCCAATGCTTAACATGAAAAAGACCTGAAGTCCTTTGGCTTCAGAGACTTTAGGGAACGTTTACCCATGTCTATCCTGAATTGTATGATGACTTACTTTGATTTGACTCACTCTTGTGTTTTAAAGCAGGGCTTAAGCTTTGATCATCTAAGAGCAAACTGCTGTCTCAGAGTTAATTACATGGTATTGGGAATTGTTAAATCTGCTGTTAATATTTGTTCTGTGCTGGAGAATTTCTGTGAGCTTTTTGAGGCTTGTTGGATTTGGCTGCTAACAGACTTTGTCCTGTAGCACTATAATGGAAAATATCTGAGGTTTTTGGAGGTTGTATTGCAAGCTGTAAGGGTTCACTTGATTGGGACAGGTGATCCTGACGATACTAGGATAAAATCAATGGTGACAGAATGTAGTAATAAAAAACCCCAAAATAAAACCAACAAAGAATCCCCACACACCCCGCTCCTGCATGTGTGACAAGCCTTTATTTTAATACACACTCTTTGTCAGGATGCCAGTAAAACAGTGAACCTGTGTGCTTGCAAAGTGCAAGCAGTAATGGTATTTGTGTTCTTTGTTACTCTTGAAGGGAGATCGGATGTGGCACTTTGCTGTGTCTGTGTTCCTGGTCGAGCTTTATGGAAACAGCTTGCTCCTGACTGCTGTCTATGGACTGGTTGTGGCAGGATCTGTTCTTCTCCTGGGAGCCCTTATTGGAGACTGGGTGGACAAGAACTCCAGGCTCAAAGGTTAGATGTCTAGAGCAGGTTATTTCCTCGAGTCACATAAAAGAATGGAGCTTGCTCATTCCCTTTTAAGAAGGGCAGAGTGGTGTTTGAAAGTGACGATTTTACGAAAGTACTGTCAATGACAGGAGAACAATTTTAAGTGATGCCGTATCTGTTACTCAGACTAAACTTGTGTGATATTTAGGGAGGTATGGAAATGCAAAAGGTAAAAACCCACAACTGCTACAAACCAAGTAAAGATCTAATGCTAGCATATACTTGCCTTATTTGTTGTCTTCTGTCTGGTTACAAACATCTTTCACTTCAGTGTAAACACAGACTGCATTTGAATTATATATATTTAAAGTGTATGCTTTATTATATTTATTATATCCTTCTTAAGGTTATAATTAACTCATTGTTACATTCATATCTTTTGTTCTCTGTTTTGATTTAAAACAGTGGCCCAGACATCCTTGATTGTGCAGAATGCATCTGTCATCCTGTGTGGTATTATCCTGATGATTATCTTCTTGTTTAAGACACAGCTCTTGACATTATACCATGGATGGGTTCTTGTGAGTGCTTGAACTTTTATTAATAAAGAAATTAAATAACAAAGAAACTCTGGGGGCATGGGAGATAGCTGAATGGTTTGTTTTTTTTCTAGTCTGTTTAGACTTTCCTGAGAGCTAAAACTGGTAAATGAAACAGATTGTTGGGTAAACAGAGATGAGTATTTTCTGCCAGCAGTTGTAAAGTAAACCTTGCTCCTTGTTTTGTGTGAAGAATAATGCTAAAATGTGTGGATTCAAATGTAGAAGTCTTTTCTGCTTGTGCAGGAAGTGGAGATGTCCATCAATTTTCTCACATTTCTTTCCCCTCATTTCTCTAGACTATGTGCTATATCCTGGTTATCACAATAGCAAATATTGCCAATTTGGCCAGCACTGCCACAGCGATCACAATTCAGAGGGACTGGATTGTTGTGGTTGCAGGGGAAGACAGAAGCAAACTGGCAGGTGAAATATGTTGCCTTTTTAATACTTTACATATCTTACTTTCCAAGCTGATTTTTTTAATAGTGATTTACAGAGATAATAGTGATTTACAGAGATTAGTGCATCTTTCAGTTCCAGATATTATGAGAAAACATCAGGTAAAAGGGCAGCCTTTATTTTGTTCTTCCTTGTTCTGGGCTACACTTACTGACATCAGAAATTACTGTTGTGATTGCAATTCAGTTAGGCATCCTTAAACTTGTTTTGTCTTCCTTTTAGTCCTGCTGCGGCTCTGTCAGGAAAACTAGTCTTGCTGAACAAGCCAAGTGTTGCAATACCTTATTTTTAGGCCCCTGGAATGAAACAGAGAACTCTTGCGAAACTGGCCCTTCTCATAGGGATCACAGAAAGAGGTGCATGAGAAGGAAGTCCAGAAGAGTTAAGTAGGTGGATCAGGAAGTTGCCAATAGGTAATGCTATGAACAAAGGCAGATTTGAAATCTTGCATTTCTCTAGCTTTAGAAGCTCTAACTCAGAGCTGTGGACGCTCTACTTGAAATTGGAAGCTCTACTTTCCTTTGACATCTGATGCTTTTGATCTTAGACTGCAGACTTAATCATCTTGTCTTGCCTAGGAAACATTTTTGCTTCCCCCCATCCTTTCTCATACAGTAGCACTGGAACTACTAGGAGGGAGAAGGAGTTCCCAGTCAAACTTTACTGCAGTTTGGGGGTCATGACACTACTTGGATGTGGGAGATGGGGAATGTCCTTGAGGATGCATGGAACCTGACTCTCCCTTGCAGGGAGTACTCCTGGCCACAAGGCAAATCACACCAAGGGGTGTGTGATGGATCTTTGACTGTGGTTCTGATTGAAGCAGACAGTGTGGGAAGCAGCATTTTTTTTTGTTTGTAATGAATTCCATTGGGCTGTATGGACTCTGAATCAACCCCATAAGGGGAATTAAGCCTCTTGAGACAGGAACTGATACTGAAGTGCAAACAAGGAACAGAGCAGCTTAACATTATCAGGACATTCATATCTCACTAACTCTGGAACTAAAGTTAGTGTGACAGTTTAAATGAAGGAATATTACTTAGCCTACTTATCCAGGAAAGGCAAACTCTTAGATGCATTGGAAGTGTCATACTTTCATTTCCCAGTATACAAATTTTCCTTCAGTCTTATATTCTGACCTTGCAGACCCTTTTTAGGTCATGCCTTTTGTAGAGCATCACTACAGTTGAACTTTCTTCATGAGTGTGAATCACAGGTAGAAAAAGAGTAGCTGCCTGTAAAAGTGTTACTTTTAATAGTTCTCATTAACCTTTCTTCTTGTGTCACATCTTATTCAGTGAATCACCTCCCTCATGCCTGTCCTGCATACCACACCTGAGATAAGGTACAGACCACACCTGCAGAGAACTGCCTGGGAGGCAGTTCTTTTCTGCCTCTTTACTTCTTCATGATCTCAGGCACAATTGTATATATTACTTATTTTGCTGAAAAATCAGGCAAGAGGTTACCCTAAACTCTCATTCAACTTCATTTAAAAATGAAAACAGCCACTGGATTAAGCACCTTAGTTCAATGGACTTCTCTAAAAGATCCCTTCCAGGCTGAGTTAGGACTGGTTTTTTGTGTAACTTGGAGACTGTTGAAGTTTGTTTACTTTAAAGAAAATGAAGCATCAGCATTGACTTTGCAGCAAATACTGTTGTCCATGTCTGCACTGTTACCTTTCCTCAAAGTGGAGCCTAAATTATGCACATTAGTGAAATAGGGAAACAAAAAATTGCCTTTGCTTCCCCTTCTTCATTGCCCTTGGTTAGTTTTCCTGTTCACTCTTACTTAGTACCTCTCCTGAATGGAAATACTCGCCTTCCTCAAATAACTCAAAAAACCAAGCTCAGTTCTTTGAATTTCTGAAGCAAAGTATTATGCAGGTATCTAACTTAACCTAGTTAACCCTCAGTCAAATTGTTAACATTGAATTGACTTAGCATTCTAAATAGAGTAACCTAAAGGTTTCTTTGAATGGCAAGGAGTAATTCTCTACAGATTCAGTCAAGCAGCTTCATATTGGTGTACAGTTTCACTTGCCTTTCAAAAGCTCTAACATCATAGTAGGACTCTAAAATGGGCTTGAGATGTACTTCTAAGCAGTCTGAAGCCCTGATGTGTAAAACCATTGAGTGTCCAGCAGTTTTCAGCAGTGGAACAATGGCACTGTTAATTGAGAGTTTACTGGAACCCAGAGGGTTTAATGATGCTGAAGTGGCTGAGATGGAGGAGGGTGAGACATCCCCTATCAGCAGATGGAAGGTGCATTTGTTCTGAGAATGGAATGTTTTGACTGTGAACATCAAAGTGTGGAACAGAAAGGAGTGAGGACTTTGCTCTGTAAGGTCTGGAAATGCCTACAACTGACATTCATCCAAGTGACTAAACAAGGAAATGTAAAGCCATTCCAAAGGTCACTGCTATCATGGTGTTACTGTGGTCATCACTTGTTAGAAGTAAATGGAAGAGACTAAGAAGTGTGTTGCAGTACTGGGAGATGGTTTCAGCAACTACTAGCTTTACAAGACACAATTCCACCTTATGAGATTCCTGGAATCGTGCATGCTAGGTTTCAGTGGAACAGAGATAGACTTGGGAGTCCAGAGTATCACTAATATTTATGTGCAATCTCATGACTAGCAGTTTTGCCTGCAGGGCTACACTTCCACTGTCAACTCAACCTGCTAACCCTGGAAGACCTCATGCAGGCAAAATAGGCAGGAGGAAGGATTTGGCTTACAAACACTTTGGGTGATAGCAGTAAACTTAAACTTTAGAACACTCTGAATGTGCCTCTGGCAGTCAGAGCAAGGCTACCCAACTTGATGTTTATACTACATACAATCCACAATCATGCTAGTGAATGTTTCACTGTAAGTGTTCAGCAATTATTTCATATCATCAAATAATCTTTGACAGATATGAATGCCACAATAAGAAGAATTGATCAGTTGACCAATATCTTGGCTCCAATGGCAGTTGGTCAGATAATGACATTTGGCTCCCCCATGATTGGCTGTGGATTCATTTCTGGCTGGAACCTGATGTCGGTGTGTGTGGAATATCTGCTGCTCTGGAAGGTTTATCAGAAAACCCCTACTCTGGCTCTCAAATCTGCAAAAGTTGAAGAATCAGAACTGAAGCAGCTGAATGTAAAGAAAGGTACTGAACACACAAAAGTAACTGTTCAAATTCACAGTTTATTTGTTGCATCAGTCAAATGAAGTGCTGACTTTTCTAAAGACACTGTTTTGAGGCTACAGAGCTTTCTACTCATAGCTTGGAGGTTTCAGGTTTTGGATATAGATACAAGAGACTCTAAGTAACAATACTTTGTACAGCTGTTTGAGGAATTCCATAAAATGCAGCCATGGGATGATTTCTCTCCCTAATGAACCCTTTAGAGGACGTCTGCCCTCTAACTTAGGGTTAGATCATAAGGAATGCTTCTATCCACGATTAATAATCGGGACAAAGCCCATGATTCTGTAGAGTCTACAGAAAAAACAGCCTCTGTGAGACTATTTCTTGATAACTCATTTAACTACTTGCATGTAGTTCTAACAGTCTTTCAGGAGATGATAGAATAGCTGGTCATATTTCTAGTCTGGCATGCTTGAATGATTTCCACATGCTGCAGGAAATGGCAGAGAAGAAAAATAATCTACTTTAGTCTTCAGCTCTGCTTTCCTTGGCCAAGCAGAAAAACTGGGATTTGCAGTGTGGATAGCAACAGCTATGGCTGTTACTGTAAGCAACCCCAAAATTTATATTAAGATTACTTCAGGTAGACTCAATATCAGAAATTAAAATGGTTCTAGAAGCAGACTTTTTACTATGAAGTATTTGAAATGTTAGATACTGGAATACCAATTTTTAAGGTGAGCAGTATGTGACTACTGCTGAAAGCTCATGTTGTGGGCTCCCAACTACAACAGGTTGTAGTTTAAGTTTTGGGGTTTTTTTTTTTTAAGTCAAGCTTTGAAAGCTTTTGCCTCTGGATAGGTTTCAGCCTTAGCTCTTCTATCATGATATGAGATACTGGCAGGTGTTTAAGTATTCCCTTCTTTCTGCAATTAGTACACTTAAGGATACAAAGCTATGTTAAAATGTGAAATAACATTGGCATTCATTAAGCAATTAATTTCTTTCCAGAAATGTAACATTCAGTCACAGGACTAGAAGGGGGCAATGCTTTCTCCTACCACAGACTAATTAAATAAGCAGATGTTTAAATTGATAGGGATAAACTTTACTTGCTGCTGCACTACAGGTGGGATTTAAAAAACACTTTAAATTATTTAGATAATTAAGAGAAAGCTTAGTTGTGGTGTTCAACAGCTGCACTTCTGCAGTAACGAACTTACTAACAATTATCTGTCAGTTTACCCCATGCACTTGCCAGGCAGGAGTGTATCTGACAGCTGCATTTCTGTTTACAGAGAGTGACATGAAACCTGCTGAAGGAGTGCAGTTAATTGTTGAGAAAGATGTAACTGGCTTTGAGCCCCAACAGGAGAAGGAAGTCGGCTGCGCTGCCCGGATTGCCGAACCCTTCGTAACGTTCCGCGATGGATGGGTTGCGTACTACAACCAGCCCGTGTTCCTTGCAGGCATGGGGCTTGCGTTTCTGTACATGACTGTTCTGGGCTTTGATTGTATCACTACAGGCTATGCATACACTCAGGGCCTGAGTGGCTCCATGCTCAGCCTCCTCATGGGTGCCTCGGCAGTCACTGGAATCATGGGGACGGTAGCTTTCACTTGGCTTCGTCGCAAGTGTGGCCTCATTCGCACGGGCCTTATTTCTGGACTCGCGCAGTTTGCTTGTCTGATCTTATGTGTCATCTCTGTGTTTATGCCTGGAAGCCCTCTGGATCTGACTGTTTCTCCATTTGCCGACATCGGTGCCAGGCTGTTTAAAAATGAACCATTAGCTACTATGGCATCTCCAGAGAGGGTTTTTGCAACTGGATTGCCCAACTTGTTAAACGGGTCTACTACTCCTGCCTACAGCGACCCAGAGATGAGTCCTGAGCCTGTGCCTTTAATCTCTGTTAGTCTCCTGTTTGCAGGAGTCATTGCTGCTAGAGTTGGTAAGTATTATGTCTCTACTAAAACTTTGTTGATTAACTGCTTTTCATCCTAAAGATTCCAGTGCCAGCCAAATAAATAAAAATTTGAGTTTAGAATTTTTAAGGTATAGTGGAAGTGTTCAATCACATTTCTAAGGCTTGTTCATTAGATTGTCTAACTTTGGAGTTCAGAACAGGAACTTGGATTTGGACAGCTTAATTTTTTGAAGAATTGCTGGTTAGGGTATTATTAGTATCTGTCAACAGCAGAGGCAGTCAAAAGCATAAATGTAATGAACAGTAACTGTCCTCTGTAGAAGCTTTGTATGTAATTTCTGCAGCTTTTGCTGCATTTTGGAGGAATGAAGTACTAGATTCAAGTGTATTAAGTTTGCGAGCAACTTTTAAAGCTGAACTATCAATGTACTAAAATAGTATGGAAGCTAATGCTGAGATAATTTAAAATGATTATGTATTTTGCAGTTTAAAATGTTTTTTTGTAAACATCTTATGCAAAACTTAGTGATTGTAGGTAGCATGAATACACTGTAAATAGCTGTAAACCAGTTATTTAAGGATGGAAAAGCTGAGCAAAACATTAACTTGATAGACATGTTGAAGCAAGATGTGACAGGCAAGTTAATGTGTCAAACTCTATGTATTATTGCAGGAAATATTACTAAAAGGAAAGTAAATTGCTCTTGACTGAAATCCATTCTAGTTGTGCAAGAGGATGTCTTACCCTGTGCGTTTTTGGCAGAAGTGAGTGTTTGGAAGGATGAATTGAGTTGTGCCAGTGATGAAGGCTTACCGTGAGAAGCACAGTTGTATGGATAACTGTTTTTTTCTCTCCATAGGCCTTTGGTCCTTTGATTTGACTGTCACACAGTTACTCCAAGAAAACGTGGTAGAATCTGAAAGAGGCATCATAAACGGTGTCCAAAACTCCATGAATTACCTTCTTGATTTGCTGCACTTCATCATGGTCATCTTGGCCCCAAACCCAGAAGCTTTTGGCTTGTTGGTGCTTATTTCTGTATCTTTTGTTGCAATGGGCCACATAATGTACTTCAGATTTGCCCAGAAAACCTTGGGGAAACAACTTTTTGTTTGTCGCACTCCTGATCCCAAAGCAGCCCCTGACAGTTCGCCACCGGGTAACACATCTACTGTCTGAAAGGATGCACTTCACTAACTAACTTTGTTGCACAAATATCATGGTTAAACACACCATACTCTCTTTTCTGACCCTGTCTGAGGTGTTTCTCTAGAGTTGAACGCATAATTTAGCTGTTTGGGAAAACTGTCCCAAGAGAGAGAAAATTCATAGTGCTGTGACCCTGTAAAAATCTTTTACTGTTGTCAGCAGACAGCCTCGCTGGATCTTGACAGCTGTGGTATCAAAGGATCCCCACAAGTCTTGTGTGTAGAGTTGGATCGCAAAGGTTATGTTGAAGTTCTGTTGCTGACCCCCACAGAGATACTGCTTGGTTATACACAACTTGCTTCTGAATTCTGAACAATTGTTGTGTTCTTTGAGTAAAATGAGGGGTATTTTTAGTTGCTTCAGAATAACTTGGTACACAGTATTTGGTTTATTTGGAGTCTCTCTCCAATATTCCCTTATGGTGAACAATTCATTTTTGTTATCTTTTTTAAGTTAGTATAAACATCCTTTATAAGCATTGGAATTTGTAGGTCTTGTAGGCCCCTTCCAACTTAGAATGTTCTGTGATCCTTCTTGGATTCCCAAAGTGAACTCTTAAGTTTTTGCTGTTTTCCCAAAATTCTTAGGAGTATTTTATTTGTCTTGGTTTAACTTTATGGAAACACCTTTGCAGGTTGTTTTGCATGTTTCCTTACAAATTAACCAAGTGTTAGGTACAAGATATTGTATTACACTTTTGTTGCACTTCATAGAGTAGAACAGCCTCACTTAGCAAAAGCTATTGATGTAACTTTACAGAGCATGGCTTTTAAATTGCAAATGGCTGGTTTGCTCGGGTTTGTAGCAGAAAGTGCTCAGGTCAGGAGTACTGGTACAGAAAGATTAGTTCTAGTGCTAACTTAGTTTTTGTCTCAGTGCAAGCAGCTTTAGTTAATTTTCCAATATTTAATAGGGTTTCTGAAAACAATTGTGTTTGCAAATAGTTAATATTTCAGGCAAAAGAAGTAAAAAGGTGGATTACTTGCATTTATCTGATGTACATGTGAATTTAGAGTTTGTTCTAAAATACTGCTAAACCAATGAGATGGTGGACTGTGTGACCCTCTAAAGCAACTTCAAAGCAATGAAAATGAAACATCCCTCTGTTCGAGAAGTTCTTGCATATTGTTTTAACCCTGCATGTGTACTAACACTTCCACTTTTGTGGAAACCATGCACTTTGCTTTCTCAGTAGAGTTGAACCTGGTGGTGTTCTGAGTTTTCCTATGGCATAACAGTCTGACTTCTAAACTTAAATATTGGTGAAGTGTTTGTTTGCAAGATAAGTAGTATCCAAAAACATAATGCCATCAACTTGTGAAAAGTATCCTCTGTAACTTTTAAGGGTTTTTTTTTATTTTAGGTACTGTCCTTCACACTCATGTGTTGCCAGTCTTCAACCCTGGGATGTGTGTGAACTCCATTGAAATTAAAGGCGTTACACCAGGGTGGAATCTGGGCCATTCATCACAAATTTCTAACAGTTACCTTATATATCAAGCTAAATAGAATGTAAAGAACCTCTAGTGGGTTTTGTCTCAGATTCTCTGTTTTCTAAGAGGAATGAAAGTGAATTAATGGGAATCCAGTGTACAGCCAATGGACTTGTAGCCCATAGTTTTCAATAACTGGATGTAACGATTTTTCTCTAGTGGACCAAAACTAACAATGACTCTATGTTGCTGAAAATTTCTCAGGGATAGTTTCACTAAGTTTATAAGCGTTTATATTTTGGCCAAGCATTTGGGGTTTGTTTTGATATACTAAAGTAAAATATGTAATTTAGAGTAGGTCTAGAATTTGTGACTCAATCCTGAGTGTAACTTAAGGAAAAGGGAATTTAGCCATCAGCAGAATTTGTCAGAAGACAAATAAAAAGAGCTTATCCGGATTTGTAGAATAAATATACCCAAAGGATAGCCTATATGGCATGTGATAAGTACACTAGTAAATAAAATACCTCTGATTTGCCAAATATGTTCTTATGTGTATCTAATTTAAATTGGGACCAGATTTTAATATTGCTAAATATAAATAAATGTGGTCTAAATGCCGGTGAATTCCTCTATACCACTTGGGGTTTTTCTGAATGCCACTGTATGTATTGGACTCCCTGGCTATCAGGGAAATAAAGCTGGAAATCCAGCTCTCTTTGGGCTGTTTGCCACCTACAGAACCCAGGGTGCCTAAGACTTAATGCTATAGCACTAAGCAGCAAATATCCCAGAGAGGATGTATTCCTGAAGTCTGGGGAGTTCCAAAAGAATAACAAAGAGAGCTGGGAAAGTATCATGTTCCCACCTCCTTCCAGAATGTGGGGGTTTTGTATTTTTTTCCCCCAAAAAAGTTCTTATTTAAATTGAATAGCAATTTGTTGCATAAATAGTTCCACTAGATAGCACAAAGAGGATCTCGAGACAAAAGTAATATTGGGACTGGGCCTTTGTATTTTGTACATGTTAGGATTCATATATGCAGATTGCAACTGAGAGGCAAGACAATCTTGAAATAGAAAAGTGGATGGTAATTTTAAGACAAGTATTGTTTGAGTTGGATGTCTAAGAACATGCTGCTTGAGCACAGCCCCTTTGTGTGCAAGTCTAAGATGTACACAGACACCTGTACTCATTAATGCTTTGAAACAATGTGGAGCCTGAAGTCTTACTTAGCAGGACTTTAATTAAGTAAGCGTTTTTGGCCTTGTATTTATTTATTTTTTTAAAAAAATGTATCCAAATTGGATGAAAACTGCCCTTAAAAATGTGCGCACTAGAAATCAATCTTACCAGAATATTTTATTATACAACCTTATGCTGGACATAGTATTGATTTATGTATTGTTAAAGCTAATGAATAAATTTGCATAAAACCTTATTTTGACTTGTATTATTCGTTTTGTGGGTGTGTTGGTATGTTCCATTGAGCATGGGGCATGTAGATGAAGGTTTTTGGTTTCATGGGATGAAGCACAAAAAGCACTGAGGAAGAAGCAAAGGTCAAGTGTAGTCAAAACCTTTCAATGACCCTGTAACGCTTTGGTGAATTGCTTTTTATTTTTACCTCAGTGGTAATTTTAGACAAATGGCTGAAGTTGTGATCTCATGACCTTGGCCTGGGTCCTGCATTGGTGATAGAGCAGTTTTGTGTCTTGGCATGCAGAGCAACAGAAAGGAAATTATTTTACCTGCCCCCTCATTTTTTACTGTACTGAGCTTGAGATTATGGCCTTCTGTAGCAACAGCCTGTAGGGGAGGATCCCAGGCATAGGAGTGGTCACAAAAAAATGCGATGCTTTTAACACTCAAGTACTCTTCAAGACTAAACCAGAATATTTCATACAGGACTGCCTCTGCTTATGTGTATTTAGGATATGTTTGCATGATTAATTGATCTTTAGAAGGAAACTGTTAATTCACTAGGGTTTCTTGGAACCAATTTCTCTTTGAACCAGAGGTTTTTCTAGGAAAATACCTTTATTTATGTGTTATTACCTTGTTTTTTTCCTGTGGGAATTAGAATTATTAGTAGTAATTGTTTGCTTCTCTGTGGAAATTAGAATGTGGTGAGTTAAAGCTATAGGTTTCATTGCACATATCAGACTTGTAGCATTAGAATAAGTAATGTATCTCTTTAATAAGAGGTAACTAAATATTAGATCACCGAATTGCGTTTTTTGCAGTGTTTCCCTCCTTCAATGCCACTTACAAACTAAGACAAGCATTATAATACTGACTTGACATATCTACCCCATAGGTACAAAAGTACAAACAAAGAATTGATTAATGCTGTGTAGTATATTAGATGGGTAAAGAACATTTTTTTTTCTTAACTGAGGAAAACCCTTCATAATTTACCATTTGATTTCACTGTTTTCCTTCACTCAGTTGTTCACATTTTGGAAAGTTCAGAGGTTTTTAAACCCCTGTGGAATTCAGTGGCTCAGCAGCCAAAGGTAGAACGATTGGAGATATCTCCCACTGCTTTGTTTGCTTGTTGCACTACTTTGCTTACTACAAGGTAGTTAAGATATCAGCCCTGCCTGTGGAAGGCAAGGTATGTTGTATATTATGTATTTTTCTCTTGAGTATTTCATTGCTTTTGTTTTCAAAAGCATTTTCATAAACTGATAATGGGGTTTGAAAGCTGAAACTTGTTAAAGAAGGGATTGAGTTCACTCCTCTTTTCAATTTGAGTTATATTCTTTTTCTTTAATGAGAAAACTGTCTCTTAGAAGTTCCAAAGGAGTTTTGAAATCTCGTAGTTTTAAAATACTCCAGTCACTGCTGTATTGGCTTCTATGAAGTGTATGTATGTTGCAGGTTAGCAAACCTGAAGTGACTGTTTCTGATAAAGTGCAGCTAACAGATACAGCCTTTCTAAATCTAGCACCATGAAGGTGGTAATGCCTTTCTATCTGCCTCAGGACTGATCTGTTTTCAGATTCTCCAGGAATATATTGTGCTGTACTCTGCATTCATGTCTTTCTCAAGCAGATAGTACTAGAGAAGCTGGTAGTAAGTATTAGAGTCCTTTTTGTCTTGCCCTCCATATTCACACATGGTTTCCTGCTTGTGAGTGCTCTTAATGCATGGTGTAAGATTAAAGAATAAGCCTATGCCTTTAGCTTCTGCTTTAAAAAAGACACTACATTTTGCAACTCTGAAGGGCAGAAAAAACTGAACAAGGCTGTTTGCTTAAAGGCTTGCAAAGAGCATGGACAAAGTGCATGCTGTTCAATAGTGCTTTTTCAAATACTTCAGCTTGTCCTTGTATGGGTCAATATGTCTCTAGTTAAACTTTATTGTATTTGGTCACAGGAGAAGCATGCAACTGTGTGCTTTCCACTCTTAGAGTGATGGAGCAATCTGTTTTTACACATGCAGAGTTAAGAGTTCTTAATCCTTTGTAAATGCATGGGGAATTACTTAAGAAAATCTGAGTCTTCTCCTTTGACACAAAGGCAAGGGAATGTACAGTAGGTGCCTGAGCATAACTCATTAACTTCAAAAAAACCCCACTCCCACAACACCAAAAAACATGTGAAGTTGTACACGTTGGCTCAGAAAACACCCCCACTTTGTTCATGGTAAGCCACTGTCTGCTTCAGTCAGGGGAGAGACAATTTTCAGGGTATCCACATCTCAGTGATCCCGCACTTGAGCAGCAGAACTAAAGACACGTGTCTTTATCTATGAGTCCTTGGTCCCTACACACCACTAGCTGCAACAACTGCAGCTTCTACCTGTCTTGTGTAATCCTGACTCTTCCACGAGGTAGGAGCACTCTTCCACAGTGCTCCCCCCTCACCTCTTGTATCAGCAGAGCAGAGTAGAGCACGTGCTCTGCCTGATCCTCAGGGGTTACACGTGTGCACTAAGCCCATGAGTGCTCAGGGACAGATTGGCCACCTGACAGGACAAACAGCACCCAGGAGGCCTGTGCTCCTGCCCAAGGCATTTACCTTGGGGAGGAGAAACAGTTTCAGGCTTCTCCTCTACCTGCCTGCTGAAATCAAACTTTGAGACCTTTCTCTTCCATCATATTTAGATGGAATTAAATCAAGTGTTTCAAAAGATCTTTCTCAGGAAGTGATGGATGTGACAGAGAACAGTGTGATTGTCTAAGTCCTGTGTCCTTAGGAAAAAAATGGGTAAGAATGTGCCATGTCTGTAATGTGATGTGTGATATGGCCTATGTTTCTTGCCAACAGCACCTCATAACTAACTTTTAAAGTGGTCCAGAAAAAATGTCAATTGCAGACAAGTGTAAAGCACTGGATTTAGGCCTGACCAAGTGACTCCTCAAATACTGGGTAAAACAAGGAAAGGGAAAAGCGTATCTACTTCAGTAGAAAATAGTTGTTATAGTGCAACAAAAGTAAAACATAGGCAACATCAAGTGGAAACAGGTCTATAGCATCTATGAATCCTGGATTGAATCATATAGGCTGCTGTTCTCTTTGGAACTGAAAAAAAAATTGTGTCATGCATCCCATTTTTCCTTCCTATCTGTCTTGAGCAGCAGTGATAAATGGGGAGAAACCAGAACAGTGCAACAGTTGTAATCAGAGCTGTAGGAGATGCCAAGTAATGTGCTCTAGGAGACCCTGCTTAAGCAGGGAGGTGGGACTAGATGACCTTCAGTGGTCCAACCCTACCCATTCTCTAATTCTGTGAAATGAGTGGAAGAATTTGGATCATTCAGAGACAGAGCTGATGTGCTAATGATACCTGAGTATGTTAAAGGGGGTGGAAATAATGTCCAATCTCACTTGAGAAGACAATTGTTAGTGATGTCAGATTACAGCATACTTGAAACTCTCCAAATTGTGGAGTTTCTAATCCTGGATTTTCAAGGGCTGGTGCTATTGTTGTAATCTCTATTTTTCTCCAGTTGCATGTAATGTATTTCTACAGTTCTTTCACCTCAGCATTTCCTCTAGAACCACTGCTGAGAGAGAGTAGACTAGTTCACACTGACTTCACAGCAGCCAACTACCACTTAATTGTCCCCCTGAGACCTGTCCAACAGATGACTTGTTCATCAATAAATAAATCTTTTCATTTAATGTGTGCTTTCAGTTTATGAGCAACCCCTGAATTAGCTATTAAAAGTGGTTCTGAAGGATTAATAACGTACTCAGGCAGGTTTTATAAGAATTAATGGGTCTTCTCTTGAATACTGTCAAAACTTCACAATTGCTGCAGATTTCACAGAGCACTGATACAGCAGATCTTCAGAGGGGCACTGCTGAAGACAGAGAGCCAAAACATGAGGTTTAAAGAACAAAAGGGTTAGTGAGAGAACCTTTATGCTTAAAAAGTACAAATAAAGCAGCTTCGGTGCCTTTTCATCTAAGGACCCCTTTTAAGTAAGATACCTTAAGTGTAGAAAACACACATTCCTCACCTTGACATTTTCAACACATTTCAAACCATTTAAAATGTTTTATCTTAAAATAAAGGACTTGATGCCTCTTGATTAATGTTTGCATAATTTTGGCAGAAATGTTCCTTAACTAAATGAGGTCTTCTGAATTACGTAGCATGACAGGGAATTTTAGATTTTTTTCCCTCAACTGCACAACAGTACAAATATTCCTATTTTCATTAAGCAGAGTTGCCAAAACTTTTTTCCAAAATGCTCATGTGTAATATTCCGATGCAGAGCATGCCTGCATTCTATGTGGACCTATCCTTTCCTGCTGCTTTGAGCTTCTTTAGCTATCAGTAGCCTGCTGATTTCAGTAACAGCTACAGATCTTAACTTGGAGAATTTGGGGAGTATATTTTCTGGGGCTGCTCCTAGAGAGGTACAATTTGGTTCTAAGACTGCTGAAAAAGTAAATGCAATGTCTGAATTCCTTTATTTCTGGGAGCTTCCTCCTGGCTGACCACATGAGACCTGACAGGGAGTTACACAAATATGTGATCTGTCCAGCTGAGAGAGAGGGAGGAGGAGTTGTCCGTGTTAGAAATATTTGTTCAGCTGCTACTGGAGTAAGGCCAAAGTTATTGTTTACAGTATAAAGTGTGCTGTAGTCCATTTATCTTCCAAAGATAACCAAACAAGATAAAGAATCCATTCTTTGGGACAGTTTTGATTTGATTTGCTTGACTGCAATACACTATTCCTTGTCATCTGTACTGACCTTGGCATTGCTCTGCCATGTCTGAATGGAGGAAACTGAGACACATCTGGGTGCCAAAGAAATACCAAACAGCCCATCCAAGCTGGGAGCTTCCTTGGTGGATGTCTAAGCACAGACTCAGCTCCTTTGCAGAAACCCCCTGGAAATCTCAGTAGTGGAATCCCAAGGTATCAGTGGACTGACTGGATTGCATCAGGAACAAACTCTCCCACAACCCCTGCACACAGTGGGCAGTTGGAATACAAACAGTTCGTGGAGCTGTTGTGTATCCCTGGAATACAAACACACAAAAGAGCACTAGAAGTAATATGTACCTATGGAAGGAAAATGAAAGAAAAGTAAATGTTTCTCCTGGGAGAAAGGTTTTGTACAAGAGCACCTCCTGAATGTCTTTTGAAAAGTTTCTTCCCCCTCTGGAATACCAAGAAACTTTGTACGTCTCGGGAAGCCTTTATTGACTTATTTTTAAGAAAGAATATTGATTATTATAAAATAACAGCTTTTCTGTCTTGCACATTTCAAGGACCTTTAACTATAGTTTTACTGCCCTTACTGTCCCAGGATAGCCTTTCCAGGGATTTTCAGTTGTCAGAGAACTAGAGTCATGCTTTGGCTCTTTTGTAGTCTTCTATCCTTCTTGATCTGACTAGTTCCTAAAGCTGGCACATATCCCCGGCCTCTATGCAAAATCTGCAGTAGCTACAAAATAACAAGTTACATCTCATCGCCTTTAATTCCTCCCCTGGAATCTGTGTCTTTGGGCTCATTTTAGCCAAAAGAGGGAAAAGAATCTGTTCTCCTGCTGTCTGCTTCCTCTAATTTGGTGTGACTGTGTGGACACAAGGAGGAACAGAGTTTCTAAATAGAGGAATCAGATCTGAGAATGCCTAGCCTTTGGATTCATAGTGAGAGCAGCCTCATTAGACAATAAGAGTTCTTTTTTCTCAAGATGAATGATTAAGTATGTCCTTTATCCAGTTCTGCTTTGCTAACTGAGACTAGATTTTCATTAACATAATGGTAACTTCACTTATTTACTTGGATTATTAACATGGGCTACCAGTTCAAGTTTGAGGCTATAGGGGTATGAACACTTTCATTTTATCTGCTTAGCTGGTATAAAATTTAAATGTTGTCTTAGCTAAATGGAACAGAGCAAACAGAAGAACGAAGGCTGGTACCTGGATGTTCTAGTCAATTTTGTACTTGTTACCCATGTTGCACCTCTTTGTCTGGTTGGCATTCCCCACTTGGCCACAGAGAACATAGCTTAGATGAGCATTTCTTGGCATTACTTGAGGTTATTCTGTGCAGACCTCCATTGACTATTAGAAATTCTGAGAACCTTCACCTTTGGAGGGACAACAAGCAAATGCTGTAACGAATGAACAAAGATACATATTCAGAAAATAATTTCTCTAGGACCATTTTGGTCTTCTAATACTCTTCATTAAAGTAAAGAATCAGTAACAAAAAATTACAGTTCTAATCCTCCTTGTTAACACTTCAAAATGAAAGGTATCAGTATGTTATCCTGCTACTTATTAGATACATTAAAAACAATGTACTCATTGTATATTGCTGCCTGTGAAAGCTGTTCCTGAGGAAAAGTTTGAGCAGTAAAATAGTGAGGACTAGTTTATCTCAGTGGTACTGACTGCGATGCATTTTTATTGAGCTAACTTTGCTTACATCTACAAATAACACTGTACTAAAAAGGGAAAGGCCAATTTCTCAAGACCATCCTGAGGAAGTGATACAAGGCATTATTAGATGTCCTTGAGGATGACTCAGCAATTCTGATCTTACGTCATGCTAAACAAATTATATGAGAAGTTTGGCTACAATCACAAAACAACAGGATGGGGAAAGTAAACCAGTTCTGGAGGCCTTAAGTACAAACTTTGGTTCGAAGTGAAAAAGACTGTTCTGATCTGAGTTTCACAGGGCAGCAAAGTAAGGCTGATAGCAAGAGAGGTATGAGGGAATGCAGTATCTGTAAAGGAGTATTTGTCTAGAGCTTGTTGAGGAGCACGTTGGAGAGCTCAGACCAGGATGATAAAGCTGTATAAAATGTTAAGGAAACAGGAGGTACAACAGCCCACCAGGAGTGTGTGACAAAGAACACACTGCAGGATAGGGACCACTGGTTTCACAGGATTACCTCTCTCCTAGTCATTTAAATCCCTGCACTCCTCAGAGCTTCAGTTTATTTGGTGGACATTCCCATCTTTCCCTGGTCCTTTACTCTGAAGCATTGCTTGTCCCACTACAGTAAACTGCCTCTAGATCCTAATGCTTTCTCTGAAGTCACCTGGAAGAGATAGTTCTGTGCCATCCTGCTGATACTGCCTGAAGGTTAATTACTATAGGTTGATTGTGTCTCAGGCTTGCTGCCTGCAGGGAACTATCACTTCTGATTCTGATCACCTCCATCATTTGCTGTTGAAATCTAAAAATTAGGATCACGAAGCAAAATGTGTCTGTGGATTTCAGGCAAAAGAGCAGCCTGTCAGGCAGAGAAGAAGAGGAATTATCTGACTAAAGCTGTGCTGAGGAGTTTAGTGAATTACTCATGAACCCATGAGACATACATAGCACAAAGGTAGCTGTGTTTATCATGTGTTGAGGATTCATTCTTTGTAGCAGAAATATATAGCATGGAGTACCTATAACCTCTGTGCAGTGTGGATACAACTGCTTTGCTCCAGAAGCAAATTAACTCAGCATGTCTTCCCAACAGACCCCATGTGTCCAGCCTGCCAAGAGTTAAAGTTCCCTAAAGAAAACTCTGGAAATACCACCCTCTGCTTTCCCAGTGAACTGCCCTCCACAGAGACTGCAGAGCCAGGCCGCCCACACTTCCTGCCTAGAGATTAGCTTGCTTTTCAAAGACGGGCTTTATTTGCAAAAGAAAAAAAAAAATTACATAATGATATGTAAGTTACAGACAAAATGCAAGAGCTGCAACTTCAAGTGGCTGTGTCACCACAGACATTTTTCTCACCTCTCCTGTAATAAAAAAGGGCATGAAAATGTTTCATTATGTGATACCCAAACACATGTAAAGGTTGTAGAGTAGATGGTTAAAGGGTAACACACTTCTGTTACTCTTAAGAACACCACTGTGTTTTAAATGGTCAGACACTACATGGATGACAGGCAGCCACTATGGAGAGGTGAAGTCAGCCAGAGGGGTGGGAAGTAACACTCCCAAACTGAGCAGGGAAAACTGCAATAATATTTCTTCCCTTCTTATTCTTCTCTCCACAATTTTACATTGCTTGTCCTCTGGCAGCCCTGCTGGGGCTGCTCTGCCTGGCCTCGGCCTCTCCTTCTCCTTCTCCCTCTCCCTCCCAGGCTGAGGCTGGCAGCAGCTGTGGTGCACTGAGGCCAAAGCAAGAGGCCCTGCACGGGCACAGGGGCCAGAAAGGGGGTGGAACTTGTGCTGCTGGAAGAGGGGTGCCCAGGCACCTCAGGTAGCTGTGTCCAAGTTCATCCCAGCAACCTGCATGGCACCCTTTCTGCTGATAAACCCAGGACTTCAGTCTGGGGCTCTGTCACACCAGGGCAGAAGGATTAAGGGTAAGGAGGCACTCAGAGAAACTCAGAGGGCAGCTCTTGTCTCTCCTTCCACCTATGGGATGCCAAAGGCCAGGATACACTGTCATTACAAAGCCTCGTAGAGAACATAATTAACTCCAGCTGGAGCTTTTGAACTCAACTTTTTAAAGCTTCTCCTTCCTCATTAAGGGCATTAAACAGTCAGTCACCTTTTCCTAGACCTCAGAGACGACCACTTTCATGGTATTAATCCAATCTTCTTTAAATGATCAAGAAATGCTCTTTTCTCTCCCTTTGTCTAAGGAATAACATGCAGATTGTGTACTGAGATCATTACAATCTTGCCAGGGAGGACCACAACTGAGAGATGAGTGATATCTGCTACCGTCAATGTTATCGAGTAAAAAGGCAAGTTAAGTAAAGTTTCTTCTAAGGAGTTTTAAACACAGAAACCTGATAGAATGCTTTGAAAATGTTTTGGGCATTTTCTTGTTCTGTTAAAAGCTGATGTGGTCAAAGGGAGAAAATATATTTGCTATTCTCTTTCTCTTGAGGAGACAGAAAAAGAAGGAGAATGCTTTTTCATCCTTCATGGGCAGCAGTTAATCAGCAGGTTTGAACAATAGGGAACATTAACAGCTTGTATGTGCTTTGCCAGATGGAATGCTGTTTTTAGTATGAGTCTAAGGGCATGATTCAGCAGTTTCTTAGCCAGCAAGTAGTTCAAACCTATCCCAAAGTATTTTAAGAAGCACTGTGTCACATGTTGCTTAGTAATAGTTTTCCACTCTGACTTTATCTGTGACTGACTATATGGTAATTCTATTAATGTATCACTCATTAATAAATATGAGAGCACATTAGGTTATACAACATAGTGAGAGGACTCAGTCAAATAGATAGTGTTCACTAAAGGCATTCCCACTGAATTGAATCATCTGTGGCATCCTTTAAGAAACTTGAGTTCTTGTGAAAAAATTGTTTGAACTGAAGAGAGCTGAAATCCATGTAATATAACCAAGACAAGGTCAACTCGTGATTGTGCCATGCTAGTTTTGTCACTTGACACAGGTAGGAGGATTAATAATATTCTCAGGGCTACTAATAGGGGAAGCAACTTGTATGTACTTTTTGGGATTGGGATTCTGGTTGCAGATACTCATTTGACATTGACAAGAGAAAGATATGATGGTCAGAAGTCAGTTGTAAGGCTGGAAAGTTGAATTGACAGTGTAAGTCTGAAAATAACTATAATGACAAATGTAGGATTCAACTGTCTTAAAATATGGGATGTGTGTGAGACGCTCTTGTTTGCTCTGCAGGCAGGTGTGCATCACGTGAGGAGCGCTCACTGCCCAGCAGAAATACAGTGTCACGAGCAGCAAGCAATGCTCTTGCTGCTTTTGACATAAGAATCCTGACTAAAGCTAAAAAGGAAACAAAACTCATGTGACGAACATTTCAGCAGTTTACAAATCCCCTTTTTTTATTCACACCTCTCCCCACTGTCCTGCCATCTCACTGGGTAGCTGGCTAATCATGGGTGCAGGAGCACCACCTCCAGCTTCCCTGGGAAGGATCCTGATATGGTGCTGTGCTGTGGAAAATCACTTTGGCCTCCTTGCTTCAGTAGCCTGTTTGTTCCATAAACTCAGCTTTCATGGTTCCCCCCATTTTTCAGGCAGAAAATAGGATAAAGCATGTCTGATGCCCCTTGGCATGTCTACCCCATTTGTAGCATGGAGAGGATAAGGGCCTGTGTTAAGTATCTGTGAAATCAAACAGTTTCCTCTGGAGAAAAATTCCGTGGTATTTCCTTTGTAGGGATGGGCAGGGAATGAGAGGTGGAAAGAATCTGACCAGATAGTGCAGTGTTCACTGAAAAAGTGAAAAATAATCAACACGGTTCTCAGTGGAGTTAAGTGATTCCTGTCATTCACGCGGGAGTCGGGCACGTAAATGCCTTTGCAGGTTCAGTCCATGATCTAGCACTAAAGTTTCTATCTTGTCAATAGAACTAGTTCAGTGACTTAACTGGGGAAAAAGAGACTTCTTGAATAGGAGAAAATATCCCAAACCAGCCTCAAACACTCGAATGTTCTTGGCAAAAACAACCAAAAAATTAACAACAAAAGAATACGCACTCCAAAATGTATTTTGGGAAATAGAAAATACTGAGTTTTATCCAAAGCTGACTTAAAAAGCAACATTCTTTAAACAAAAGTAACTCTGCAAAGTAGAAAATTAAAATGTCATTAAATGTGAAACCCCAAACTACTTATTTGTATTTTTTACTCAAGTTAAGAGGAAAATGGATATATTTTGTTTGAGTCTATTCTGTGACTTAAACCAAATTTGCATCAAAACTTCCTTAATGCTGTAGTCCCAGCCCACTGATTTGTATTTTAAAAGGGTAAAAGATTTATGAAAATGAAATGGAAATAATGAGTGTTATGTCACATCAAGGCACCAGAATAGTACTAAACCAAAGAGTTAAGAAAATAAACTCTTCCAGGAATAAATCAGTCGTTCTTTGGAAAAGGTAACTAAAGAGAATGCCTGTTGAAGGTTTGGGGGGCTCTTGTGTTCAGTCAGCTGTTCACAGGCAAGACTAAACACTTGGTGAAACACAAATGTGAGGCATGTCACATGAGGTTTTCTCATGGGCATTTCTGGCAAGGCAGGGCCCTTTAGGCCAAGAGGTGAATAAATCCACCCTATCACACAACATGTGGTGGTGGTGGGAAGGCCGTTATGAGAAAGTATGTTACAAGAAGTACAAGAAGCCTGTAGTAGCCAGATACCAGAGTGAAAGCTGACCTGTAACTACTGGCTTAACACAGTATGAATTAGTTACTTACAATGAAAGATTTTTGTTGTTGTTGTTTATTTTTTTTTTTTTTTACCTTTTTCCTCCTGAATTCCCACTGAGTTTACAGTTTTGTAAGCAAGTAAAGCCAAGTGAAAATATGAAAGCTGTCCAGACCTTTGGGCTTGTCAGCTACTATGTAAGGCAAAGTTCAGCTCTCTGCTCTCCATTGCTGAGATTCTTGGCAGGCAGGACGTCCTAAAGCTTTCCTCCCACCACTGCTGGAGCCCAGCCACAGCTGTTTTGAACATCTCCCTGTTTTAGTCTCTGAGAAGCTGACAAAAGACATTTGACTTCATACCTGTATTTTTTTTTATGTGGACAGAACTAAAATTCTGGGTTCTTGAAACTGCTGTGTCTTTTCCTTGAGAAATTCTTAGAGCATTGACATTTCATTGGAAGCTTCAAACACTTCAGACAGATGCATCTATTAGACAGAAATCTTTGGCGATCCACAACCCTGATAAAGGTAAACATTTTGCAACATCTTGCACTCGTTCCAGATTCTTTGAGCAAAGGCACTCATGAAATTCCAAGGAGGTGACAGCCTTTACTTTCTCAGTTTTTTTCTCTCCATGTAGGAATGTCCTTCACCTACACACATTATGCTTCTGGATGGAATAGCCTTGCTTTTACCTGTTTCAGCTTTATTCTTCTGTGTGAAACATCCTGCTACTCAAACTGTAGATGCCACTTGTTCTGGATGCCTGGAAAAACAAGCCCCTTTTGGTGTAAGCTTTGAAATCACTTCACCTGGATAACGGTGTTTAGTCAAAACGAGGAGAAATTTGTACAAGACCTTCCATAATTTTAAAGATAACACAGTATTGCCTTTACCACTCACTGTTCATTTTGGATTCTGAAAATGTTTATTATTAGATTGAGAGGGATATAAAAATAAAGGCTGGATGCCACAAAGATGATAAGACTTATTGCAGCAAGCATTTCACACGAATAGATTCCCGACAAGGACTATTGCTTTTAGGAATGAGAATGCACTAAAAGCCTTGTTTGTCCTACTGGTAAAGTGTTATCAAAATGGCAATTACAGCTGATCAGAGAATAAAAGTCCACTTTTCTGACTGCAGACTGCAAATTCTCATTGAAGTATGTGTTGTCTACTATAAGACAGGTTTATTGCTACTAATACATATTTTGCATTGCATTAAATTGCAAAGCTGAATTCTGGTTATCAAGTCATAAAACAGCTGTTGCAGAAAACAGTAATGTATCTCCTTAAGTAGGGAACAATCTGTTGCTTTGAGGTAAAATAGTTATAATCTGGTTGTTAGGATTTTTAAATTCTTTGCAAGTTTAGGTCTCTCTTCTAGGTTAGGCTTCACATCCAAGGAATGATAGGGAGCTTTATGAACCTAATGGCACTCCAGCTCAACTACTTGTTTTTCCCCTTGCTTGTAACAGTGCTCATTATTGGTTCTGTTTCCTGAGTTAAACAAAAGCCAGGAAAACTGCACAGTTTGAGAGACTGCAAGTGAAAAATGTGCATAGAAGTTTTTGAAATGGCCCAAGTCCTGTCGACTGGCTGAGATGTAGGAGCAAGCACAAGAAAAATTTTCTTTGATTACTAACTCTCTAAAAAAAGCTCTTATATTTTGAGAACAGATTGTTGTTCATCACTCATTGCAGAAAAGCAACCGAAAATTGTGAGATTCTGATAGCTTCCATGTAAAAACTACCAATGCAGTAGAAATTTCAGCTGTCCTGCTCTAACAAAGGACAGGACTACAAAAGCCTGCCATGAACGAGCAGTCAGCTACCTTTAAAGGTTACTCTAACATTCAGACTTGCTGAACATCTTTAGCTGTCTATCCAAGCTTGAGCTCCTCCTCTGAGCGGCCACACAAATGGCAGCACTTTAAAGGAATTCATTGATGAATGTCTCAGAGCTCCTGGCCACACCTTCACCTCTTTTCCCTCCATTCTCCCTGGAGCACTGCATCCCTAAACGCAGTGTAACACAGGGCTCAGTTCTTAGGCCACAGTCCTGTCGCAGTGTATCTATGACTGGAAAATTTTAAGCTTGTTTTGATTGAAAGTCAGTAATATTGACTATATTTCGTTAGGCTTCAAATACTAATTTATTGACAAAATTGTTGAAATATTTCCTTTAAAAGAGATGCAGGGTACAGTAAGACATTTCTATACACATTAAAAAGATGTGGATATGAGGTCACCAATGTATAAAATGCTATCTGCAGTGTCCCAAGTCTGTGCTTAATTCATACAACGAACTTCACCTCAACCATGAGATATGTATCTTCCGCGCAACCACTGATACGGAAGATTGTACTGGAGAGCAGATTCATCTGCTTGTTCAGAGGCTGTGAATAGCAAGGATGCATTAAGCACTGAACAGCCTGCTCCAGTACCCACTCAGCATCAGCAGGACTTACTGTGGCTTCTAATACAAGGTTCTCTCAATTCCAAAATGTTACTTCTATGTGAACCAGAAACTTCGTGCAGTGCCCCTTTACCATGGGATCACTCGGTAGAACCTTTGGCTCTTATTTCTGTACTTGGAAAGAAAAACTCGAGTTTTCTAGCACAGATATAGCAAATGTAATTATGCTGATACTTGTAATTGGGGAGTTTCATTTCCTTGAAATTCTTCTCATTCTCCTGTCCTTGGAAAAACAGAAATGTGATTAGGAAGTCAAATTGCTGTCTATTGGCCATCTATGGCAAGTTGGCACATTCCTCACATGATTTCTATTTTTGCCTTGAAAAGAGCTAATGTACTCTTTCACTTTGCATGTGGTCTAGAATAAACCTCTAGCTCCTGTTTGCACTCTTTCACAGAAGTTGTTTTTTTCATTTAAGAGAGGCTTAAAAATAAAAATCAGAAATGACAAGCTTAAAAGTGAAGGTGAACATTTTATGAGTCATAAATATGTTATCATCTTAATTATGCTAAGGATAAGAAGGGATTCTCAAATGAAATTTCAATTAAAAAATGCTTTTGTAGAATTGGTATTTTGGGCCAAAAGAAATTTTTCAATGCAGATGCTTGCCAGAAATACAGGGATGGCAGAACAGCAACTGTGGAATCACTGTGTGTTGCTAAGAGGCTCTGAGCAGGAAGTGTTGCAAAGGTGTTCAGACACTTTGAGAGGTACATGATGAAAACTGAACTAGAAGAGGATAAAATCCAAGTGAGGTACGTAAAAGCATAGTCTGTCTGCCCATAAATCTGCAAGAATAAATTTTCTCACCTGTCATCTGCTAGAGTTAGTCAGTGAGGTGTCTTTTCTGCCTTCTGGTACATGAAAGTTATTTTTTATTCAATTTATTTTACTACAGCATCAGAAATGCAATTTTTATTTTTTTTGCATAAAGATCCTGAAAATACTCTTGCCTTTACAAGTAGGCAACATATATTTCTTGGCTGAATTTTGGTGGTTCTCTCTGGTGAAGACACACATGTCCGAGAACAGGTTGTGCTAGACCAGCTTTTGGCCTTTAGTTCAAACCCATAATATGAGCCCCATGCATAATGGTGCATCCTCATCTAAGTATATGTGTACCTTCAAAATCTACAGATGCAAACAAAGTTGAGATTTCAGAGGGGAAGTTTCCTCAAAAAGGAAACCTTTGCTTTAAATAGTCTATTTTAATAGATCAAAACCTGAGTTTAGTGCAGTCTGATTCTAGCAATAAGCATGCTCTATGATTTGCCCCTGGGAACAAGCACATTCATTGTGCTCATGACATGGAAAAATATACAAGAAATAATACCTCTGAGGTTTCACATCCTTTCACAGTGTAATCAGAAGGCCCAGGAGTAGATGCCTGAGCAATGATAGGAGTGCTGTGGAGTCACATGTTTCCCAGGGAAATCATTTGTGACTTCCCGCTCCTTACTGCCACACAGCTTCAAAGCACAAAACCAGCTTATATTTTGAGCAGAACGATTATTTGCTTTACATCAAAGTTTTACGTAGCTCTTAATTCAAACTAGATTTCAAAGGAGTAAAGCTGATGGAGGTCTCTGGAACACAGGGGTGGTGATGTGTTTTCCGCTCCTTTCTATTGATAGACCTCAGTATATTTTACAAACATTAATAATTCAGCTGCTTGGCAGAAAGAAAATGTGGTGTGATATTTTACAAGAATTATTGCCAATTTCTTCTACTTTTACAAAGAATGGTAAAAGCAGTCATCTCCGGGCCTTACTGGCTGCGTGATTATAGTGTGATAATGGCCTGGTATAACTCCAAGTGTTTAAGTTGAAGTATCTGGGTGATTGAGTCCTATAGAGTATAGTTTTGCCTCTCAGGATCATACCTTGGTTGCTACTTGCATTGTTCCTATGGGTCAGAGTTTTAAAAAACCAAGCCTGTTGTATTATGTTTAGATTAATTTTTTTGATGCAACTAAAATACTGGGGAAAATAATTAAAACCAGAAATGGGTTTAGTCATGCTATAAAAATATATGTTTTTACTGTAAGAGTTTAACAACAGAGTCAACTGCTGAATGTAGATAACATAACCTCAATTTTTAGATCCAAGTATCAGACAATTTGTTTCATCCTTAAGAGTTCCGTGTTAACTAATAAAAAAAGTAGACAGTAATACTATTATATTTATGTGAATTGGATCATAGAATAGCTCAAAGCCTTGTGTGTGACCCCTTGGTGTAAGTGTGTACCGTGTTTGTCACCATGGTGATGTGACCCTCCTCTACTGTGGGACTCTTAGTTCCGCCAGTAGAAATTGCTCGTTCTGCAGACTATTTGCAGAAAGTTGGTTGTGGACATCTTGCTCTTGAAATTCATGGTCAGCCCCAAACTTGTGTGATCTGAGTGTTGCTTCTGTTTCCTGCAAAGATTAAAATGGCTTCAGTTCTGTAATCCATTTACACTAAATGACCCATCTGAGCCCTTCTGTTTGTGGTTCTTTCAAGAAGCTGTATGCCTCCCTAAGGCAAGGGGGAGTGCAGTTGGTTTTCAGTATTATATTTGCCTTTATTATGACAATTTATTCAAGGGCTCCTTAAACTTGATGGCTTTTTGGATAGGGTTAGGTCCTGGTTATGTCCAAGAGCAAAACAGACAAAAATAATTTTCTTTTCTACTCTAGTTCCTTGTGCTCAGGAGCTGAGGTAGCAGAATATTTTGCTTTCCAAGCTGCTGTTCTACCAGTAACCAGAGATGTCAGCTGTTGGAGATAAAAGGCTGTGTCTTCCTGCTTGTGTGACTCAGACGGGTAAAGGCTCCTCTCAGAACAAGAATCCTCACCCCTCAGCTCCAAACCTCCATCTAGGCAGAATCCTAGTCAGGAACGACAACTAAATACACAGAGCTTGTTACACAGAGCTGTTAACATTGCTATTTTATATTTTTGCTTTAAACCTCAATGTGTTGTTTTTGTACTTACAGACTCTCAATTCTTTAGCAAGTTGAATTTCTTTCTAGGACAGCCCAAGAGAGGAGTCTTCAGAAGAGAAATAAAAATGAAGTGTCTAAGGAGTGCAGTTTTAAACACTGTGCTTTCTTCTTATCTCTTCAATTGCCTTCGACATCTCTGCCTCTCTTCATACTGACTTGTTTGTTAAGACTGCCAGACCGACTGGAGTCAAATCCAAGGGGAAGAACACGAACTCCATTAACCCTGATGCATAGTCCAGTTCTCCTTAGTGGCTTTGTCTGAGGGCTAATTTCCATTTTAAATGACAGAAAACGTTCAAAATTTAAGTTGTTTCTATCAACCAGAGTCTAGTGAAAGTCATCATTCCCTTATTCTCCTCCAGCAGTGGACAGGGTGAATTTGCATGTTCTGATTATTATTTTTTTTTTTTTTTTAGTTTGATTTGGGTTTTTGTATCCCCTTCCTTTTCTCTTCACAATGGATTTTCTGTCAGGATGGCTTCTTGGCATGGCTGAAGGCAGGAGAGCTGTTTCCATACTCAGCTGTATGAAATACATGTCATCCCACGAAGGAAGCCAGCTTTCAGGAAACAAAGGAAGGAAATACTTTTCCTGTCTTGTGTTAGCTCCAGAGACTCTAATGCTACTCTTCTGATTAATCTAGCCAAGTGCAGTATGAAGAGATGGGTATGTTGTTAATCTCTGAGCGTCTTTCCTTTTCAGAATCCAAACATGGTATAAAATCCTTGGTGCAGGCACATTTTTTTTTACTGGGAACAAAAAGGTTTATTTTTTTCTTTAGTCATGTAGTTGTCCATAGATCACAAATTGAAGATAAAAACACTCAGTGAGAAGCATACTCCATGCTTTCTTTATCTCAGATATTTTAGTTTTTTGGCTTTTTTTTTTTTTTTCTAAAAATAGATTTGATTCAGGACAAAAGTATTAGACAAAGTCTGTGAAAGCTGAGTCTGGAGGATGAGGTGAGGTGTGCGTTGTGGGGAGTAAATGATTAAGGATTGTTTCTGTTTCTTCTTATGACTCTTTCCGTGACCCTGGAGGTCTTGGTGGGAATGTATTTCAGTGAAAACACAAAAACATCCCTTACTTTATCTACTGGGTGGTTCATTCTTTAGCACAATAATTGAAATAAAAAAGCGAGGTATGAAAACTTAATGGAAAAACTGAAATCCCCCCAAAATGTTAAAAATTGGAGAGGGGAGCACTAAAATGAGAACTCTGCCTTGCTCAATAGTTGTTTTGTTTTTTGTGGTTAGTCAAACTGTCCTTTCCCTGCACGAGTGAGGATTGCTAAGCCTGAAAGATCTCCTTTTGTAAGCGGTCCAAGCCGCAGCTTATCTGCTGTGTCAGCTTTCTCATCGTTTTGGGTACTGGTAGCAGGAGAGAAGTGCCGAGACTTGTGACATTCAATGACCCAGAGTAATGGTTAAGGAATAAAAACTACCCTTAAGTCATATGATTCTGATGCGGAGAATATATTTTTGAGATTAAAGCAAAGTTTGACATGGGTTTCAGCTTTGATTTGCTAAAAGATAAAATATCTCACAAGGCAAAATATGAATTTAAAAACCACGTGTGAGGAATTATAAAGTAGAAATGATTAAATGAGACTTTAAACTACTTTCATATACTGTCCACAGCAATATTATTGTCCCAAGTGAGATCAGAATTGTCAGTAGTGTAAGTAGTTCTGGTTCATGATTTTGGCTTTCATCTTTGGATATATGGCTTCAAAACTGTCTAATTCAAATGATAATTTGAATCTGGCAATGTTTATGTATTTTCTGAGTTTGTGATTATAAATTGGGGTTTTTTTTAGTTTCTTCAGAAGTGAAAGCAAAACCCCTAAATATTTAAACATCACCAGTGTACCTGGAGGCACTGCTGCTCATTCAAGCAGCAGTGCCACCAACTGCATGTGCAGTAAGAAGCCTTGTCACCCAGTACAGTATTTCCCTAATCCCCTACATGAATATGGAACAGATTTTCCCCCCATATTTCTTAAAGAAGGCTGTAGATTTAAAAGTTTTTCAACCACTAAATACAGAGAACAAGTTTCTCAGCAGAATCCTTAACATTTCCAGGAGAGGACCCTTAAATTGTACAGTAATGCTGCTCCCAAACGATCCCAAGAAATGAGCCTTCAGTAAGTCCCTGACACAAGCTGAGGCTTTTCAAAGAGGGTATGGGGTTTGTTTTCTTCAATCAATCATGATGATATCATTCATAAATTCCTTGACAGTCCCATGGAGCAAGAGTCCTTATCCTTCTGATGCCAGTATCACTTTCTGGGTTTGTAGATGCATGATACAATTTCTGTCTTAGAATTAAATGATTTGGACTTCCCACTGCCTTTGCAAGTCTTAGCTCCTTGTCAGGAGATAAGAGTTCATGCTGAGTGTGTTAGATAATGTGTGTGTTATTTGGAGACAGGGCAGCCCAGGGACACCAGGTAATCTATACCGGGTAATCGTGACTCTGAGAATGGGTTCTACATGTTTCCACACCAGGATTCATTCCATGTGCGTAGAGATAGAGAAGTGTATTTATCATGGAAAATGTGAAAAAGCATCTATAGATATGCATATAGATATCCCGAAGCTGTAAATACTTTTAAGCTATGCAACCTTAGCAAATACAAAGTACAAATATAATTATGTGCCTGATTACCTTCAATTGTTGTTATGCATTACAAGCACCAACCAAGGAAGATCATGTCATTGTTTGTTCAGTTGAGACTTTTGCTTAGCAGAAGGGCACTATCTGCCCAACTTCCCCATCCGATTGACGTCATGGGCTTCAGTTTGGAACCTGAAATGTGGCTGTATGCACAAGCAGCTGGATTGCTGTCCAAGTAAGCTTTTTTTTTTTTTAGGATAGATCTAGGAACTGCGGTCTTTGGGGAGATAATGAGTGTCATCAGATTTTATAGACCAGTAGCATGTGCTTTGGAACATTCCAAAATCTTTTGGAACCTCTTCAACTTATGTGGTGCTCGAAAAGCAGAACCTCTCCTCCCTTGATTTCCCACTCTCTTAAGGGCTCTAGAAGTCCTTGATTTTTTCAGATATGTACGTAATTCCTAATACATCTGAGTTCTCCCAGTAAATTCAATTAGACTAACTTTATGTGCTTGAACTCATGTGAAAGGATTGGATCTTTAGATCACAACTTTAATGCTATTCAAGTTCTGAACAAAGAAGGAATGAGAAAGATTTAGATATTATTTGGATTGGTAAAAATCAACACACTAGAACTGCATCTGGTATTGTAGAAAAACTTAAATTATCTGGCAAAGTGGACAGTTTCTCTGACTAGATTTTGGTTAATTAGCAGTGTCCCTTGGTCTGCTGCTGTGCATGTGCAGCTTTACATGGCCACAGTCAGGGCGTGACTGGAGGAATTACTCATTTAGTCTGCTAAACTACCATCATCTCAAGATAAATTTGTTTAGAATTGCTTTTAATTCCTTTTTAAAAATCCTTTTAAATAAGACTAGCTGCTCCAGAGTTTTATAAAAATTAAATGAAGCATGTTCTGTGTATATCATCTGGTTCTGATTACCTACTTTATTTACTAAATACCAGTGGAACTTATTCAGCAAATAAGTGTGCAGTCCAGAAACATGGTATTAATTAATGAGGTACATGCTTTGGACTTGCCTGCCATATAGCTCAGTGGTTTCTGGGCTTATTGGTTCATTGGAGAGAGTCCCCTGATTCCTCTGGTTAGCACTCAGCTGGAAGTTGGTACTGCTTAAACTACAGACAAGGCAAAATACTGAAGGAAGTAGATTCTTTGCTATGGAATAGCGCCCTGTGTTGTTTTTATGGAGTTCTCAAAGGATCATTTTGCATTAATTGTTATCTACTCTAGAAAAAAAACCTAGAAATATGTGGCTCAAGTATTTCAGGAATATAAATTAATTACAGGCATGAAATTTAAGGTAAATAAATAGAAGACAGTTTTCTAGTAACTTTTGGCCAAGA
The DNA here is from genome assembly GCA_013399895.1 of Serilophus lunatus. Classification (NCBI taxonomy): domain Eukaryota; kingdom Metazoa; phylum Chordata; class Aves; order Passeriformes; family Eurylaimidae; genus Serilophus; species Serilophus lunatus. The sequence continues at coordinate 79,270 of VXBA01004775.1, read as the reverse complement.
TGTTTAGAAAAGTAGATGAATCAAAAACCAAACAGTCACAAAAATTGCATTTCGTCTTTCAAAATGACCAATTGCTTCCAGAGTGCAACAATGCACATGATTTGAAAGAGTTGAATGGATCAAGTGGTTAGTAAAATCTGACCAAGCAGTGGTATCTGGCATCACAGGAATGACACTTGAAAGAGGATATGGTAAAAAATTCTTGTATTGTTGTATGGAATATGCCACTGACATGTCAAATTCCTTTAGAGATGTACTATGCACATCTAAAAGGTGTTCTTCCTTTTCACCTTCTCATTTTCTCCAGTTGAGCACAGCCATGGGGAGTTTACTCCCCAAAGGCTCCGTGGGCTTCAGTCAGTGTCTGCAGAGCTTCCCTAAGTCTCATATGGGACTTGTCAGGTGTCTGTAAACAGAACATGCTGTAAATACCAATATCAGCTCATGTATCTACTGGATGTGTCAGGAGAGCTGTAGGACGTGGAGTAACGGAGTGAGCCACAGACCCAGCCTGGTTACTGCTACAATATCTTCCCTCTCAAAATTTTCTCTTGAAAGAGCAAAGTGTAACAGAGCTGTGCCCTCTAGAAACTTCAGTCTTAAAGAAGATCTACTGTAAAGAAAACCTTTCAGTATTTAACTTCCTTTTCTATCCACATTACACAAGTGCAGTGCACCTTCCCCTCCTTGCTTCCAGATACTGTTGTAGCAAAAGATTACATGCATAATTAAATTAGTTAAATTCTAATAGTCTACAAATATTTGAAGGATGCTATGAACTCTCCAAACTATTTTTGAGGTTACTCATTTCTTCAATCAATTAATGTTTGCCTAAATGCAAACACAGCTGTTTTGCGTGGTTGTTTGGTTTTTACCCCCGCTCATGGGGGACTCACAAAGTGAGCAAATGAAACACTCCGGGTTGACAAACCCTATTTCTTGAAAGCCCACAATCTCGAATGAAAAATATTCTTGCTTTCCAAATTATGTGGATGGGAAATTGGCTTGGGTTTTGGCTGTTTTGGTGGGGGATTTTTTGATGTTGTTGCCTTTTGGTTTTTAACCCCCAAAGCCATAAGATTCACCGAGTTTCTAGTTATGGCTTTTAAGATGGGTTTTTTCTTCACCAGCATGACAGCAAAACAGACAAATGTGTTTGTAATGCCCTCTCTGTGCCATATCTGGAATATATATTAGCCCTTACAGGACCCCAGTATAAAAACCCAACACACTTGCTTTTGACTGTCATCTCTGCTTGTGCCAGTGACCATATAGGAACCCCCTTTTGCCCCAGGGGAACATTTGGGTTGTATTTAAAGAGCCACCCCTCAGAAGTACAAGAGAGGCTTCACTTAGACAAAAGAAGCCATGGTAACCTTTTTCTGGACCCCTCTGATCTGCAATATGCACATTGTAGCCCTATTTCACTATTGCTTCACAGAAAATAACCCCAGAAACACCAACTTCTTTTTAATCTCTCTCAATAACACCTTCCTACAGGATACTTCAGCTTTTCCAAATTCTTCATTTCCCCAAAGATTTTTAATGTTCTAGTTTTTCTTCCCTTAAACAGATATTTGCTTCATTTACTCTAATTTTTTCTTTATGAACATGAAAACTTAACCTTTCTATTAGTGTGAGCAAGCAGTAAATACAGGATTAGCAAACTTGCACAATGGGTTGGTTCACATTTCTTTCTTTGCAGTGTGATCTCATTAATGAATAGTCAAATTGAATTTGGAAAATGAACACAGGATAAAAAAAAAGCAGCTTTGTACCTCTCAGATTCTGCTTAAGAAATAATTAATGTTGACTGGATCTAATAAAAAGGTAGACTTTTCAATTTATCATTTTAAATTGAATGTTTGCTATGGAATTCCTTATTCTTCTAATTTCTTGAGAAATAACAACATCTAGAGATTCCAAGATCATTTCCGTGGAACCCTGCTGATTTCATTCTTACTAAATTCTATAGATCTGAGCCTACAGTTATTATGAAACTTAAAAGAAACTTTCAATTAAAGTGATTATTTCAATAAAATGTTAGGAAAATTAACCTAATCCCTATTGTTAAGTGGACAGATTTTTTTTCCCTTGGAGAAAAAAGTTATAACAAATGATTCATTAAAAGTTTTAGTTTTTTTGAGTTCTGTCGAAATTCAAACTTAATTTAGTTCAGAGCCACATTTGCATTAGTCTAGAGGTGATTTCTTAGTAACTCTTGAGTCTCTTTACAAAAAGCATGTCAAAAGCAACCACATGGTTCAGATTTCTTAATGAAAGAACTTGTACAGCTGAGGTCTCTTCTCTTGTAATGAAGATTTAGCACATTAAACAGAGCACAATGGCTTGTTCCACATTTCAGGATGGATATCAAGTACCAAGTAGCTGTGAACCCTTCACATGTCTTGTATTTTGTTTGATCAGCAAGTACTTGGGAGTGGAAAAAGTGCTTGTGCTTTGAAAACAAGGGAAGTTCACTTTTCCTGCCGGGGCTTTGCTTGTGCAAACTGCACCTCAGTTATGAGCACTACAGACATGATGTCCAGAACCTGATTATAGAAATTAAAACAGAATCACAACCACACAGTTTCCAGATGCTATCCATATCTTCCTTTGGAGACCTTCACTTCATAGAGCATTGAATTTTATTTTTTTTTTTTAAATTCCTGTGATTATCAGTTGGGGGGCTATAGAACTGATAGTTATTTCCAGCAGATTAACTGAAGTCCTATAAATTTCTTCTTTAAGAGTTCTCTTTAGCATCTGCTGTCCAATTACTTTCATCTGTTATGAGCTATTGCTTTAATTGTCATTTTATTAGTTTGCTCCAAATTCACAGAACCTAGATTTTTACACCAATAGAAATTTTTCTTAAAAAACAAACAAACAAAAAAAGAAACCAAACCAGAGTAATTGTCGCCCAGAGTCAAATCTAATCTGTTGTATAGCATTGTTTTCTGTTGTGTGATCTGCTGTGCTGCACTTGAGAAGTTTTTGGACAATCTCTAGTTGAACGTCTTTATAATAATCTGAATTACTATAATAAAATGATTATGAAATGCTACTAAACTTTCACACACAGAATTACACACAGAATTAATAAGGCTGGAAAAGACCATGGAGATCATCAAGTCCAACCTTTACCTTGGTTAACAACCTACCCAACACCAGTCTAACATCTAAACCATCTAAACCATTTAAACCATCTAAACCATACCACTAAGTTCATCATCTAACCTATCCTTAAACACATCCAGGGACGGTGACTCCACCACCTCCCTGGGAAGCCCATTCCAGTGGGGGATCACTCTCACTGTGAAAAAGTTCCTTCTGATATCCAACCTGAACCTCCCCTGACGCAGCCTAAGGCTGTGTCCTCTCGTCCTGTCACTGGGAGCCTGAGAGAAGAGACTGACCTCTGCCTGCCTACAGCCTCCTTTCAGGTAGTTATAGACAGGGATAAGGTCACCCCTGAGCCTCCTCTTCTCCAGGCTGAACAACCCCAGCTCCCTCAGCTGTTCCTCACAGGGCTTGTGCTCCAGCCCCTTCACCATCCTCGTTGCCCTTCTCTGGACACGCTCCAGCAACTCAATATCCTTCTTAAACTGAGGGGCCAGAACTGGACACAGTACTCGAGCTGAAAGCACTTTCAAGTGCTTTCTGCTTTTTCCTAATTATTCTATGGCCTGGTCTGAATTTGTTAGATTTCTTTTTGTTGAATATATTTTAAAGTCCATGGGTCATCAGGGTTTTAATGTGAGGCTCTTATCCCTGTGAATTTGTGTGCGCTCACCTGGATCCCATTCCATCCCTGGTACTGCCAGTGGCCCAGTGCATGAGGTCAGGGAAAAGGCACAGCAGCTGCTGCTCCCACTTGGCATGATTGCCCAGGAGGGAGTTACCCAAAAGGAGAGAATTGATTTCTAGGTTGGTTTCCATGAGAAAAATGAAACTTCCTGCAATTTCTCTCTCTGTGTCTCCTTTACCCCTCCCTCCCCTTCCAAATAACTTTTGAACCCTTTGGTCAGTTTTGGCACTTTTGGATCAGGAGATCACACTGCAGGAAGTTAATTGAGATGAGAAGTTGGTGAGAGGAGAGAGACACCATGAACATCCCACTGAAGAGGAGTTTATGGCTTGAGGACAGAGAACTCATATGGAAAAGAGACGTGACTGCTCCAGGTAGATGAAAAGTAGCCATTGGAGAGCAAGCAAAACCCAAAGCCACAAAATTATGGGAAAACTAGCAACACTGTGCTGTGCATAGAACTTCTTGGTTTTCTTTTTCCTAAAGCTTTAAGGAATGTTTCTCTTGTTTTTTAAAGTCTGTTCTCCTTTGCTGTTCCTTTGTTTGCTGATGCTACTCTTGCAATCTGAGCAGGTGTCTGTGAGTCTCTGTGGATTCATTCTTTCCTGAGTAACAAGGAGCTAGGCATGCTTAAAATTTATTTCTCTGGATGTAGGATTTCCACATCACACGGTTGTTTTTAGTCTGAAAAACTACTTGAGAACTTTTGAATATTTTTGAATTGTACCTAGGAAGCTTTTTGACATGTGTTTGAGCTGGTAACCATCTCCAAGCTGAGGTCTTAAGCATCGTTGTGCTGTATCTATCTATTGATACATATGTCTTTATCTTGGCAGCATTTCTGTGGGGTCTACTGAATTGTTTTGCCTGACTGTGTGACTTATTATTAAGGACAGCAGGAAACCTCCACTACTTGCATATCCCAGCAAACTTTAACTGTTTTATAAGTGGTTCTACTTACATTGCATTATTGAAAGTTGAAATATTTTTTGAACATTCTTTGCTGGTTAACTGGAAAGCTGTTATTTATGGATTCCGTGTGATTAGCACTGATGGGCGCAATTCAGGGTGGTTTTCTGGCTTCATATAAACCAGTTGACTTAGAAGTGGGTTTTTATTTTGCCAGTGATGTGAGTTTTTCTTTCCATTTAATCCTTGAGATCAGCCAGTGGATTTCATAGAAAAGGAAAGATAAACTGTCACTGTATCCTGAGCCTACTCATAGAATATGCAGTCCAGAAATAACATACTGTATGGACTGATGGAGCCAGCCCTATGAAAATGTTTCTTTCCTAGCCTATGTGATAGTTCTCAGAAATCCAGCTTTTATTTGCACTATGCTAAGCAAAAAATGGCCCTTTTCAGTATGGGGTATTTCAGAGTCTAAATAGTCTCTTTGTATTAAGAGCACATGCACTGCTTCTTGCTGTTTATATTTCTGGTACTTTTTCTTCTATGAGTCTGAAGTAATGTGGGAAATGGATCAATCTGCAGCTCACATGAAAAATAAGGAGGCTGAAGTGAAGCACTTTGGGACTTGCAATTCATTGTCTGTGCAGGGGTGATGGCAACAGTGTGTGTGCCCCTGTTCAGTCACAGGATGCACAACCCAAGGTGACAAACTCACTCTGGTCCTTCTTCTGAGTCAGGTCTTTGATATTTTTAGTTGTCTTTCCTACTGAAAACTCACCTTTGCATAATTTTATTGAATGCCGTGAACTTCCCGATACATTAAGTTTTATTTTCAAAGTGGAAAAGGAAGACTGTAAAAGATTTCCCTGCTTTAGCTATATTTTTTCCTTAGAAGACCTAAGACAGAAATTAAGAAAGCACAGAGAAAACTTAGCCTGGGAAAAAACCTTTCACTGCAGAAGTGTCTGATTTTGGTGAATATTATATATTGCCTTTGAGTAGCAAACATTACGAGAGTGTCAAGTTACTTCCTTATTTAGTGAAGTCAGTGGCTAAATATGAAAGAGATGACATCTCTGACACTGTAGAGATGTTTGTAGGCTTGTCTTACTGGTTTGAGGAAGAAATGAAAACTCCCTTGGTCACTACAGGAAATCAAATGGCCAAAATATTTCAAGCTTTGATCATAGTCTCAAATGTAAAAATATAATAAACTAAGTAGCACTGCAAACAAACATAATTTGAGGCATCCTTAACAGAAGCTGATAACCAGCTTTATGGCTGATATAATTTAAATTCTGTGCTATTTTAAAATAAGGGAGATACCACTATAAGCCATTTTGAAAAATGGGCAAAAAAGTCTTGCTTTTCTGGGCATTATCTTCTACTTATTCCTTTGTTCCTTCTCTCATGAAGAAATTAGTCAAGTTAATGGCTGCAGTGTCTGTTCTTCAATGATAAGACTAATTCTTAGCTACACAGCTGCATCTGCAAAGGTGAACAGAGGACAAAGGTCATGGCTTAAATAACAATACTTCATTACATGTTAAAAAACTCATAATTCTTTACCTGATTGAAATTTAGAAGCTAAAAGAGTATTCCCCCTCAACAGTTAAATGCCATGCTAGTATTAGCCTAAAAGTATTTGTTAATTTACCCATTAGTTTGGGAGAAGAAGAAGAGACTGTAAGGGGAAACCAAGAGCTGCCGCATGAGACCTGAGCAGTCTTGAGTATCACATCAAACACACACCTCTTGGGAATTTTGTTGTAAGCAGACTTTTCTCCCCCACAGAGGCAATGACAGCTTGTGTTAGCACAGGTGATGCAGAAGTGGGCAGCAGATGTTAGCTGGAAGGTGGGAATGCTTCTTTCCATGGTGGCCACTTACGTGTTCAAAGCGTTTGAGAAACCCACAACCTCAGGAACTGCTGATCTGCAGGTTCCAGAACTGTGTGGTAAATTCCTTAGAGCCACATTATGGTATTTACCTAAAGGGCTTCATTCTGTGTATTATAAATAATATTAACAAGAAATTCTTTATACGTACTTTGGGCTACATTCACTTTCCAACCACAGATACAATTCAGAACACTGTTTACAGCAGCATTTTATTACTTTACCTTGTCGTTGGCTATGTGACTTTGTGACCCCGGACTATAAAATCAAAGGGTGCTTTGTCAGTGATTTCTGAGGAGCAGGCATTTCATCCTGAGTTGGCTTTACAGTAACACAAATTTAATCACGATTTCTGCCATCTGATAATGATTTCACCTTGTGAGGATAGTCTGTTGTGACAAGCATGCTTTACATGCTCTTAGGGAAGCAGTTAAAATGCAGAGCTGTTCAGAGTATTATTTAAATGTCTTTTGCAACCTTAAAGGCAAATGACCCTGTTGCCCTGACTAAATTCCAGCTTACATCACTACAATCTGCTACTTAACTTCCCAAAGAAATGCTCTGCACAGGCCAAAACTAGTGCCTGCACCGTTCAGCCCAAACTGGGGTATCCACAGAAAATGGTGCCCTGCAGAGATTCTGCAGAGACCTTGGAAAAGGTGTTTGCTGTGGTATAAATTGCTGCCTTTACTTCTGCCATCACCAAAAAGGCTCAGAGACTAAAGCCAGAACAGAGAAAGGCTTTAGGACTATCCAGAAATGTATCAAATGACCCTGACAAATTTTGCCCTTAATTAATTTGCCCAAATTAATCAGAACGGTATTTGACCTGTAAGCAGTTAGCCTGAAAAAGGGCTGGAGGGCAATTCTGGTGCTGCTATGAGCCTAGAGAAAAAGCAAAAGTGGAAAGAGAGAATTTTTTTAGTTTAAAGAAATAGAACAGCATGCTTTCATTTTGCTTTTCTAAAGATTGCTATCAAAGAACGGAATAGAAATTTTTCAGGAAGATTGCTTTTATTAGGAAAAAACATGTCTGTCAGAATAGGTAAGCACTGAAGAGATTACATAGACCATAGAATGGTTTGCAAAATTAGAAAAATATCTGCCAAAAATAAATATACCTCTGTTACTCTGCTTTTGGGCAGCAGGGTGAACTAGAAGGTCTGTTGAAGTCTCTCTGAGTTGTATCTGAAGTTGTTTTCCTCTGTCCTATTCTCTGCCGATGCTAATTTTGGCTGTTAGCACATGCTTTAGGAAGCTCAGTGCAGACTGGGATTTGGCAGATTGAGATATATAAAAGAACCTCCCCGAGGCTAGACAGCCAAATGATTGTTAGGCTGAAATAAAAAGATCCACATGATCCTAAAACATGCTCGAAAATTTACAGTTCTTTTTTTCCCCAGGTTCTTGAACAACTCAAAAAAACAGCAACTACGGTTTAATTAAAGATCCAACCTTTAATGCAGCTTTCCTGCCAAGTCTGCCCACCAAGGACAGGGCATGTTTTGAAGCTGCTGTTAACTCATAACCAATGCACAGCAGTGATTTTCAGCCTCTGTGGAACTGCTTGACTGGAACAAACGGGTTAAAATTACTGGTCACCTCTCTCCTGCATTTCGAGCAGCACAGAGAAGCAGCACCTCAGTCAAAGCCCATTGCCATGATGTAATCCACAAGGCCTTGCCTATCTATTTATTTTTAAAATGTTTCCTATAGCTGCCAGAGTTTCAGGCCTTCGAGTTGATGTAAGCACTTGTCTGAGTGGAAAATGTGGGAAGTGAACAAATCTCCTGTTCTAGGCACCTGCCAGCCCTGCCTGGTCTGTCCCTCAGCCTAAGTAAAGCTGTGACTACTGCTGTCCTGCAGGGATGCATGAGGCACCCATAGTTATTGAACACTGACCTTTGCAGATTACAGAAGTATTTTCTTTCCTGTTGTATTTATCATGGAACTGGAATCACGAGATTAAATTCTGTCTCCTCTGTGGTCTTTTCTGTCAAATCGTTATGATAAACTCCTTAAAGTAACCTTTAGGAGGAAGCAACAGAAGCCAAAAAAAAAAAATCAAATTAAGATTTGCCTTGGGGTATCACATAAACAGAGACCTTTCACGGCTACTGAGGTACAGAAGATTTAGAAAAAATAATAAATTAAACATTGGGAAACAGCAGAAAACAGTTTTAAAAATAAGGCATTCCTCACCAGGCACATACGGATGAATAGCAGCCCTCCCATGGCATACTCCATTGTTGTAACTGCAGTATCTCTCAAAACCCATTTTCAAAAAGGTTGGTCACAACGTGCCTACTAAATGTAGTAAAACTGTAACAAGAAATGTATTTCCTGCTTGAGTAGAAAAAACATACACACGAAACTACAAAGTGAGGACTCTCTTTGTTACCTCAGTACGTTCAATCTACTGTGCAAAGCAAAACAAAACAAATTAGTAAAGACAAAAGGTTAAGTCTAAAACCTGTATCTTGGTGAAGATTCCTAACACAACGTGCTACTGCCTGCACACAAAACTAAATTGAACCTTCGGATGGTGAATTGCGTCTAAATTGTCACTTGTTAATACCAGGTTCGCTTCCAGGAAAGCACTTTGACAAGAACATGTGAAGTTTAGGTTTCCTCCTTACTTTTAAAGCCACACTGAAGTGTTGCTGACACAGTAACACAATACCAGACTTTGATGCAGCCACTGCTTTCGAAACAACATGCAGACCTCTGCTCAACTCTTAGTTGGTTTTCAGAGCTGGTCTGATATTATTTAAGAAAGAAGACAAAAACCTTCCAGTGTGCCTTTCCTAGTGCAGTGTATGTTTCAAGGGAGGGAGAAAAATCTGTTTACTAGTATTTTTTCTCCCTGTGCCTTCCATTTCTTAACATCTCTAAGTTTTCAAAATTTGTAATTTGTCAGCTACAGTCTTAACAGGTTTTCCCTACTTATTCTGTTGAAATTCTTCATTTAGGGAAAAATCCATTGAGTCCAAGGTTCTGAAAAGGCTGTATCAGTTTCAGATCTGCAGATAAGAGGGATAGAAATAAGAATTGCATAATATTTGGGCAGCTGTGATTTTTTTACTTCAGCTACCTATACTAGAAGGTTATCTAAACAGCTGTAATTTATCTAAACAGCTGTAATAACAAGGTACAAAAAGCAGAAAACTGTGACAGGGTTAGTGTGTCTTCCTTTTTGTCTCCCAGTAAGTTTGAGGTAGAAATAAAAGATACAAGAACTCAAGGCAAACTGATTTTAAAAAACTTTCATTGGTTTTAAAATGTTATTTTTCTATTGCACCAAGGCATAAACAAGAAAGCAAAGTGACTAAATATTAAAAACTACCCTAAAAATTCCCAGTACTATTAGTCCTATGTAAGTAAACACTGATAGCAGAAAATGTGCCTCACATAATTAGTGCTAAAAGTAATCAGTCTGATGAACTATGGTACCTAACTTTATTGTATGAGAAGCTGCAGAAGCCTTTTGCTTCCAAGTGCCTAAGTTAAGCCAAGCTAGTTTAGTCTGAAACTAGAGCAATTAATTATTGTGCATGTTAATGTGTGACTAGAAGGAAATATAAAGAGTGTGCAATGCAGTAACACTGGGCAGTTCAAGTTGCATGGCACATATTCCAAGGAAGGCTCTTTACTCAAAGCAATGCCTTTGGAAGTGTGTTCCTATTCCTCACATACATGTTTTGACATCCATGACAGTAACTTACAGAATAAAAAAACTCACATCTCTACGAGTTTAAAACTAGTATTTGGCATTGATTCAGCCAGCACTCAGACCTACTTGTAGACTTATTTTTGACAGTTCTTTTCAGTGCGCTTTTGAGGCAGTGTTCAATTTTTTAAGGACTGACTCACCCCAGACTTTCACCATGGCAGCCCCAACATAAGAAGTACCTCACTGCTAAATATAGAGGCGAAGTCACATCTGTGACACATTCTAGGTCATGCTACAACACTCATCTCTGACCTGCTTTACACAGAGCTGGATGATGGCTGACGTGCCAGCACTGCTTACTAGAAGCCAACATTTGCATTTGTGTTAAGATGTCAGCAGTTAAACCTTCCAGCAAAATCCTTCTGAGGTTGTAGGATATGTCTCCCCCAAAAAAGTAAGAAGTGTTGCCACTAGGTGCCTTTCAATATATGGTGTTAAGAAGCGAGAGGGAGGGAAGGCTTCCATTTTAAAGGCAGGGGTAAAGCAAGGAGAACACCGGTTTTGCTGACAACAGCTGAAGACTTTGTTTCCATTTCCAACATTTTTAATCAGAGTAGATTTAGCAAAATAGCTTTCTCAGAGCTTTTAATGACTTGTGCCATTTCCATCTGCTTGACTTCATACTGCAACGACACAGTAGACTATTAACATTTAGGCCTCCAAATTTACTGTTTCAAACTAACTCTTCTGTGGTATGTATAGTTAAGTGATATACAGGAACTATAGTAAGGCTCTCAGCTAACAGCTAAGCTGGCTGTCAAGTGAACAGGTACATCTCCTTCTACATGGTGCAGTTGTCTTGATATTTAGAAAGGTTTCATTATATTCTGACTCTGAAGTACCCTCTGCTTAAGAACCTCCATGCTCTGTGAACACCACTATTTCAAATCGTGTATTAAACCACTTGTCATCTGTCTCAACACCTGGAGAGGAACTTTTAGGGAGGAGACTTGTTACTTACCTGTACACAGCACCCTGATTTCCCCTGCCAGACCTTGAACTAAGCAGTCTCACTTACTGAAGGTGTTTGCTGCTGCTGCTTTGGCAGCAGTAGCACAGCCTCAGTGGGGGAGACTTTCAGCAGCTGAGCTGTCAACTTTGCTCACTGATGACAAGATAGCAAAACTGAGTTATTAGCCTTTTAAATATATTTGCAAGGGGGGAAAAAAAAAAAAAGCCCCCAAACCAAGTTAAATGTTTTCTACGGTCACAGAGAATCAGTAATAAAATAGGAACAGAATCAGCTTTTCAAAACTTTAATTCTTCTCCCCCTAGTTCTCCTTTCCTTAGGAAAGAGAGGCTGTTAAAATTCATGGCCCAAGGACCGGAGAGATTTTTTTTTTTAAGATTGTTTAATCCACAAAGGTTCAGCTTGCAGTATAAAAACCACCAGATGTCTGTTTAGAAGGCTGATATCCAACTGTAGTCCATTTTCCTTATTTTTCGTAGCTCTTTTTCCTGAGCTTTAGACAGTTTACATGTCATCTCTCCTAATAATTCCATATGGCTTGTATCTTCTTGTTCCATTTCTGTAACATCTCTTTCTTCATCTGAATCATCCTCTGTTTTTTCACTTTCCATTTCTACTTCATCAGCAACTTCTTCAGCACTGCAAGATGATTGGAAACAATTAATGGGTACTTTCACATACCATAATGTAACTTACTGATGAGAGAGCTAAGTTATCATGCAAATAATTAAGTAAACATTGGAATTCATCTCCTTTTTTCCCCTATCACACTACTTATCATCTCAATTTCAAGTCATTTTTTAAATAGCTGTCCTCTATTTCAAGCAAACTTAAAAGTATTTTTTTCCTCCAAATATAACACACAATTGCAGAACTAGCAGATCAGCATTGTCTAAAGAATTACAGTATCACAGTCCTATGGGATTAGAAACATTGGATACACTGGTAGATGAGACAATATTCAGGAAGGCCATTCTTCTCTTTGAACCTGAAAAAGGTCACTTGGTCTTAAAAACTGCTACAATACCTCAAGTGTTACTAGAAAAGAAGTTTTGTTTGTTTGTTTTTAAACATGAGGAATTATTTAAAGTGGCTGCAGCACTGGCTTAACTCTTGAATTCAAAAGGGAGAAGTAGAAAGCATAATTCCAAAGAATTATATAGAAGAGTTACAGCCCTGTGTCTGAAGGATAAATGTTCTGGACCTCACCAGGAATGAGCTGCATGCAGGACAGCACTGATCTCCTAAAAATCATCCATTCTAATAAAAATTATTTATCACTCAATAGTTATCATGCTGTCAAGGCTAATAAAAATGTACATACACTATACAGTGATAACTTCTGGTCAATCTTGAGGCCAATCCTACAGCACTCACATGTACCTTTAAATGCACAGTCATATTAATCACCACTGTCACAGGACAAGCCCCACATATGCAAATATACACAATATTCAGTACTGAAGCTACATGCAAGTTTCCATGTATTAGACTTTCCCCAGTGTTCTGCTGATGGTTTTGCTGTGCCATTCAGGGCGAAGACTCACAATACTGGCCAGCACAAGGAGGCAGAACTGAGGACACTGCTGTTATGGCAGAATACAGTGCACCTGCAAGAACTGCTCCTGCTGGTGTTTGTTTCTGGGTAAACCCTGGCACTGTGAACCACCCACTCCCTGGGCTCTGCAAATGCACAAGGAGAGCTGATACCAATGACACATTTTCATTCCTGGCTTGGCAGAGTTTAATGAAATACCTTAAAGAGTAGACTGCACAAAAATGCAGTCATTTAACTGGCTCCAGTGTAAGTGACAAGACAATTCTAACATAAGACTACATTCATAACATTCCTTTTTTAGCAGACATTGATCTCAGAGGAACAAGCTACAATATATTTCAAGTACCTCTCAAACTACTACATTAAATTGGGTTAATACATTGTAAGTCAAGCTTAGCTGTGCTCACAGTATACACTCCTGTTTTGTAGCTTAATTAGAAATGAAATTTGAGCTCTAAACAAACAGTTAAGATCAAACCCAAGGACTAACTTCTTGGCGTATCCAGAAATTGAAACCAAAAATTAAGCAGGAAGTCATAGTAATTTCAAATAAAATTGAGAAGCTAACATTTATCCAAAACAAGCACTACAAAAATCTTTAAATCATTGGAATAAAAGTTAAATTCATAAAGAACATTTAAGTATCAAAGGCAACATTTTGCATGAGCATGTTATGCCAAAACCCAGCAAAAGCAACAGCAGTAAAAGAGCCAAAACACTCAACAGCCAAAACCACCTCACCCTCCAAAACTGCATTGTTTTAAAAACTCTTGCCATTTGAAGTGTTCTACGAATTTAGTGAATAGATGGAGTGTTGGAAAACTGATTTTACACTTTAAACAAAGATGTACGTAATTTAAAATAGGAGAGTTCTTGATCTTTTCTTACCTTTTGTTCTCTTTGGAGATGAGCAATGAATTAATAAATATAGGGCAGAGGAAGGAAGCAGATGGCAACACATGTGCTGGAGTGTGCAAAAGCTGAAAAGGTAAAACAGAAGCTTTATGTAAGATTTTGTTTGTCATGATTTTGGTTTGTACACTTACTGTAGTTACTCCTACCTCTTTGACAGCAGGTGAAGCTTGTTCATGCTTATTATGAACAACCAGTTTTCCAAGGTCTATATCCTCTTGTGATTGCTGACGTCTGTGCTTTCCCAAGAGCAAGCTAAATGGGGTCACAGGGAGACTTTCTTCTACTGCCAGCTTGAAAAATACAAGAGTTTTAAGTAGAACTTTAGTGTCACAAATCTAAGTTCTCATTCTAAGTTACCAAAACTCAGAATCATCTCACATGACAGAGCTCTGCGGCTTCCTGTCAGGCATTTGGAGAGAATCCAGAGTTAATTATGTAAAGTGAATTATGTCTTCCAGTGTTTTCCTAGATCAACATACCTTAATCTGAATGCCAAAACCCCACTCTCCAAAATACCTGATTGCTTGTGTCTACATTCCCACTGGATTTTGTATTAGAAAGATAAAACAGATCAAAGTAGAAGTTAGTAACTAACCAACCAAATCAATTAAATGCTGCTGTTTTATTCTTTCCAGTGAGTATGGAAACACTTCAACATGAATTTAAAAAAAAAAAATCAAATCTCCCAGACTACTTCTCCTTAGAAGTACACACTGGAATGCAATTCTGGAATTCCTTCTCACTGATAATCACAATTGACTGACAATTGCTCATCCTCATTAAAAAGCACAGTTCAGGCAACACTTAAGGTTCCAAGTGTTACAGAAACCAAGCTAAGGAAAGAGCCTATTCAACCATTTTGCTTCATTTGAATCTTTTAGAAATGTATCTGGTTTTTTTGTTTGTTTTGTTTTGTTTTTGTTGTTTTTGTTTTTTGTTTGTTTGGGTTTTTTTTTTTGTTCAGTGGAAATGAAAAAGGAGGCAGTAGCTTCCTGATACTTTTTAGAAAGATTTTTACAGACAACAATTCTGCCAAAAATAAAGCAAATATAGATTACTGCTCCTCCTGCTAAGTGTCTATGATTCCAGCTAAGGATCTGGCCTGTGTTTTCATGACAGAGGGGAATTTGAACATGACAAAATGAACCCCACCAGAACTTGGAACTGGTCTGTCAAAGTTCTCTGCCAGAACTTCCATGAGAGGTACCTGTTTGCTCGACGGTGTAAGCCTTTCTTCCAGAGACTTTGTGCTAAGTGTCATTAGCTCCTAAAATACAGAAGGATATAACACAGTTATTATATGTGAAACTGTTTCCCACATTTACAAACCTTGCCTACAGAAGCTTCCAACTGGCCCAAAATCTTTTACCAGTCAAGTGGAAAAGACAAACACATCTCTTCCTCTTTATTTTGTAAAGAAACTGAAAGGAAGCAAGAATAAACCTAGAGGTTCTATAGACTGCTTGGGAGAACAAGCGAAAAAACCAAACCCCTACACCCATCCAGAAACTACAGGGAAAACTGAGTACCATATGGAACATCTGTACAATCAGCAATAATACACATAGCTTTTAGGTGGTTGTTTTAAATTAAAAAGCATAGGCAATGTTCCCAATTTATCTAGTTTCTTGTATTAGTGAGGCAGCATAAACTATTAAAAGTAGAAAACCTGTAAAAAATTTTGAACTTAAGCTGTTTTGGCAGTTAAAAGCTTTTAATACAGAACAAACCATGGCTTACACTGATTTGAAATCATAAAAAGCAACTCTTACACCTATTATCAGAATAGTGAATTTCTACCAATCCACACTTCAAACACTTTTTCCCCAGAAACCACCTGCCAATGACTGTTTCTTACTTGTGTATCTGTAAGGAAAAACAGCTGGGATCTTCTCAGCCAAAGGTATTTTTCCGAGGCAGTTGTTTCAGGTTCATCTCTTGGAACAAAGGCAGCGAGGAGGATCTTTTCTTTGCAAAGGTTTCTCTGGATATAAATTGGCCGTGGCTCGTTTGGTTTGAACACAAACACTGCAAAACCAAGAATGTCTTCTCTTTAAATCGTGAAATTCTGACCTTCCAGGCCAGGTGTCAAAGCCCTACATATCACAGCCAGTAAGGACTGGACAGGTTTACCTCCAAGCACTAGTTTGCAGGAATAGAGTTGGATAACCTGACTTCATAGTGTAAGGTACTTTTCACAGTACTCCAGTCCAGAGAACATACTTGGAAATTAATGTTTCTGAAGGACAGTAGCTTTAGGAACAGTTGTCTTAACTTATAGACAGGGCTCTAAAACATAGCTGTACAGTTTTGCATTTACAAGAGAGGGTCAAGAACATTTCAGACCCTCACCCAGAAAGTTAATCTGGTTAATCCTGAGCTATATCCTGTACCAGAACTAACTGCTGGAAGAAAAGATGAGGAGCCAACACACTTTACTTGAATGCTGCTGTCAGACATGGTTCAGTTTTCAGAGGTGCAAGCATAGACTCAAGTCCATCTACAGTTTTCATGGTCTGAATTCTAAGAAAACCTTTTCCAGAAATTATGCTTTAGCTGCTTTAAATTCCACTATCACTTGTCAAAGAAGCCTTTGTACTTACAGCTGGACTCTTTGGAGAGCCATGAGACTGCAGCAATATGTTCAGAAAGAGGATCAGGTTGCAGAACTACGATGTTGAGGTGGGCACTCCACTCCACTGAAAAGCAACCACAGCAAGAGCCAAGGGTGAAAAGGAAGCATTCAGTTCTACCCCACTACTCTGCCAAACAACAGGTCAAACTGAGGCATGCAGCTTCACTTATTCCCTGATGAATAAAAATAGACAAATACCACCAGCTTCTACACAAATGGAAGAAATACTATCCATTATAGGGTTATCAATCACCTAACTCAGAATTTACTCTGCACGTGCACACAGAGCACATGCACACTGGGCAAGATATTATCCTGACTCAAGTATGAAAATCACCATACAGGGCATTTTGTAGTGTGCCAATCTGGAATCAAACTAGAATTATTTTACGGTTTCCTGGTAAATTCAAGTATTAAGTTATTGTAGCACACATTCAAGCAGATCTTACATGCACAAGTGAGCAGGTTCCAGCAACATAGAAAGCCATAATCAGTGGCACCAATAAGGTACTTGGAACATGTTAGTCTCCCAAAGCAGATGTTCCTACAGAAGTAAAAAAGTCAAAACAAGTTAGTGACCTGAAGAGTTCGTCTTTGTTTCTCTATGTAGCAACGATTCACAAGTCACAAAAAACATTCAGTTAAGATTTAGTTCTTGTATCTAAATCAGGAGAAGTTTGCTTTTTGCTTACACCTCTAAGCGGCACAAAACATTACATATAACCCTTAGATAGGTCTGGGAGATTGAAGTATGCACAAATCTGTAAGGATTACACGTTTCCACAGCATTCTGATTTAAAGGAGGGATTTTAAGCTCTTCAGTAAATTACAAACCCATACGTAACACTAAGTGTTCACACTGGGACTGGAAAATAACTTCCACATTTAAAGAACTCCTATTATTGCTCTAAGCACTTGAAAGAGAGGGGTAATAAAAGAAATTTGTGCTGTTGTCATAGGCTGCTCCAATTAAAGAAAACGTGATTTGTTTTCATTTAGTTAATTTCTCATTCTCTTGCTTGAGAATACTAAAACAGCCTTTTCATTTCCAATGATGAAACATTTTCAAAAAAAGCTAATAAATGACAGAATTTGTATATTTGTATATATGAGCATAGCCCTTTGAAATTATGCAATTAATACAATAATTTAATATATTCCTGGAGTAATTTATTTCCATTTACTATAACACATTTTAAGGGCTGCAAGAGGAGCAGCTGGCCTAGGAAAAGCTTGCCACCATATCAAGCTGCCAGCTCACATGCCTCCCACAGTTTTCCTGCACAACAGTTTTAGAATCGCCTTTCTCAATTTCTAATCTTATAGGACCAGTATAAACACACAGAAGAAAAGCTTACAAACACACACACAAAAACATGGAAGCGAGAAATCTCTGTATCCTTCTATGATTCTTTATGTCAGTCTTTAAAACATTGTGACCACACAATATTGGTCTCTTTTATCATGACAGCACACAATGCAGTGTGCTAGGATAGCCTGCCAGGCAAATATGGATTTTCCAATAGAGGTGAGAGAGGATCAAGATATATCTTCTGTAATACAGATGATAAGGTCAATATGCTTTTATGGCTTATTGATATAATTTCTATGTGTATGTATGCATACATGAACAAAGAACAAACTTCTTGTATTTATGCTTTTCCAGTACTTTGATTCATCCCTAGACTAATGGGGGAAAAAAGAAGGGGTATGAACACTACAGTGTGCCTGACAATACATATTAAGTATGAGAGGTACAGGAGACACAAGAAAGATGAAGAAACTGCAGAGCTTCATCTTACTATTTTTAACAGTGTTACCAACCACCTAAAAGCCATTTCAGTCTTTTTCATATATGAACTTAAGACTGTTAAATTCAATGTTGACATGAATATATAAAAGGTCTTGGACTACTATGAATGGATTCTTTCTGTTCTAAGAGTTCCAAGTGAGACACGAAAGAGCAGATGAAAAACATACCGTATGTTTCCAGGTGGATGGCAAAACGTACACTTAAGATCCCAAGTAACAGAATCCCACACGGTGACAGTCTCTTCAAAGCTAACAGCAAGCAAAGAGCCATCTTCTGAGAAGCAGCAGTTAGTAGCTTGGTAGTTGTGGTAGCTGCCTACAAAGTCACAGCTCCAGCTCACACTTTGCTGTGCTGCATTGAATAAACAAGCCAATTAATTCAAGTCTGTACATGAGGAAAGAAGAATTCAGGTATTGTTGTTACAAAACAGACTAAAGAGCAAGGCAGTTTTGCTTCAGGTTTATGCTTCCAAAGAGCACAGAGGATCTGTCCTGTTCTAGTATGAGAAACACCTGGTAAGGTTTTCATTTGTTCTGTTCTGCATTTGAGCAGTGAACCCTGAGACTGACACGGTATAATATTCATGCTTACTTTGAGAGCACAGTTAAGAGCTGGCAAATAGACAAATGTTAAGATAAAAAAGACTCAACATTAGATTCAACATTTATTGTTCTCAAACATACTCTTCTTGTAAAACTCCAGCAGGAACACAAGTGTTACTAAAAATTTGAACACAGGTTGCATTTGAGTACAACAAAGCTCATGGTTCATTTACAGAAAATTTTAGGACCACCAGGTGACCCATCAGCATGACTCCTTGTGTTACTTAACTTGCCAGTGCATTTCTCTGGGATACCTTTCTCACTGTTGGTAACTGCCATAATATAAACTAAAGAAAAGTGATGTACTTACCACACTAACATACGTTTCCCAGTATACAATAATTCATACAGCATGCTTTTGAAACGTGAGTAGGATGAGGAAAGAAAGGAAAGTAAGTTCACCCTATGCTAAGACACCCTTTGCATAATGGCTATAAGTTGACGATTAAAAGACCTGCCTGTAAGAAAGAGCCAGAAACTCTTCACCACTTCAAACTGCATGGCACCATCTAGAGGCACAGCAAGAGACCTGCTGCAATGAAAATCATCTCAGCACATACTCAACTTAAGAGCTCCTTAGTTTACTCATATTTGCTGCACAGAAGCTGCAGCATGTTCAGTCTTTCTACCTGACCATTCCTACCCTGTTCCTGCTGGGCAAATACACCACAGAAGTCAGCACTAATTTGTACTTTTACACATGCCATGGAGCAGAACTAAACTGAAAACAGTTCAGCAAAACCGTATTACAGCTCTTTGGGAATATGAAAGGACAAAACACCCAAGTGGCAGGGAAGTTCCAGCTCACTTAGATGTGCCTGGCACCGTAATAACGCTGAAGTAAAAGGAAATTACTAAATGGAATATCTCCTGTATTCATGTCCAAAGGTATGCAGGGCAATACACGCCCAGAGATGTCCTGTTTGCAACAGGTGAATATCAGCATGCATCTCAAGAGGTGAAATTTGGTTATTAAAAACATCTTGAAAGTGGATCCTAAATACCCATTCTAGGATGTTCAATTATCTGATAGGATGAAAAAATGAACTCTGAAGTGGTGGAAATGCATCCTGCTCCTTTGAGCTGAAGCCTCAAATAAAAAGCCTACCCAGGGGAATGGCAAAAATCCATTTTCCCAGCATGGTAAAATAGTTACCACAAACAATCCAATCAACACAGGCTGCCATTCTCTTCTGCAGCAGGCTCAGCAAGGTCTTTGCCATTTCAGGAACCTCCGTATCAACCCACAATACTGCAAACTACAACAGAAGAGGATGCTCAGGAGAACACAGTACTTCATGCAGCAGCAGAAACCGACTGAGCATGGGACTGAGCAGATGAAGGTAGGGTCAGAATTTCAACAGCACACTGGACTTTAATGATCCGTGTAGGTCCCTTCCAACTCAGGATGTTCTTATGATTCTACATTACAAGGTGACAAGTATGACAAAGTTACATTTTGACCATGTTTACCTTCGGGATCTGTGTCTTCTACCATCACCCAGACTTTAAACACACAGTCTCTGCCAGTTGTTACCAGTATCAGAGAGTCGTCTTCCAGTTCATCCATGTCACGAAAGCACATGTCTGTGATGTGGTTGTCATGAGGGGTATTTATTCTAGTATTCAGCTTAAAGCTATAGGAAAACAGAAGCTTGTTATTCTACCTCATTTGGAATTTGGGGAAGACTTCACTTTAAATGGATTCTGGAATGGGCAGAGAGAAGAGGAAAGTTCTGTCTAACTAAGACAGCTAAATGGTATCGTGTTTACAGATGAGATTTCCCTAATCACTTCCATACAGTAAGACAGGTTGTAGCTCAGCACCAAGAAAGGATTATCACTAAGCAGGCATCTCAAATATTCAGCCTGAGCTCTGGGCAGTCTTTCCACTGCTTTGAAAATCAGTCACGCAGTAGATCTGTGCAGTAGCTTTCTTTTGCTTTGGTTCTTCTTTAAGAAAATAACAATTTGTAGTCAAGATGTAATTTTTTTAATAAGAAAATTAGGGAAAGTGTATTAACCAGATGCATATGTTAGCTAAAGAAAAAAAATCAACAACCAAATCATAATCTTCTGTACCGTCAAAGGACTAATCAATGATGGATTAGACAGAGGTGGGTGAACAAGCTATAGAACCATTCTGTCAGGTCCACGATATTTAAACCTAAGGAAATATGGGAATTTAAGTCCCATGGTTAAAATAGTCTGATTACTATAAGAAAAACAGATTCAGAGCAATTATTTACAATCTGTATTTACTGCTGCCGGTGCTTGTGTGCATGGTAAACTTCCCACAGCCTTCCCTAGAATTTTAATATTTGTTCCAGAAAAACTCTGCCTTCACAAGGCAGTGTCTGTGCAGATACCTGTTTGACTTTGACACCTAAAAGACCAACTCTGTTACCATTACCTTTGTGTTTCTTCATTATAGAACCACAGCTTCAGCTCTAACTCAGGGTCTGTAACCTCTTCTCTCTCTTCTACTGTGGCCAACCACGTGCCCTGAGCACTGAACGCGACCTTCACCAAGTCCGACTGCTTCAGACCTGCCTGGTGGATGAACTGGCGCTGCACAATGTCCAACTGCAAAACAAGGCCACAACTAAACTTCAAAATAAGGAGAAAAAGTAACTTAAAGGGATAGACATTTCTGACAATTAGCAGGAGTAGCACGCTTTTCTGAAGCACTTTTTCAACTATCAACATTTAGCTGTGGTTAAAGTTTGCGATAAAGCCAAGAACACGTAGCTTGGAATCCAGCCTTGCAGTATAGCTGCTAGGGTTTTTTCCTGTTTGCCACACTGAGTCCTTAAGTAAATTCTGATGCACAAGTTACTTGACTGAATCAGTAAAAATTTTGGTACGAGCCCATCCAACTCACACTGAACAGCTGCTGGTCGCTCTGGAGGCAATAGAACTGCAAGTGGCCAGGCTCTCCATTCAAGACCAAAGCCTTGGTTCTAGGATCAACCACTAGACCAGTCTTGATATCCCGACCTGGAAACAAAAATGAGGTGACAGATGACCAAAGATGGTAAACAAGACATTCCATCCTCTAAGGGGAAAATGACTTTTATTGGAACTTACTTTTGATTAGCCCTTGAATACTTCTGGAAAACCTTAGGTTACTGTTGATTATTGTGATTCCTGAAAGAGAAACCAGACAAAGTCTTGCAAAAAGCTTCTGCCATGTAACCACATCTCATAGTGGAGAAAGGACTGTACCCAACTGTACTGTAAATGTACCTCTTCTCAATTTATGACACCCCTACATCAAAGCGGAAAGCCAAGTTACAGTAGTCACCAGGAAAATTCAGAGAACCGATGAAAGATCAAAAGCACACTTCAAGCATCTGTTCTTTCAGATCACTATTGAAGTACTATGCAGTATCTGGTCAATTCATCTGAAATCAACAAAACAAAGCTCCCCCAGATTTGCATTCAGTGATATCTAATCCTGCTTTGGCTTACTGTTGTCTGTGTGCAAGGTGCAGCAGAGCGAGCCGTCAGGAGACACGGAGATGGACTCAATGGGAGACCCCAGACGGGGCAGGAAATCCTTCTGACACGCCGATTCATTGTGCCACTGCACCAGAACTGATTCAACTCCACCACTCAGCAACCTGGTTCCTTTTCCAACAATAAAAACGCACTTAGAGGTTTTGCTTAAGAAAAAAAAAATTAATAAATTCAGCAGCCTATGTCTTCACAATGTCAGACTAAAGTTTCTCAGAACTTTATTTAAACTGTCACATACAGAACAAATACATCGAGTCTGGGCAACACACAAAGATATGTTTCTCATTATCCCATGTTAAATTGTTAGAGAAACTTGGATTAAGCAACAAGAATTTGTGCTTACATTAAAATTTAAGCAATGGTTTGGGAGTAGTAGATCCCATTACTTTCTGAATCAGCTCAGTGTTTGTGTTAGAATATAGCCAAGTTGCTCTCCATCTATTGCAAGTACTTGGCACTAAGAAATATCTTAAGGAGAATAGGTCAGATCACACCATTCAGAGAAAACTGAAGTATTTCTGACACAAGATTTGCACACACACAAGACTAGCATGTTTTATTTGGAGGCAAGTACAACTGGCAAGAACTCAGCAGTTATTAGTGATGAAAGGCAATGGGAAGGAGAGAAGAGGTGGGCAAGAGTTGAGAGGTTAGATTTTACATTCTACCACAAAAGGGAGATATTTGACTTTATGAATGCCAACCACAACTGTATCAAGAAAGTGACAACCGCTTCCATTTTTATTTCAGATCCTTCCTTGATATATTTAAAATTCCAAAAATTAATTAGTTAGTAAGTGAACAAACTTGCTTCTATTGATTCTTGCCTCCCTGCTAGAACTCTTCCACTGAGAAGGGTTTTGGTTTGTTTGATGGAGCTTTGTATTTTGTTTTGGTGGATTTTTTTTGATTGTTTGTCTTGTTTTTTATTTTTCTTTTACTCACCCTCAATAGAAAAAGCCAGATCCATGACAATATCATGATGCCAGTGCAGTGTGGAGTATGTGTATTCTTTCCTGAGGTGGAAATTCCTCCTGTTTGGGGAGGAACAGAACAGTTTTTTACTCACATCAACAAAAGAGCAAGCAAAATGAAAGAGTGAATTAAACCAAGTATATCAACCTCTCACTCTAACTTCTAGACTAGTTTCCCCTGTGCTCAGGTGATGCAGAGGGAGGGAAGTAACCACTCCATTAGGTTTTCAGAACCCTACTGGCCCACACCTCACATTTTAGATGTACTGAGTTACTCACCCCTGGAAGCAACTCAGCCAGTGTATTGTTTTTAATCATGTAGTTCCACCAGTGGAATTCCCTAGGCCTCTACTTGCCCATAAAGAGTTATTTCAGCTGCTCCTGCATTACCTTTTTCACATTAGTTTACCTCCATGGAACACAGCTTAAAAGGAATATTTTCCCATTTGACGTTACACTGAAGCTGTTCCCTGCACTCGGAGGCGGGCTCATTGCTCACTCACTAAAGACAACTTAAGACTGCTTTGCTCAACTCTCACTGAAATCCTATGGTCAGAGCAGGTTATGGGGTACAGTTGAACCAAACTGTGCCTACCAGAGGCGAATCTTTCCATCAGCATGGCCAGTTGCAATGCAATCCTCCGTGGGGTGGCACGTTACACAGCTGAACTGATTGTCTCCACCTTTTGTCTTCACTGCACGCAAAGAAAACCTTTGAGAGTTAAGAGTGTAACTGTAAGAGTTGGGTTGGGTTTTTTTTTTTTAAAACAAATCTTCAAAAAGATCAGCCACTGCACATAAAAAATAATTCTGTTAAATCAAAATTAAACATCTCCAAGTGTTACGGTTATAAGCATTCTCAACAAAATAGTGACAGACATATTTTTCTCTTTATTTCATTAGCTCTTTGCCTTAAATCAACCGGAAAGATTTTTTGCTTCTCTCTCTCTCTCTCTTCCTCTTGCTCTCCCTTCCCCCCTATGCCCTGGCCAAACTATGTCACTTGTTTCAGTACAGCACCAGCTCAAGTATTTCCCTGAAAAAAACACATTCCTGAGCTGCACAGGTAAGGCATCACTGCCACTGCAGTGCTCACTGTCTGCTCCTACAGGAAGCTTCTTAGAGTGACTATACCCCTCCAGCATAAGGCCAAATGGCTGCTGAAAAACATGAAATCATGTGTGCACACACCACCAGTTAATGAACATCTGTGATATATTGGACTGAATCAATACCTGACATTTTTATTCTCGTCCTTACCTGTTCAACAGTTTCCGTTTAAAAAAATAAACCTGGAGAGTAACCTCCTTCACTGAAACCACATATTCACCCTGTTAGAGTAAAACCATTTAGGACATATGGATTACGTTCTTACACATGAAAGAAAAAAAAAAGAAAAATCACATTTAACTACAAAGTACTTAACAGTGGAGACAATATATAAGCTGATACATAAATACTTTCCTGTTATAAGTGGTAGTGTTTCTTTTTTTTTTAATATGAAAAAAACCACAGGTCTTACACATTTACTTTCAGTTTTGTTTCAGAGCTGCTTTGCTGGCATAAAGGCAGAAAAAGCAGAGTTCATCTGAGGGCAAAACCAACCCCAACTAACCAACACCCCACAGAAGAAAAAAAAAACCCAAAGGTGAATATACTTCTCTTCCAAACGCAATGTGCTTCAGTGAGGCACCCACACCATCCAGAACCACCGACAGCTCCTTGGCTTCCAAATCTTGGCCTGCTCCTTTTGTCAGCTTAACTGAGACCAGCTGGAATGTGTCTGACCAAAGAAAACGATCTGTTTGTTTCAAATAGTAGTATTGAAGAACAAGGGCTTGATGATATCAGTGCAAGCATAAGCAGAAATCAAGCAAAGTTGCACAGTAACCCTATTAAAAATTATCCAGGCATGCTGTTACACAGGACAAATCTATTTATGTTAATACTGCTTAAGAAGGAAGAGTAATCTCAAGTACTCATATTCAACTTAAGTAGTATGCCCTGTACCTTAGTGAGCACTGCTTAAAGATTTATTGCACACCCATGCAGTACACGCTTCACAAGATACGCACTCTTCTAGACAAATATTGAAATCATTGAAAAAGTCACAGACTGAAAACAGAAAAAGGTTTACAGACATTACAGGATTACAGACAGCTGCCACAGGATTTAGGAAATACTTTCCACAATTTAGATATTAAAGGACATTCTTGCAGGATACCATTCACTGATGTGACAGCAGCACAGACACACAACGACTGAGATGACAAGGATGATATTAATGGCACTGTACCTCGTTCACCCTTCTTTGGAATTACAACAAACACTGAGTCCTCTGCACAAGGAAGCGTGTACAGGGCCAGAAGTTTGGATCCTACAGTGAAAGTCTGAAGAAAAAAAAAAGGTCAACAATTACTGCACTTCTGTGTACACTTTTCAACACTGGATAATGCTAAGATTTTAAATAAGGAAAAGGATATGTACTGCAAAGAAACCTTTGAGTATTACTTAAAATTCTTGATTCCAAGACAAATGAAGGCATCTTTATTCTATCAAGGACTAATACAAATGTTGCAACAGTACAAATAAGACATGAGACATCAGAATTACTGAAAAAAAACAGATACCTTACCCCTAAGAGAAAGTAGAAAGCCCATCTATAGGAAAATGCCTCTATTTAGCAGAAAATAGAGCAAGAGGGCAGTTAGGAGCCCTATTTTCAAGCCATCAAGCCACCGTATCAGTTCCTATTTGGCAAACTGCAGCACATTCCCCAAGAACTACACAGGGCTCCAAACTGCAGCAACAAGCAAAGCCAGTGTGTCAGTACACCCCCTAAAACAATGTGCATCCTCATCATCACACATCAATTGCCATGGATCATATTGTATCACTGCCATGGATGGTTTTCAGGCTGTGTTAATGGCAGAACAACCCAGTATCCCAGGCTGATTTGTGCCCATCTGTAGTAACAGCTGTATTCTACAATCAGTGGGTCAAGAATAATTTTGACATCTTTTCAACAGGAATAACTCAATGTACCTTAATGGGAATCCCATCCATGAAGTCCCACAGCTTAATGCTGCCATCAAGAGACGAAGAATACAGCTGAGGAAAAAAAAATTATAAATATATAAGTCAAAGTAGTATCTCGAAGCCAGCTTTTACATAAGATCACAACTTAAAAGCTGAAAAACTGATCAATGGAACTGTGACTTCAGGTAACTGGTTCATCAAAAACACAGGACACAGACCTCCAAAGAAATTGCAATGGAAGTACAACACTAGTGCTCTAATTTGAAATGTACACTGTCATAAAGTGTGAGTACACAGATACCTATTATGTGAATATTTATTAACATTTGCATCAGAATTTACACAACTATTATCCAAATCAGTCTCTCGCAGTGTTTATATACACAAACTAAAAAGCCCAAGCAAACAGAGCCAGAGCAGGAGCAGAGAAAGCCACTGGGCAAGTTAAAGGGATTTAGTCCCATCTGCATCCATACCGGCAGATGGAGAGGGGCAAACCCCAACCACAGTAAATACTGCTGATCTTCTAACACCCTTGTTTCACCCCTTCAACCACCAAAGAACCGGAAATTTTGCTGACATTTCCATTTCGCTGTCACCCCGTTCAACCAGCGCGATCCACGCGACCCTCCGAGGTTTTCTTCCCAGGTACCAGACACAACCCTTCCCGTCAGATTCCACAGAAACACCAGCCCAGCCCATTCGCGAACTCCAGCCGGCCCCGGGACACCCGGGCCAGCACCCGGAGGCACCCGAGGCTCGGGGCCCCCCCGGCCGCAAACCTGCAGGTGGTTGCGCGGGTTGAGCTGGATGCCGGTGACCAGGTCGGCGTGGCCGCCCATGATCCGCACGGTCTCCTCGGTGCTCACGCTGTGAACCTTCACGAAGTCCCCGGCGGCGCAGAGCAGGAACCTGCGGGAGGGGGAAGAGGAGGAGGAGGGAGCAGCGTTACCGCGGGGCGAGCGCGGCCCGCAGGCCGCGGGCACACGGAGCTCGGTGCGGAGCTCAGGAGCATCCCCCGCCCCGTTATCCCGATCCCTCGGCCGCCTCACCTGTTGTCGGCGGAGAACACGGCCCTGGCGGGGCGCAGGGCGCTGCCCCCGCACCGCACCACGCGGAGCGGACTCGGCGCCACCATCTTGTGCCGCCACCGACCCGCCCCGGGAGAGGGGCGGGCTGCGCGCGCCGCGGCGGGAGGGGCCCGCGCTCGGGAAAGAAGGAAAGAGCCCCGGGACGGGCGGGACCAGCCCCGGGACGGGCGGGACCAGCCCCGAACGCTTCCAAGCGCGGTAGCCCGTGCACCGCCCGTTCCGATGCACGGTCACCCTCTCTCTGAGCCTCCCCCGACCGTGCCCCCTTGTCCCCCTGGTAGTTGCCCGGGAGAAGAGCCCGGCCCCCACCTGGCTACGCGCTCCCGTCTGATGGTTGGAGGGGGCGCTCCGCCCTTCGTTAGTCGGGAATTAAACTGCGCTTTGCGAGTGTTCCTCAGAGTGGTGAGGAATGAGCGCGGAGACAGCCCAACCCAACTCAACTCAACCCAACCCAACTCAACCCNCCCAACCCAACCCAACCCAACCCTGCCATTCCCAGGCGGAGGGACAGGAGGGATGGGACAGATGGGATGGGTGGTTACCCATCCCCCCATCCCGGTACATGGCTCCGTCCCTTCTGGCCCCCAGGGTGGTTGCATGGACTACCAGGCACCCGCAAGGGAAAGTCCTCTGGCTGGGTCTGGAATTGCACAGCTCTGAGCAGAAAAAACCTCAACTCCCTTGTTTAATTGGGCAGAAAGGCTGAGCAGAGGAAACTAGTAGGTGATCTTTGCTAAAGCCCCACTTGGACGAGCGGTGCCTTTGCTGAGTTACTGAGCACATCGTGTTCTCGTATCTTGGGGAAAACCGCTGTCAGAAATGATGTGGATGTCTGGAACAAACCGTGATTTATGCTGTCTGGGCCCTTCACTGCTTCTTTGGAGCAGAAGTTACAGTTCTTGCACAGCTGTGTATTTTTTGGCTGCTGTTGGCACTATTGAAACTATCTCTGGTATGCTTGTAATGGATTTTTAAACAGCCCCACTTCATAATAACAGGGACAGGTGTGTTCTGGGGGGTTAGTTGTGATTATCCTGGTGTAAGCCAAGTTATGTCTCTTTTTTTCGCTGCTGACAGAATTCTGGTTCGGAGGTTAAGTGAGGATCATGCAATGAGACCAATGCACACATTGGAATACTGTGGTTATAGGGAACTGGGGTTGAGTGTGAGAGAACACAACGCACCCAGAAACTTGTCTGCTAATCTCAGGTGCTTTGTCACTTAAACAGTGCATACTTTCTGGAGCTGAGAGCAGAATTTACAAGTTCTGCTGAATCACAGTTGTTAGGTATAACATTGTTCTCTCATTCTAGTGAATATTTTAGAACCTAAGGGTAAATGCACCCTACTACTCCTCTGTGGGATAGTCTGTCTAGAGCCACAGACACTGAGAAAATCCAGAGTTCACAGGATCAACTAGGTTGGAAAAGACCTCTGAAATCATTGAGTCCAGCCTTTGGCCTAACACCACTTTGTTAACTAGACCATGGCACTAAATGCCACATCCAATCTCTTCTTAAATCCCTTCAGAGAGTGTGACTCTACCACCTCCCTAGACAGCCTATTCCAATGCCCAATCACTCCCTCTGTAAAGAACTTCCTCCTAATGTCCAACCTAAACCTCCTCTGGTGCAGTTTAAGACTCTGTCCTCTTGTCATAATGCTGGTTGCCTGGGAGAAGAGCTCGACCTGGCTACAATCTCCTTTCAGGCAGCTGTAGAGAGCAACAAGGTGTCCTCTCAGCCTCCTCTTCTCCAGGCTGAACAGCTCCAGCTCCTGTATATAACTACCAAGTGGTCTTTTGCTACTGAAATCACACCAATTGTGGCTGCACCACCCACTTTTAATGCTTGAGCATGCGAAGGAGCACATGAATTCATTGTGTTACTGGAAAGAGAGAAATCTGGTGTTGAGGGCAGTGGCTGTGCTGTGTGGGAACAGTGCTCTGCACTGGTACTGGCATCGCATGGTTTATTTTATTTAGCTGTGCTTCTAGCCTATGATTTATGTTAGCCATCTATATTTTGTGCTGACATATTTTTCATCTATTTGAGTGTCTTTCTACTATCATGTGAAAAATTTGATTTTGAATATCTTGTCTCACATTTAATGAATGTAAGTTTATGTGTAGAGCTTATGGTCAAGTCTCTCTTCATGAAAAACCTGATAGTGTTTTCTCAGAGTTTAAGAGAATTGAAGAGTCTTTTGTATTTGGCCAAAGATTTTGCATTTAGAATTCACTGTGTAAATAATTCTAGGTAAATTAGAGAAAATGCAGTTGTAATTTTTCAACATTTATTTTAATTTTGTAGATTAAAATAGAATTACTTCTGAATATATTATCACCTTGGAAGGAAATCCTTCCAGTCAAAGAGGCAAGTTCTTCCTAAACAAGCATTACTAGTTAGGTTTATGCACTGTGTCTAGACCTACTTAAACCAAAGGCAGTGAAATAATTCGTTGATTTCAGTTTGTAAAATGTATTTCTTTGGAGGTACATTACATTGTTTTTCTTTCTGTGGTACACAAAAAACTAGAGTCTCGTTTATTGAAAGAAAGCTTACCAGAGATGACAAGTGAGTGTGTGCAGGGACACATGGGAAGCTCCTACAGCAGGGCACGTCAGGAGTTTTAAGGTGGGAAAACAGCTCTGCCAAGAGGGGAGGGTTGGTTTATAGTGGGATGGTGTTCCTGTTAGAGTAAGGAGTCATAGCTGCGGGCAGCACTAGAGGGTGCTGGAGGAACGACTGCAACATTAACAACTCCGTGTTGGAAGTCCAGAATCCCGGGAAAGTGGAGCTTGCCTATGCTGTGGTGCCCCTTTTAGAGCTCTCAGCGCCAACCAAGCCTTGTCACAAACAGCACAGTCGTGTTCTGCTGCTGGATCCATTGGAGCCAAAGGGAAGGCAGGCACTCTGCTGTGTGACACACTGTTCCCTTGGCAGTGGTCAGCAGGCCATGGCACCCTGAGTGACACCATGAAAGCATCAATGTGTCACCAAAAGGAAAAACCAGGACAAGAATGAAGCTGTAAGCGCTCATCTCCATAGCTGTTACCATATGTAGCAGTGATCCTGACTGGAAGGCCATTGGACAGCCGGGAGTTTGGTGCCCAGGGTGCAGTTAAGTTGGGCACCCCCACGCCTGTGCTGTGTCGGGGTGCAGCTCGACCTTTGGGCAAATGTGCTGCACAAACCCCTTGGCCACAGGATGAGCTCAGCCAGCTCACTGAAACACAGCAGCCTGCAGGCAGCTCCCACTCAGTTCCACTGGTTCTGCCACCTGAACATCCCTTGTTTGGCGGTGGGAGTGACCAAGAGAGTGGATTTTTTAGTAAGAAAATCCTGTGGTAGAGTCTTCGTCACTGAAAGGGGAAAATCTCTTCCAGTTTTTTGAGAGGGGTTTGCCCAGAATGCTGCACGTGGGCCAGAGGCAAAGCATGGTTTGATGCTACACCACCAAGGGCTCCTATCATCTAAAGGGATTTGAAATTATCTATACCATCCTCTAGAGTGTTAGAAATTCAAAATAGCATTTTAAATGATAACTTACAGTCTGACACTCTTACTGAGAACATAATAGACCAACATTGGTGCAAGACATCATAACAGAAGTATTTTAGCCAGTATTTTTACTTTAAAAGTAAATACTTTAATATTTTTTTTTCTGAGGAAGTTTGGTTTTGAGACATTTCTAAATTGAGGAACTAAGCATATGGTGGGAATGAGTAGAGGTAGACATTAAAAATTGAAATTTGAATCTAGATAGTGATTCTGAAGTTGGCCTTTAAAATAATTTCATCTCTTGGAATGCTTTGGTCTCTGATAAATTCTGAAACACTAAATAGTGTTATTTCAGTTTGATTTTAAATAGTTAATTTTGAATGTACTCTTTACTTTTGAAGTTATAAGACTATTTAATATCACAGAGTCCTTGATTATAGTGTTGTCCCATACTAGTTCTTTAAATATCTTGAAAATTTTGGCCAATAAGTAGTCAAGTACATTTGGTTTGTTGATAGAGCTGGATGGAATTTTTGTTACCAACATTTTATGATAAAGAAATTTCAGTTACTTAGTAAGGAATGACATAGTGAGAAGCCTTGCAGGTAAATAAAACAAAGAGTTCTTCTCAGAATTTGCCAATATGGATTTCACAAATTTTTTTTTCCATTTCATGCATTCCTGGATTTTTTGTTAGGGTTAAAAAAATTGTTTTCTGACCATTTATAGTAGTTAATAATATCTTCCTTTTATGGAAATAGAAAAAGCTGTAAGGTAAAAGGCCAGCAGAAGCTCACCTTGGGGTGATGTAGAAGTACCTGATCTTTCCAAATCACTGTCTTGTGCCTTTCCCTTTGGAAAGGACTTTGTGGGGAGATGTGGTACCCACTGAACTCTATATGAGCTTCAAGTTTTGTTCTTTAAACAGTGGCTATAAGTAAGCAAGGATACAGTTTGAGAGGAGTGGGGATAAAATGGGCCTCAATCTTATTTACCTCAAGCAGCTGCTGAATCTCTGGTCTCTTTCATAAGGTATTTGAAGATTTTTTTTTTTTTTTTCTTTCCACTAGGCAGGGAGGCCAGGCTTTGTTCAGCTAGGGAAGGTAAGTACTGCAACAGTCAGAAAAAGATTCTGGAATGAAAGAAGAGACTCTCAGTGTTTCAGAAATATTGTGCCTGTAGTCTAAGAAATGTTTCCTCTGATACAAACCAGCTGTAACTATGCATTACTGTGTGTAAACAGTGTTCTCCAGCTTTTAGTGTTTCCAACCACAAAGCAGGAGATTGTTAAGGTTTACTGTTCTTTTCATCTGACTCATGTTAATTCCCTACCACTGATAATCACCCAATTTTTTAAAATCCCACTCCTGTTGAAATTAGCAAGAACAAAGTCCAGCACTGGATTACACTACCAGTGACTGGGCAGAAACAGGCCCAAGAGACTGGAGTCTTGGTGCAGCTTTTAGTGTCTTTGTGAAAAGACTCTGCAAAAATTTGGAGCTCATGAAACAATGGTTGTTTTTTGCACTAGGATTAGCCTGCACTACTTTTTGAAGAGCAATTCAGTGGGCAAGCATAGACTCCTTTTTCTCAGCGTTTCATTAGCTAATTTTAAAATATTCCTTTCGACAGGTGTTTTTCTTAATGGAGAGAACTTTGAGAGAGCCTCAAGGGTTCATAGATAGATCAGAGGGAATGATGCTTCAGAACTGGTGAGTGTTCTGTCCCAAGTAATGTAATATAATGGGTCATTATCCACTTCCTGATATTGCAACTAGCAGGATTTACTTGTTTTTATCTCACACACCTATTTCTCATAAGAAATATACCCTCTACTTTCTTTCTGCATTTTGCAGTGATGCCTTGGCATTTGTGGCATTTATCTGACACATATGCTCAAAGGTGTGTCCCTTTACTACTTACAGATCTCTTCTGAGATAAACAATGCCAACAAAACTCAAGTTTATAACTATATTCAAGTTGAAGTAAAACTCATTTCCCAAATTATTTCCAAGTGTCAAGCCCAGATGCCTATTGGTAAGTTTTGGATTTTTCTCTTGCCGCAGCTGCAAAGTGGATTTTTTTTGAACAGTTGTTATTGAATTTCATAGCAGGGAAAACTGTTTTGTTGCTAAGTGGTTGTTACCATGATCTCTGCTGAAAGAAGGATGGGAGAGCAACTCCAAATGTACTGTTTATTTCAGAGTTGTGTGGTATCTTTTAATGGAGAATGTTTTTAGTATTTGAGTAAATGCTGCTGCTTAAAGTAACAGGTGGAAACTAATATAAGCCAAACATGATGTATTCCGAGCTGAAGCTTTGTAGCTGTTAGAAACAACAGTCAGTCATCATGGATTTGTATTTTAAAGCCTATGGAACTGACAAATGTAAATTAACAGAATATCTTCTAGTTTACATGCAAGTAACAGATTGAGTGAAGTGTGGTTTAGTCATGACACCATCCAAATTATCCTCTGCCTAACTCAGACATAGCTGCTCATTTGTAGTGCCGCTCTTCACATTCCCTTCACATTCCTAATCCACAGGCACTAATTCTAACAAAAGGAACTCATAAAATGGTATTCATACCCATTATATCCTTTACATGCCCTGTCCCCAAAGTTTGCTAGAACTTGGTAGCTGCTGCAGAAGGGTTTGTCTTTGGGTTTAGGTTCATGTTGCCTTTAGCAATTGTTACTATCACTCATGTTGCTAATGTTTTGTAGCCTTTATTAGGACTTTTTTTTGTGGAAGCTGCATGTTACAATGGCACAGTGTGCTCCCAATGCACACAGTGTACTTGGAGGGCATGGACAGAGTGAGAACTCACAGTAATGAACTCCAGCTGATTTCATCACTCAGAAGGAAGGTATTGCTCCAATGAAGTAATAAGGGAAGCACCATATTTTTGCAGGCAGCAGTAGCAATGTCTTTGCTGTCTCAAAACGATGTCTGGTCCTGCTGAAGAATCCCAGCATGAGTAGTTGTATGAACTTCTGGACTTTCTTCATGATATCCTTGAAATGGCTCTTGCAGAAAGAACCTGACATTGGCTTCTGGAGGCCCATCTGGACCAGAAGACTGTAAAACCTCCCTACTTTTAGAAGTCACAGAGGTGGAGGAGTTTACCAGGTGTTTGATACAGTTTATAATTAGTTAAATAAAGGTGAGAAAAAACCATGCTGTATAATGGAAGCATTTATTTGGGTTACCTTGTTGTTCATGAACACTATGTCAACCTCCTGATCCAAATTATACTTAAATCTAGTTTTTCCCTCTTTCTGTTGGGCTAAAATGTCTTGTTTTTATGAACAAATACCTAGAGTCGT
The DNA here is from genome assembly GCA_013399895.1 of Serilophus lunatus. Lineage (NCBI taxonomy): Eukaryota > Metazoa > Chordata > Aves > Passeriformes > Eurylaimidae > Serilophus > Serilophus lunatus. The sequence goes on along the minus strand of VXBA01004775.1, from coordinate 44,965 downwards.
ACTGGGACAACTCCAGTTGTAGGATATCTGGGTAGATTTAGGCCAACTGAAATTCTTTGAACATTGTGGCAACAGTAATCCTAATCTGATTTACCTAGTTTTCCATACTTGTTATATCTGTGAGACAGAGTCGTCCTGAGACACCTGCTCCTCTAAATTCTTTCCCCCCAAAATATTTAGTTGGAACTTGCTTATTTGTCTTGGTTCTTTTTCATTTTCCTTTCATTTCAATGCCTTCTCTTACCTTGACTATAATTCATGGCTTGCTCTGGGTAAGTTAATACATCCCCAAGTTATTATGGTTTTCATGGCAGCCTTTAGTTTGACCTTATTACTTCAACTTCTATTCTGTCCTCTTTGAAGGTAATTCATTTAAATTCTTGTGGTATGTTTTGAGTAGTTTCACTTCAAGACTCATAACTGACTTCTCATTGTCTTCAGTGCTATTCTGCTTGTAAACTGCAGTAAAACTCTTAAATGTGTTTTTTCTTTTTTTTCTGTAGTCCCATTGTCTTCACTGTGCTACTGCTACACCCTTCTTGCTTAAAATACTGAACTTTTTAATTTCCAAATTGTTTTCTTCCAAATTTCCAACCGTTCAATAGTTTCGTGTTCAAAATCAAAGGTAAAGAAAGTGACACTCTGTAGCAATTTCCTCTGTCTCTGAAGAAAAATGTCCCCAGCACAGTGCAAAGAATATAGTGTGTCTTGATGTTTTGCTGCCTTAATAGGTGTCTAGGTAGCTAATGTCCTTTGATTTCAGCAAGATTCTGTCAAGTGCCCACCTTTATCAGCTATACTGACACACCATGCAGATAATTTCTATCATGGAGATGAATAAATAAGATTATATTTGACATTTGTGAATAAATATTTTGCCTCCACTCTTCCTTAAAACTTGCAGCTGTCATAATTTAGGAGAACTCATGGTTACTGGCTGTGAAAGGCCAGACAGAGCTCCTGCCAGAGCCATTAAAGTCTTCTTTTTGGTCAGCCAGCAGACTAGCTGTTGAGCAATTTGAGGCCCTCCCTTCCCCCAGAGACAAGGGATATTGTTACTGCAGTGCTTCCAGTCACTTCTGCATGGAGGAGAGAAAGGAATCAGAAATGTTTAGTCTTTTACATGATGATATAGGAGGTACTGAAGAACTTGGCTGGCAAGGCAGAGTGGGATAAGCGATCAGTCTCTGTATAAAATGCATTGTTTGTTAGACACGATGACTTCCATGGAATCTATGCTTTAAAGGAAATAAGTCTGAAGTAACCGGCAGGACTGGAGGTTATAATTTGTACTGTTAAATAATCTTGTCCTAAAGGATATGCAGCTTTTGAAATGTCCAAAATACTCTAGGCTGTCAAAGTGAAATAGCAAAGGTATCTGCAACTGACTTTTTTTGGCTAAATTGCTTTCCTCCGTTGAGCAATAATGTCTGTAGACAAAAAATCTTGAGACCTCCGCAAGGGAGTGACTGCCAAATACAACAAAGGTTTCCTGTGCAGATCTAGAAAGTCAGGCTTCAGTCAGCCCTTATGGCAAATGCTGAAATTTGCTTACATCTGCATTTTTGGGTGTGCTTAAGGCCCACAGAGGTAACCAGTTGTTAACATGGTGGATTACAAGTGTTCAATTTAGACTAAAAAAAGGCAAATGATGTAAGAGAAAGCCATATTAAGGTTTGGGTGAAATGTCATATGGTTTACTTTCTCTTGGATGCTGCTATTTATCACTAAGAGCCCACAAGCATAGGATCGATAATATTACTGTGTTTCTAAACTATTTCCGTGGGCAGTGCTGCAGCTTCTTCCTGTTTTCTGATGCTTGAAGCTGATTGAATGTTAACTGGCGAAAGGTAATTTCCCAGCATCGCTGTTTTATAATGTCGCAACAAGAAGGGTTTTTGTTTCCATTCACATTAGCAGACCTTCCTGGTGGGGCAGGTACCTGGCACAAACTGGTTATTTGGGTCATTTTCCTTGTTCTCTTTCCTGGGTACATGGTGATGCCATAAGAAAGATTCCTCACACTCTTGTCTCCTACGTTGTGGCTGTAAATCTCTTACAGGTTTGTGCAACTTTTTGGAAGAAACTGAAGCATAAGCCAAAATAAAATGGAATAAATATGAAAGTTCAGTGACAAACCCCTCTGTTTGATATGGACTGAAGTCAAGAAAAATATTTTTCTCTGCAATATACTATCTACACTTCAATTACAAGCTGGGCTATTTCATGCCTTGGAAATGGGAAATAAATATTTTTTTATGCTTACTTTGTCACACTTTAGATTACATAGGCATTCAGTACAGAGCCTCCTTTGACCTCAGATATCCTGATGTCAAAAACACAGTCACCTGGAACTAAATTGGAATAATTGTGAGACAAAATCACTACAGCTTTTAATTTCCTTTCTTATTTGTGGATGCATATGTAATAATAATTTTGCTTCACAACTTCAAGATGAAAAATAGCTTTTAGTATCTATCAAACTTTTCCTTCAAATGCATTTAATATTTTATACTGAATTTCCAAGAGGCAAGTTCATATTAAGTGCAGAGGGATGAAAAGGGACCTCTTCTTGAGGACAAGACAAAAAATTTGTCTTGAATCCATGAGATTTTTGTCTCTCTGATTTTGAAAGCTAGAGGACAGCTGAGATTTTCCAGCAGCAAAAGAAGCAATACATAAAAACTAAGGAGGGGATACAAAACTGTGAAGCAAGATGATGTGAACACAGGAATATTAAATCTTTTGACTATATTGAAAAGGCAAGAGGTGAACAAAGCATATGGTAAGTGAGGGACAGATTTCAGTGTGATGTTACAGTGTTCTGATTCATTAAGCACACCAGGAATTCTTAGAAGAAACTGAACCAAATACCTGTGTGAAAAAGCAGGCTCTTGGAAAAGAGAGAAAGGCAATGTTCAAAGCTGAATGTTGTAAATGGTAATTAGTCTGAAAAATTTGAAACTTTTGAGACTTACCATTGGTAAGTGTCTTTCCCTTTGTGTCCCATGTCAAAGGATTTCAGAAGACTTAGAGCAAGGTATGGAAAGATATTTATGGAATAAATATCACCAAGAAAGCACCAAGAAGCATTTTGTATTTGGGGTGAAGGATCAGCAGATGTAAAAATGACTAGAAGGGCATGAAACTTTCATTTGACCTTTTTCTGGAAACAGTCATTAGCCCAGAGTTTGGAAAATTTGTGAAGCCAGCTGAAGAGATATAATAATGCCAACTGTCTGTGCTGTGTGGGTGAAATCAGAGGTCCCAGTTTTCACCACTGTCTCTCGCTTCATAAACGATAAAGTTTCATATAGTTTCAAAGAGGAGAACTTTGAAACAGTGAAAATCTACAGATCGAACTTTTACAAATAACAGACTGAATCTATTTGTGGCAGCAAAAATACAGGCCTTTTTTTATCAGGGCCTTTGCATCCCTTCCAAAGGTTTTTCAGTAGCAATCTTAGTACAGCACCAAGTAGGAACATTTAATTTTTCAGTTTGCATTGATAATCACAAAATTGCAGCAACCATGCTGCAAATCCATCAAAACGGGCAAATTATTTATAGTGTATGTACTGTTTACCCTGAATAGGAGAGCAGAAGAAGGTTTACAGAGATTTATTTCTGTATTCCCTGTGGATGATGCAACCTACATAGATTAAAGTGAATTTACTTGATGGGAGATTGGTGATAATCTTTTTTTAGGACAGGACCTTGCCACTGGCAACATCATGCAGTCTTGAGGACACCAGCCCTTCTGCTTTGAGAATAATTTGAAAAGCATCTGTTTTCAGATGCTTTCATTAGGGCTTTCCATTAGAAATAAAAGTGCTGGAAATATTTTTGATGGGAATTATGCAGTGAAAAAAAGAATGCAGTTGTATTTTATTTCTAAAATAATTTAAAGAAGTTTACAAAAAAGTAGGATACTAAGCATGTTAAACAAGCTTTAAAGTGTGAAAATCAAAATGTAAATGAACTTGATAATTACATCTTCAATTCTGATGTAAAAGAGCACTTTTTTTTTTTTTTACTTGGTTTAAATTATTTCATGTGAAACTCATTCTTGTGTTAAGTTAGTATTTTATCCTGATCTCATTTGGCCTATTCTTGCTTGGCAGTGATGTTACATCTGTCTTAACAGATACTTTTTAATGTAATTTTATATATGATACTGAGGCCATTCTGTTCTTTGAGAGCAACTTTCATAACTGCTGAAGCCTGCTATGCGGACTTGTGGAATGTGGCTGTACCTATGCACTGCTTCAGAGCTGAGGAAGCATGGTCACAGTGTCAGAAGTGAAGTGTTCTCTTGCAGCAGATAGATCTGCAAAGAGGAGACAGAGACAGCTCATTTAACACTGCCTGTGGGGCATCTTGCCAATGTCTGCAGACAGCACAGACCAGTGTTGTGATTAAAGAGGAAAAGCACAAGAGTATTCTGGATCTCTGCATCAAAAGGGCAAAGTCAAATAATGCATTTTTCTATCAGAGGTAGAAACAATTGTTGTTGGTACAGGCATAGGAGAACAGTCTGTGGATATGGTGTCTGTAGGAGCTGGAAGTGATGGATGATCTGATGACTGCGATGAACAGTTGTGTGCGACTGTAGCTAAGAAAACTGACTGATGTGTTTGGGGAGGATATCGTGACAATATTTAAGCATTGCTTAAGTTTTCTTAAGTAACATTTCCCTCCCAAGCTACTCAATTTGAATGCATACCTTTAATTTAAAATATGCTAAAGAAACTAAAACTAAGATCAGATATGATCTTGGCAGATACGATCTTCTTTCAGAAGATTAATTTTGATAGAGAAGACCTATTTGCCCAAACCTTGGCAACAATGTTTTCAGTTCGCTTGCAAAGGAGGAAAACAAAAAAAGAAAATCTAAAAAAATCAAAGGAGAAATTTTTGTGTGGTCCAAATTTATGGAAAGCCTAAATGAGGGGTATGAAATGGCTGAAAACAAATGAAGGCAGGAAAGTAATGGAACAAAAAAATTCTATGCACTGAACTTCGATGAGATAGATGCCAGTTGAACTTCTCTGCAATTGTCAAGAGCGTGCGACCCCTTGGCAGCTGCCCCGAGTTCTGGCAGCAGGCGGAGGGAGAAGCAGGCAGAGGAACAATTTGATCAGTTTTTCCACTGAGCTAACTGTTGAGCACCTTATGTTACACACTGGTGTTTAATAAATTAGCTCTCAGAACCCGAGTGTGATGAAGTTATAATTTATGTACAGCAATAGGATATATGTTTAAATATACACTGTGTAGGTAATGATAGCTGCTCAATAAATAGTCACCATAGCAGGTGCTGAGGGACATCCCACTGTGTCTGAGCTTTAGGAAGAGCACATCTGTGATATATATTAGGGAATCTGCATCCCATTGTACTGTTCTGTGTTGTTTATTAGTGCACTCATCTATTTATATGGTTTCAAAATCCATTTCTCTGCTTTCTTTGTGCCTGCTCCTGCCTGTGGATTCAGGGGTCAGCTCTGATTGAATGACTTTACATGAAGTCATCTTTCCCACACTTTGGAATATGCTTTGGCATAGAAAAGAGGAGTGGCTGGAGCCTAATGAGTCATATTCAGCTGTTAAGTAAGATTTAGATTGATCAGTTAATTGAGAACAAAATAGTGATAATTTTGTTTTGAATGAACTGCATAGTCTTCCACTTCCCTTTCATAAGTTCCTTCAACACTTCCCTAGTCATGCTTTTCAGTTCCAGGAGACCTAACCATAAGTAAGGAAAATGTTGGAAATAACTTGCCCTTTGCTTAAAAGCTTAGCTTGGCTTTTAAGCCTATCCCCTGGCAAACAGAGGATCTGTTTTCAGAATGCACCATCATAACTTTTAAAGGAGAGAAAATACTAATTACTAACTGCTTTAGCAAGAGATCTTCAGGACAGTCTTCTTTAAAACTCGAGTGATTCCTTTTAGTCCTCTCCACACAATATTGTTTGTAATTATAGCAAATTTCAGGAGAGTCTACAACCTTGTGCAGTCAAGAATCTTAAAACTACGGATACAATTTTAAGAGAAGTAAAAATATCCTGAAATCTGAAGCACAAGCCAAAACCCGTGGAGAAATTTGAATTGTGTGTGTTTCCATTCAGACTTTGACAGTACAGCTGAAACTTGAAAAGGTGACTTCTCCAAGGCAAAACATTTTGTTTAGAATATATTCCTTCTTGTTCTGAACTGAGACCTGACTGCCCAAATGTGAATGGTGCTTAGGCAGGAGAAGGGCAAAGCCTGTGTCTCACCCCAAATAAACTACCTCCTCCTAGGTGTGAATACGAAAAATCTTAACTTGTTCTGAGGTGAAAGAGGCAGCAACTGTTGAGGTGAAAAGGATACAGCAGCTCTTAACAAGAATGGTAGCACTTAGTAGTTCTCTAGCATTGAATGTGTTGCGTTCCTTTTTGTTATTTTGTGAATGATAATGAACTATTTCTGAATTGAAAAAAGAAACACTAGTCTGCTACATTTAACTTGCAGGTAAAATTTAGATGTGAACAAAACCGGGAGGCTTCAGTTACACTGGTTAATGAATGTAATTAACAACATGCATTCTGTCAAGGTATTTCTTAGCTATGTCTGCCATTACTTATTCCATCTTCTCTGAGTGGTGAAACTTGCCACTTAAACAGTGTTCTACACATAGATCACTTGAACTTATAAACTGTTCTTTAATACTTTAGCTTTATTTATTTTGAGCAACAAAACAGCCAGATTCTCTTTCCAGTGTTTACTCGGAGTGATGTCTACTAAAACAGACCCTCCCAGAGACTAAAAGTATCCAAACCATGCTATTTTTAAGGTGTTGCCTAAACCCATTCCAAAGCCAGTTCTTCAGAGGAAAGCAAAGGCATAATTCATCTGCTGAATAGGAATAATTTTTTTATAGTTATAGCGGAAAAAGCATTCCCTCATGTTGTTAGACCAGCCAAGCAAATGTCTGACATGTAATTAATCAAAATAATGCATGAGATTTCAGTAGGAAAAAGAGAAGACTTGTACTTTTACTCAAGGAGGTGTCTTGATGTTTTAGCTATACTGCAAAATATTTATTTGTGTTAGTGGTATAGCAGTAAGGGGGGATTTGATTGTTGTCCTTTTTTTTTTTTCTTTTCTTCTGAGGACCTATTTGAAAATCCGTGTAAACATTAGAATGTTATTGCATATTCCAGACACCTACAGAATTCCTTCCTGTAATGAAAAGGCCAGAGCCAACATCTTCCAAGCACTTAACATAATGCTATATCACGTGATGCTTTTCTTCACAGTTCTGAGTTTTTTCATAGCCACTTGTCTTCCTGGGAAATACAGATGATCCACCATTCTGAGGACCAGGCTCTAAAATTCAAGATTACAATTAGAGATAGAAATGTTCATTTTGGGCTCTTTTGTGTTCAGTTTTGGTGTAGGGGTTTGGTACTTGTAAATCTTGTTGATGTCCCCATGTAGCTCTTTTGGTTTCACTGTTTGGCAGCCAGCAATGTAAATTGAGATGCATGGCTGGGGTTGATACTAGAGATGATGCCATAAAAGGTGGGGATGGGAGTAACTGGAATACTCTCAATTGGATTTACACCTGCAGGATAACAGCAGCAGCACTAGAATAAGTGGATTCAGGAGGCAAATTGAAAACAAAATAATTTGGATGCTAGAAACTTCAGACCAGTTCAGGTGTAAAGGCAGTTTTATGGGATGTGCCTGTAAGCAAACACACAGAAGAGAAAGCACAGAACCTTCAAGAGAAGCTGCAGAAAATCCTGCATAGCCATCCTCACGATGTTCCTTTTTTTATGTTGCACTGCTGTCTTCACTAACCTTTGAAGCTCACAGACTCTATGTATAAGCACCAAACATCTTGTTTTTTGTAGAGAGGTTTGTGATTTTCCAGCAAAATGCTATTAACACAAATATTGTGCATTGGCATTGGTCAGTAGCAGGATTATTTTCTCTTTATCTGCTACACTGTTTTATGAAAATGTGGCATTTTAAAAAGGGAAGTATTAGCTACCTAAAGAAACAGGTTTTTTTTTTTGTATTCTTGAAATACTTATTCAAAATAAATGAATATAGATGAATAAATGAAAATAAGTATGTTTTATTTTGCATTAATTATTAATTAGAAAGATCATTCTTAAATTATTCTTTGTTCAAAACATTCATGTTACTATTTTCAGTCACACTATACATAAGTTGAGTGATTCAAAGTCACCTACAGAGACGAGTTCTATCTATTTAGACACTGGGAAAATAGCAGTATATTTGTGATCTATACATGGGTTTATCTCCTAACACCTGTTGCTGGCCATGGCTCTTGATAGGATAACTGCTCTATCACTGTGTTTTTAAAGTAAGATTAAAAATAATTTTTGTTTCTTCTTTTCTTTTAGTAAACTAAACACATATTCTCTTATTCTTTTTGAACAACATTTCCAGTGTTCTTAAGGGTCGTAATATTTATAAATTGAAAATCTCCCTTCTAAATAGAAGCTATTTTTCTATCTCTTAAAGCTGCCATGAGGTAGTTGAGAGATGCTGAATATGCTGATGGAAAATATCTCTGACTCCACAGTAGTTTCCTTTCAGTTTTATTTGGTTGTCATTTTAAGCAAACTTAGCTAGTACTGCTCCAAAAAAGGGATACTGAAAACCAGTCATTTGATATTACACAGAATTACACAGAATTATTAAGGTTGGAAAAGACCATGAAGATCATCAAGTCCAACCTTTACCTAGGCTAACCTACCCAACATCAGTCTAACATCTATATCATCTAAACCATTTAAACCATCTAAACCATACCACTAAGTTCATCATCTAACCTATCCTTAAACACATCCAGGGATGGTGACTCCACCACCTCGCTGGGAGGCCCATTCCAGTGGGGGATCACTCTCACTCTGAAAAAGTTTCTCCTGATATCCAACCTAAACCTCCCCTGACGCAGCCCAAGACTGTGTCCTCTCGTCCTGTCACTGGGAGCCTGAGAGAAGAGACTGACCTCTGCCTGCCTACAGCCTCCTCTCAGGTGGTTCTAGACAGCAATAAGGTCACCCCTGAGCCTCCTCTTCTCCAGGCTGAACAATCCCAGCTCCCTCAGCCGTTCCTCACAGGGCTTGTGCTCCAGCCCCTTCACCATCCTCGTTGCCCTTCTCTGGACATAATATTTCTCAATATTAATATTGGGAAACCCTGTACCATCTTGGCTCCAGTCTGTTTGTGGCTTTGGCTAATGGGACCAGAAGGGTGTAGCTTTGTGTTCCAAGGTCTGTTTTTTTAATAATGGAGTTAAGTTCACACAGATAACAGAGATCTGCATGCTGCATTACCCGGTTAGAGCTTGGTCTCTCTCCAGTTAAATGTGGCACATCATGGGCACCTTGGCAGTCTGTAAGATGTTTATTGCACTGCAGCTCTCTCAGAGGTGCCTGGTCAGCACAAACCCCTGAGCAGAACAGCCCAGTAGCAATCTCACTTTATTCTTTGCTGACTGGAAGAGCAGGAAGGTCTCCTGCTCTGAAGAAGAAGTGATAACAGCATTTGTCAGGAACAGAAAGGCAGAATAAAATGACTGATGGCCAGATTTTATTTGGTACTCTTCTAAAAGTGTCTGTTAGCACTCACTTTCCTTTCTATTGGGTGTTCCCTGGTTAATTGCATTAAGGATGGAATTTGTAATGTGATACACAGAATAATTGCAGCTCAAAATGTGCCTTAACTTTAAGATTTATGCAAAATTCCTGCTTCAGAGGTGTTCTTTCACCTAATTTACTAAAATCACTTAAGTTGTTCAGTTTGTAAATAAGACAAATAATAACAATGTCTTCCAGCAGTACCCACACAGAGACAACTGGAAAAATCAGATCATGTTCTCAGCCGGTGTCATGCTCTGCTAGTCACTGGCTTGTGCCAGCCAGGTAGTAACCTTTTCATCAGAAAACTGAAATTTCTTCTTGCTTTGCTTATTGATTATTTGCAGATATTTTTTTCCCTCTTAGAAAATGAAGAAACAACAAGCTTAATTTTGGAAGGCTTATCAGTAAATTTCGCATTGATTAAGAAAGCTAAGCATGATGGTCTCTTTTTTTTAAGTCATTGTTGCTTTAGGGACAAAATAGACATTATTGTTCTAGATGTCCTTGCTTTGAAATGTGTTGCTTTTAAAGTCTAATTAGAACACTTTGATTTGTATGTGATCTCCCTCTGTTAGGTCACAGGCTTTGACCATTGCTGTGGTTTTTCTCCAGAAAAGGACCAAAGCAAGGAAAAGGAAGTACTTCAATCCTAAGTATCTGGAAGCATGCTCTAGTGACCATACCTTTTCTTTATGAAGTAAGAAGAGTGGAGCCTAGAGGAAAATGAAGGATCTCATGTACTTTGCATTATGGCATTGGAATGTTTAATGCACTTACTGGCAATAATTCAGAAAAGTCAGCTTGATAATTTAAACAGTTCTCTGGATCTCTCAGATGTTTCCCTCCCTTCCTTTTTGAATATCAGTGCCTTGTAACAGAGAGGACTTGTCAGCCATGTCTTTCCCTGTGCTACACAAAATGTATATCAGCACTTGCAGCAGGGAATATTTTTCTTCAAGTGGGACTTTGTTGACACCTGGAGTAATGAAATTACTCCTGTGTTGTCTTAAACGTCAGTCAGGTGTGTGGTGTACAGAGCTGACATTGCAAGTGAATGTGCTCCTAAGAAGATACAGCTAAGAAAGTGGTGTACTTGTTGTCCCTGTGTCCCCAAAGATAGACATAGCCAGAGGCAGCATATCATCTGTGCATGCTGTCTAGGATATCTTCTGACTGCTCTGGTGCTGTTGCCATACACATCATAAAATAGTTTAAAGAGGATTGTTTCTGTGAGTGGCTGTTGTGACAGAAAAAATGTCACTACTGTCTTGACTATTATTTTTCCATAACGTTTTTGAGATGAATGGAAAAGAAACTATATGGCTTCTGCCCCTGGGTAAATTAGATTGGTATGTTTCAAGCATCTTGAGAAAACTTTTGTTAGAAAGTTAATTTAGACAGGTTTGTTTGCTTATACCATACGAGTAATCCATAAATATTTTAATTTTTCTGTTAAGGAAGCCAAAGATAAATTCACACAGGATTTCTTTTGATTGCTCATTGGAAGGCCTTGATCAATATATTTAACAAACCGTCTGCCTTAAAGCCATGTCAGTGGTCTGTTTTGACCTGTTAGCTGTCCATGTCCAGGTGACTGGTGTATTTTTCTTTAACCTGTCACTTGCTTTTGCTTGAGCTGGTGTACCCTGTGTTCTGAGGAAATCTGGACAGTTAGCCCTGCTGATTTTTGTGCTATTACAGCTACATTGATTAGCCAGCATCTTCTGAGTTCAAAACATATCTGGGATATGTTGTTGTGTATCTGGGAAAGATCGTTGGCAGAAATTGTCTTTGCAAATTCGTAGTAATTCCTTCTGGAGGACAGTTTTAGTACCATATCTGTAACCTTTTACAGAAATTCTACTTATGATTCGTAAATCTAAAGTCAAGCTCTTCTGCATTTATCTGTTCCCTGGCCTTGCTATGACAAAGTGCAACCTCCTATGTCTATGAAATGTTTTTTTTTAAGTTAAGAGGAAAGAAAGCATGTTCATTAAGCATTTGCTGAGGAATATCTTTGAATTATTTCAGTTCATCTCTTATCAAAAATATATGTGTTATGAAATGAGTGTTTTGTTAATGAAAATGGATTACTGGCAACTTGTCTTCTGTTCAGCATCATCAAGTAACTTTGTAAAAGCTTTTAGATTTTCTTTCACTTTTTCCAGCATTCCCCAAGAGATTCCATTTTGAAAGAACACTGAATTTTCTCCTGTATTTCAGTCCCAGTTTAATGCCTTAATTAAGCTTTTTTTTTTTTTCCCCAAGCAATAGCCTTCTCACTTTTTAATGTAGTGTAACAGTGAAGTCAAATAGATTTGCATGAGAGAACATCAGTAGAACAGTGCTTTTGCTGAGTATCACAGTTGCATCAATTTATTATATTTCTATGACTACAGCTGCAATCAGAGATGGTCTGGTGTAGGGAAATGCAGTGAATGTTTTTTGTAAGCAGCAAGTGACAGGTAGAATTTAGGACTCAGGAGCTGAAGAAGGAGATGAACTGAAAGTGAAAGGGCTGACCATGCCATGTAAGGAAGATGCTTGTACAACACGGCAGTGTTGGATTGGATGAGAGAAGTGACATGAGAGCTGCTTCTCAGTGGGTGCTGACATTTGAACTGTCCTGTGCTGGAAGCCTTAGCTATCGATTGTGGTTAGAAAAGTATAAACAATATGTAGACTATAAAAAGCATTTTTGTAAACAATAAATGGATTTCTCCTTTGACACTACATGTGTGTGGTCGTGTGTCTTTGGGGGGACCTGGGAAGCCAAAGTCTGGGAGGAATCTGATATTCTTGAAATGCTGCTGAGTGTTGTTTTTCTGGAGTTTAAGTGATTTTAAACTGTGTATACTTTTAGTTTTTGAGAATCCACAACATTTATCAGTAAAAGAGATGCTGTACACCAAAACCCATTTATAAAGTGGTGTATCTTGCTTCTGCATTAACATATTTCTGATTTGGGTAACATCTTAAGCTCTAGATGAGTATATTTTTTTATTTTTAATGGGTCTGCTGGAGTGGCAGCCATGACATCAGTCCAAAACAGAATTACATAGTCACTGGAAAATGCACACTTTGAACTGGCCAGCAGTGAAAGAAAGAAAGAGTGTGTTAGACTGTCAGAGTTTATGCTGTGGAAAAGATAAAAGGCCAAGTGTAGCAACTGCCAGTTAAACAATTTCTAAAATAAGCCAGTGGATTTGTTTTTCAACTGAAAGGTCAGTTTTTCCGTAACTCCTCTCATCTTCTAGTTACAGTTCCTGCTTTAGAAACGCTACTGCAAAGCAGAGGCAGCAATACATAACCCAAGTCTTTTCTTGTTTAATGGAGTTTCTATTTACATATATATGTAATTTGTATGTATATATATTTTCAAAATCACTGTTATTGCAGCATGAGGCACTATTTATTGTCAGTCTGCCTAAGTCTTTGAGACAAGCATTAATGAATTTATTTTTTAAACCACTTTGAAGAGAGTTGAGAAATCTGTGGCATCTCAGATGATGCTATCAGGTAATGAAAATTGGGGTGAGAATCTGAAAGCTGGAAATAGCTTCTTATCGTTGAGAACTTGGCCCCCTGCATGTTGCAAAGTGCTGATATAGTGGCAATGTCTTCCCCTCTTCCTCAGTATGAAGTTCTCTAAACTCTTTTTCAGGAAGTTTTTGAATAATTTTTGCTTCTGTCTTAAAATTTAAATTATTTTACATGAAAATTATTAAACTGCATCTTAGGTTTGAATACAGTCTGTCTTACAGTGATCTGTTCTGCTGCACTTAGAGCTTTTGCTTCAGAGTTGAGAATAAAAGTGACTAAAGCATTTCAGGTTGGAGAAACCTACTTATGTCTGAATCAGCTGTGATTTTTGTCTGTGCTTACAAAATATAGTCCAAGCAGGATAAAAAACCAAACTCCAACATTTTTCATCTCTACCAGCCTTTGGAACATTGTGTACTATTTATTGCAGCTTTTTCCATGCACAGTGTATTCAGTGGCATGTATTACAGCTAAAAACTTACTTCTGGTTTTGTAATACCCCTTCTGGTTCCAACAAAACTCTCCATAAAAATGTGAATCCAAACTTTGTCAGAGGTTTGCAAAAGATCAGGCATATATTAACTAGGTTAATTTAGTAATTGAGTTTTTTGCTCCTTCAAAACCAACCATCACAGATCTCTTTCAAGTCAGACTCGAGGCTGTGTGTTTGAAGTCTTGTGAAGTGTAAGTTTATAGGGTCCATGAAACATGGACATGTTTTGTCCTCATTACTGTGTTTTTGCTTCTTGTTAAAGAGTCTCTGGCTTTATTTTTTTCCTTACTATTAATTTTTTGGATGGTTTGGGTTTTTTACCCCCAAAAATACAATTAAGTGTGCTCATATAAAGATTTTTAGTCAGTTGGACCCTATAGGTGAAGTTTCCAAGCTTTCACTGTTTGAAGTGTGTTCATACACTGTAGGTTTAATCTTTTTCAGCTTCGTCTACATTCAAGCAAAACTTGGTTGGATAGATACCTGCAGCTTTCCAAGACAGTAAAATGAAACAAGCTTTTGGAACTCCTTAATGGGCTGTTATAGAGTAATTTTTCTTTCTATTCTGTTACCTAGTCTCTTGGCTCTGTGAAGGATTTATATTCTAACTAGACTTTGCCTTACTGCAAGTGACTTGGTGCTGAGGCCCAGTCTCTCTGTGTTTTAGGGTTGCTTTACAACTCATTTGGATAGATTAAAGTACAGCAAGACAAAATTTGGAAGTGCTTTGTTGCGAGGGAATGGAAAGTTGGGGTTTCCCCCCCCCCCTTAATACGGGGTAAAAAATTACAGAACAAGAATAAAGCTGGAAAAACAGTATATTCCATAGATTATGTCCAACTGGGTTCGAGGCCATAAAAAAAATAAATCCAGGAATCATCTAAAACTCTTGTCTGTCAAACAAAAATACCTTAAAACTGAACTTTGAACTTCACTGATATTCCTTGGAACTGCATTGACAGGAATATAGCAAATTGTATATAGCATAGCAGCTGTAAGTCAGCAAGGACTTTATTTACCCATTGATTTCAGGCATTTGTGAAAGTTTCTTTCTGGATCAATGGAAAGAATTTTCACGGGCTTATGTCTGTCCTATGAATCTATCTGTAGTATGCCAGCACTAGACTATACTTTGCAGAAGTGCTTGGTTTTTTTTTTTTCAGGAATCTGCTTCTCTGCTGTTTCCCTTTGCTGTGTTATTACTGTAATTCTGAGTTTGAGGACTTATTAAGAAGTTTTATTGCATGCTTGTTGCTAACACAACTATTCTACCCTTACTAAAGTTGAATCTAACTGAGCTCAGAGTTGTAACTGATGCCTCCCTGGCTCTGGCACTTTAGAGAATTGTATGGCTGGACCATTTCCTCTAAAAAACAGGTTTACCACCAGAATTGCTGTGGAACTGAATGCTGAAGTGCCACCACAATAAATGCTTTTTGAGAAAGAAAAATAATAAGTGAGTTTTAGGACATCTTTCCATCTGCTTATGCTGATGGCCCTTTTTGACAATGAGACAACACATAGCATTATCATGATAGAATTTTCCACGACAAAACCTACTGGCAAAGGCTAGGTTTCTGCTATTGGAAATTATTACCTATTTCTAATACGTAGGCAAATTCAGACAGATAAATTATTGAAATATTAATTGCACTAAGAAATCATCTCTGGAGAAGATGTGAAGCTTTGAAATGTAGTAGTTCAGTTTTGAGAAATCTAGTCCAAGAAAGTGAGTAATTAATAGGCCTTAGCTCAGGCATGGCCAAATAGAAATATGAAGACATATGAATCATATGAAGAAGTATTTTCTGAACTATAAATTGAGTTTCCTAGTGTGTGAAATCATAATTTTTGATATGAGATAAATGCTGTAATAGCTCTATCTTACTGTACCAGGCACCTGTGGATCTTTTTGTGTTTATTTGAGATATTAATGTTAGACTTTAGAAAAGTAAAACTTCTTAACAATATCCAAATCCAAAGAATAATATTTCATGAAACTAATATGTGTATTGTTGATTTTTCTACTTGCCTAATTCAGTGGAAATTGTGGAGAGGAGATGAAATTACGTAGTATGAATAAACAAAAATTCCCTGGCTATCAAAAGCTATAAAAATGCACATGTGCTTGTGTTGCATGCTGGATTTGAGGAAGACAATACAGAAAGACAATACCTTAAAAATCCCCTCAAAACCCACAGTAGGGGCAACTGCTGTTGTAATAAGGCAAGGTTTTCTCTTCTTGCTGCTTTCTAGTATCTGATGACGACAGAAATATAACCCAATTCTCACAAATATTTCCTTTTATATTTGTAAATCAAAACAATTTTTAACAACAACATGTTCCTAAGTAGTACCTTTGATATATCTCTACACTCTCAATTAATTTATCCTACATCAGAGGAACCACATAGATTCCCTAATACCTAGTTGATCAATTCTTTTGTCTAAAGACTCTTTCAAACTCTTTACAGGAATTCAATAAAGGACCTTAAATATGTATCTAATAAAAAATCCCATTGTGGCCAAAGGAAATGTCTTTTATCTGTGTTCAACTATTCTGTTCTGACCCACTCTCCTAGGCATCCATTAATTGCAGTATTTTTACAGGTGTTAAAGGGTATGCTTGATTTTTATTTCAGTTTTTTGAAAGCTCTAAATTGAAACCAAAGAGATCATGGTAATAAATGTGGAAAGAGAAGTGGAACTGATTCTCTGAACACTAAGAAAAGTTGAATATCCTCAAAAAGAATCAGCAACTGAACTTGTCTTGCCTTCTCTTTCAGTAGTCAAATTTCTGTTGTCCTTAATGGCCCTTCTGTGCATACATCAATACCAGGTATCTTCGTGCTTCCTTATAATTTATACACTACCCTTCAAGTTGGTTTTAAAGATGTTTGCTTAAATTCATGTTTTTCCACCATAAAGCACACACATATAACTCCTTAAATATAGGGGATGCTACATCTATGTAACAAGAAAAATACCATCTGTGGTAGATTACAGAGTAGAACACACATGGTTCAAATAAGGAAAAAAAATCTATTGTTTACTAAAAATTTATATTCTGCAGCAGATACCACATGAAACTTAGGCACTTTTTCAGGCTTCTGTGTCAAATGTCAGGGAGTAAAGCAGGAGGAATGCATGAATTGTGGCAGAAAATCTAGCGTTACACATCTTATTTCTTGAAGTATGCTAGAAATCTGTTTGTTTTCAGAAAGGGCAGATGTAAAGTGGGAGGGAAAGAAATACTTGCTCTGTCCATCTAGCAAGTCAAACCTAGGACATCCATAGGTATTCTGTGTGTGTCACGATGTTCACATGGATGTAATAAAGCTATCCAGACATGGATACACTCCAGACTTTCATCCCCACTGTGCAGCTTACTACTCAGTACCCCTAATGCACAGCAGATGGGTTTTCCATCGCTGTCAGCAATGTGGTGATGTGTCATCCCACCCATTTTCAGGGGCAGTAACAAAAAAGCGTTCACACTATTACACTTGCCATACTTGAAAATAATGCTGAGCAAGGCAGGTGATAGGGGTAGTAGAAATGCCAGAACAATTTCTCTACATACAATCGGGTGACTGGGTTTGAGTTTGAATGTTCTGCATAATCTCCATGGTACTGCATGGTATTTCAGGCCTCCACAGTTGGCTGAGATTCCTGGGTGCTCAGAGCACAAACTTCAGGCAGAGTCATAAGCCAGCTAGAGGCTTCTGCAAATGCATACAAGGTTAGTTTGAAGGCGTATTTCAAGCACTTCTTGGAGTTTGGGTTCTGGCTAACTTTCTGTACATACAGCTGAAGCTGTCTTGCTCTAAAACCCATCCAGAATGATGAGAAATTAATATGTTCTTTTTCACACACATGTGGAACAGTTTCACATGCATTTTAATGTGTGGAACAATTTATACCTAAGTGTTAGATCCCAGGTTGAGATCATATCCCAGTGAAAGCAATTGAAAACTAGCCATTTTGTTGTTTGTACTGAGATTAAGTTTAAGCTGAAATTGGTTAAACTGATTGAAAAATAAGCACAGTAGACTGAAGTTGGCCTTGGTATGCTTGTTACATATTTTTAAGTACTACATCTATATCTTGTTTAATAACCTCTTATTCAGGATTCAGATGTAGGGACTACATACGGAGTGAGCAGCAGTGCCTGTCTTGCTTCCACAATGCCTGTGAAGAGTGTGGTTGCCAGTGGTGGAAACTCAAACCTTGGCAAGAACTTCATGCCACTGACTAATGGGAAGGGCGCTGTGCCTTTGCCCAGGGAACAAGCCCGTGCTGGCTCATAGTGCAGTTTCCTGGAGGTCATCCCCATGCCTGTCACCTTTCCTGTAGCTTCTGGGGAGGGGTTTGCTGCAGCCTGAGAGGGACACTTGGTGTTCCAAGCTATGCTGGGTAGGAAAGGTCACACAGAAACAAGAAATCTGTGCAAATTATTGATGGTAAGAAGGCAGGGTCTTGTATTGTAGCAGCCTTAGGGGATACAAGATGAGGGAACAAGTATTTATTCTGGTAGTTGAGCGTGTGTGTAATGGTTACTGCGATGAGAAGGGCTTGGAGCAGGAGGAAGCTTGGACAGCTTCTGCGAATGGAAATTCTTCAAAGACACAGATGCTTGCTAATGTTGCACACCCAGATCGATTTAGGCATCATTAAATTCTTGGCTCTTGCTGTAAAGATCACATCTTTTTTTTTTTTTAATTGGTTAATTAATAAAACTGTTGAGTATTAGGCCCCAACAGGTCCCAAAATAGATTATGTTTTAGAAATGCCTGTGGGACAATGCAAGCAAGTCCTTTCCTACCCTCCTAAGTTGTTTTCCAGAGACCTGGGCTTGTAAGGGCAGGAATGACTACACTGAAGTGTTACAGTCAGACATGGAACCGTATACCTGGGAGAGACTGTGCCCAAATATAAAACTGTGTAATGGCGGGTCCTGAATTTCCACACATACTAGCAGAAGAAAAAAATATATGTAATAATGCAAGAATATAAAAACAGATGTGAATTTGTAATTCAACATGTTATTATTTGTTGTCATGCAATAAGGCCAAGGTCTGAAACCATAGGGAGGCATTTTTCACTATGCCCATAGGTTGTATCACAGGAAACCTGGTTGCCCATGTTGGTTTTTTATTGGTTATACTTAGTAATAGATGTAAAGATACAGATGTCAATTAGTAAAGGCTTACTACAGAAAGATGAGGTTTTTTGGCACTGAAAGTACAGCCACGTTTTATAGTGACCCAATCAGTAAAGCAGCCACCTCGAACAGCTGTCTGCGTGTTCGTAGCGCAGGTCAGTAAATATAACAGATAATGCATCCTGGTTTAATAAGTTGTTAATCTGATGATGAAATAGGACAGAAAATAAACCAAAGAGGACAGTCTTCACTGCAATGTCATATGATTTTAAATTACAAACTGCATGGTGAGCTCTTACAGGAGCTGCGGTGACTTTTTCATTTGCCTCTGCTTCTTGCCCAACTGTCTGCTGCTGCGCTTGAATTACTTTACTTCCCCTCCCCAGTGAATTCCTTCTGTCTTATCTTATCTGGAGAAAGAAAGTTTCACTTTGTTTCCCACATTCTTTGACTTACAGTTATTTTCAAAAGTAATGCACAGTCTTAATGTAGGGCTTAGACACCATCTGTAATTCAAGTGCCATTCTTGTAGTGGCCACACAGTGAATTGCAAAAGCAGGCAGTAAAATAAGGAGCTATAAACTGTGTGCCTTCTATACTTGCTCATATTTCCATATAGCAGAAACTGCTGCTTGTTAGGGGTTAGAGAAGTTAAGCATCCTGGCACCTCTTCCAAAAGCAGAAAAATCGAGAATTTCAGTCACACATTTGCTAAAGTAGCTGTAGGACTTAAAGAAGGTCTTGCCTTTTTTGTTACTATGAAGTGAAGGCTAATCCATAGCCCTTTGCACTGATCAGGCCAACTGTACTTAATTTTCTTAGTTGTCATGTTGTTGCACCTCCTTCCCTGCATATGCATTCAAAATCCTCAATAGTTTTCTGTGGTTTTCCCTGCAAAACTTAGTCCCCTACATGGTTCTGGGATTTCAGTATTTTTTCACTGTCTCAATTATAAAATAAAAAGCCTGAGGAAAAAATAAACCCCAACAAGAACCACAGGCACAGCTCTCCCTCCCACAACCTCAAAACTTCATGAAACAAATGCTTTTCCATTCATGGAATTTGCAGTGCTTAGTACTGTTTCCATGTTTTTTAAGGAGGTGAGGTTACAACAGTTATCTGAAAGTTCACTTGGGATGGAGGCTTGGTGTGTTTATTGCAATCAAGCATTACTCATATAATCACAGAATTCTGAGGCAGTGTTAAATTGGATTCCTTAAGGTAACAGAAACCTCTTTGTTTAAATCCTTCAACTCTAGAAATACCATAGTGCAGATTAGAAAAAAAAAAGAAATAAGAAACATCTGTTAAGTCAGGATACCGTCTGCACTGGCACAATGATGCAATAATAAAAAGACATTTTTTTCCAAGTCTGTTCTTGCAAATAACATTATTACAACACTTTGCTGGCTGCAGAGTGCTTTATGGGGATGAGAATATGTTGCAAAGCGTTTTGCTGCACAGAACAGCTATGCTTTGGAAATAATTCTCTCCTGGATACTTGCATGAGAGAATAGGGAGGTTGGCTTGTAACTGGGTCAGGCCTGTGCATCTTGCACTGATACATTTGTGTGAGCAGCTGGTAGCAGAACTGAGTTGCAGTGTAAAAGCTTAGTTTCTTAGTAAAGACAGTCACAGCAATATGTTGTAATTCATTCTTCAAAGCCTTGGAAAAAGTAATCTGATTATCATTAGCATCATTCTCTCTGGTGTGTCAGCCTACCTTTCATATCCTTGGTAGTGACAGGCTGTGGCATGCAAGAAAATGGGCATTATCTGGTGCCCCAAGCCCTGTGCTAAACTTATTGATAAGGATTGGGCTGAATGCTCCATTGCCTAGGGACAGTTTGTCCTGGGCAAATATCCAAAAAGTCCTGGCACAGAGTGATTCCCCAGCGCACAAAATGGGATGTAGCGTGGCTGTAGCAGTTCAAGCAAGGTAAGCTCATGCCAGCCACAATCTAATTCCTTGCATTCAGAATGCAAGCAGTTCTTGTGCTTTTTCTAGTGTGCAAGCTCTGTTCATCTTGGAAAAGATAATCCCAATACTTTTCTAACAAAAACAGTGAACTCCCTATTTTAGCAGCTAAATTGATTTAGAGATACAACAGCCAACAGCTCCATTTTGGAAAAAATGCATCTCAGAAAAAATACTGTGATTGTACTTTCACTTTCTTTTACCGGCTGTAAGCATATCCTTGACATTTTTACTGTTTCCTTTCTTTCCCCTGTAGCCAGATTCTGATGTGGTTTGGTGCTGAACAGAGGGTGCTGATTTATGTTAGTGTCAAACCAGCAGCTCTTCAGCGAGTCGAGGAATGGGACCTTTTTTTGCCCCGGTGCAAAATGGCTCTGCTGGCACCAGATGTCAGTGTTGGTCTGTGCTGACACCCCTGGCAGGGCACATCTGCGTGTCCCCCTCTGCACCAGGGGCTGAGCAACTGCCTCAACAGCTCAATGTGGTGACAACCTACTTGACTGCAACTTGAATTACAGACGAAAACCACTTTCTGATTAAAAGATTTTTAAAATATTTGCTTTATTAATTGATTTGATAAATTGTATCAACAAAAGAACCTTCATTTCACTTAAGTGTGGATCTTCCCTTAACACAACTGTTGTAATGTAGTCAGTTTTAGTTGTAGCCTAACTCCAGATGCTGCAACTGTACTAGAAGTGCAGCCTGTAGAAATCTTCACAGATTTTGCATTTATGCTGTTCTAATTGTTTACAGGGAAATTATTTTTACTAGACACTGATTAAAAAGAGCAGAGTAAAATAATTGTATTAGCTTTACCAAAATGCCTTATAACTTAAAGAAATAAATTGTCATTGTAATTCATAATAGTCCTTGATGTAATGAATAACACAAATGATGCGAGCTCAATCTGCTGAAGTGTTTTTGTGGGGCAAAAAAAAGAGTTTGGATAAACTACGAAGGGACATGTTTTGAGGCCAGTGACTGAAACAGATTTCTGAGCCAGATTCTATGTTTCACCTTTGGGCGGATTGTAGAGAATTCTTAGCTTGTTGTGATCTATGGGCTGGAAGAGCTTTTGGCATAACTTTGCCAGGGAAATGTTACTCTGTGTAATGGAAGCTAATACCGGCTGCCTTGACTTTCAGTGGCCACAGTGATGTGAAACCTGGTGCCAGCATGTTTGGCCAGTACTGCTGGTAAAGAGGTGGCCTTCACACAGAACAGGAAAGCCAGAGTTCAGGATAAGGGATGCTATTGCTTGACTGGGACCCTCAGTTCTAAGGGGAGTATACAAGCTGCTTTGGGGTCATTTAGTTAACCTAAGCAAAGCCTAACTGTGACTTGAATTGCCTTCTAGAGGTTGCTGTTCATCTGTGTGTTCATCTCACGGAGGAGAATACAGCAAACAGTGCCTTGGGTTACAAATATAATTTAAATGCTTAAAATTTAATGTAATTGAAGGTAAAATCTTATTATTTAGTAGATCTTGATGAATTTTTCTATTATTGCTGCTATAAAATTGATCCTTTCTAGTGTCAACTTATAAAATTGCGTTTTAAAATCACATAAGTTTTGACCTCTGTGGCAACCTGCAGCAATGACTTTCACTGTGTGACAATGTGTTGTGTGTAAAGGTATCTCTTTTGCCTCTCTTATGCCTCTAGATGTTTTACCTTATCATATCTTAAAGACAGACAACTAATTCCCATCTTTCTGTAGTTCAGTATTACTCTTTCTTTTTTCTTTTTCAGATTTCTGCCATGGTCCTTCCTTCAGTATTTCTTTTTCCAAGAAAAAGTCTGTGTATTTTTTTCCCAGACAGAGGCTCTATCTCTAGTAATGCTTCTCAGGTTCTGCCACTTTGTAGAAAAAATATTATGTTTTCTAATTTTCCCTAACACTTTTTTTAACCTTATGAAACAACTCATTTTTTAATAGAACTATGCATTATAAATCTAAGCTCTTTCTGCTGAGTGGAATTAACTGGTTTAGAGCTATCATAATATATACAGTAATATATAATATATATACAAAACATAAACCACTTGAGAGCTGCTGTAATTCCTCCTTAAGCTTTAGTATTACCTGTGTTCATCTCCAAGCATATGGCAAATTCATGGTTAAAACTTTGAAACATTATTCAGTATTTTGCCTTCAAACTAAGAGTTTTTTTAAGAGTAAAATGGCATAAAGATGAGAAGATCCCAACACACACTTTCAACTTGTCAGTCTCCCTAAAAGCCAGATATTTAGTAGGTGAAGTAGTTTGGAGAAGGGTGTGAAATAGATATTTAAAATACTTTTTAATATAATGCCAGTATTTTTCCTCTCTTGCACTCCCCCCACATTATGCATCTTTCCTTAAACAGATATTATATTAATTGATCCCTGGTGTGAAAGTATATCCATAAATGAAAGTTACATTAAGTCCTCAGAGGAAGAAGGAGGTGAGGAAAAGAAAAACAGTAATTCTAACTCAGTAGTAGTGAAAAAAAAATCTCTTTGGTAAGAGAGAATACCAACAGTGAGAGAATTGGAACATTGCTCTAGTTGAAAAGAATGCTGAACTAATGTTTGTATTAGAATAAATTACTGGAAAAAAATAAGAGAAAATATGAAAACATATCTAGACCACAGAGTCCAAATAGATTAAATTTTAAGGGAATGTAGAAGGAAACAGGAAACTTCCTGTTATTTTCCTAAGCTATATTTGTAATAGAAATAAGAAAGTGATCTTAGCAAGAAATGTGTTTCAGTGTTACTTCTGACTCTTCTCATATTACCTTGAAAAAACTTGATAGTGGATATTAAAAATAACAAAAAAAATCCCTGTTCCAAACCAAAATTCCTACGTGCTGGCCATCTTTATAACTTCTGTCTACTCAGAAGTACTTCCAAATACCCCAAAATATTTAGCCAGACTAATTCTGGCTTTATATTGCTTAGTCCTCCTATCTGCCTATTACTTCATATTTCTGTCCATGATTTGCAGTCCCATCTGTCACATGCACTCTCTCTTACTATTTCCTGTTCTCACTATAGTCTTTGCTTGGTACTTCTAAGGCCTTCCATAAAATATAATAAAGTCATCCCTTGTTTAAGTATATTGTGACAGCAGTAATTTAAAACATGCTAAAGCTGTAATAACTTGGTTAGGAATGGAAATACTGGTCTATTCTAGAAATATGCAGAAGCCAAGAATTATCCACAGCATATATTATGGCATATTATTCTTGAAGAATGGCAACCTATTAGTGCATTTCTAGCTGTGTAGTAAGACTGCAAATTAAATACTCCATTTACTCAAATTTTCCTGCTCAGTAAGGCCAACTGATATTATGGAAATGCTATTTTAATAACGCTTTGAGAGAGATGAAGTAATACTTTGATCACTGAAAGGGATTGCCTTTCTTTAAGAATTTTTTCCCTGATTTACTGAGAAAACTGAAGAGCTCTCTTTTGTGTGGGTTTTATGTGCTTTATCCAGGGAAAAACATGCAGTGCACGATTAATTTTGTCTCCCCCTAGTTCAGTGGCACAGATCCGAATCCTATTGGAGTTTAAGAACTTTCTAGCTTTTTAAGACCTTTCTGGCTGTTTCTACAGTTTTTTGCATCAGGTTGGAAAAGAATATCCTTTTGACTTTCATGCAAGTGAATTACTTGTATCTCAGATCATAAATCTAATCACCAGTGGAAGTCAGACGGAAGAATGTCCCTTCACAGGCATTGTGCCATTGTCTAGGCTTTTCAAATGCATTCTTTCTTCCTGTGCAAGTAATGACTGAGTTTTGCAAAGATGAAGGATGATGACTCTCTTGTTTTCCATCTTTTCCTCACGGAGCAGACAGTCCTTCTCCTTCCCCGAGGTTGCCTAGCATGCTGTCCTCTTAAGAATGCAAGAATAAGAAGGATGTTTAGGACACTTCTTTCTCACGTTGCCTCCTTTAATAAGCTCTGTGCTTTATTTTCCTTGTACTGGATTTGCTCCAATTTTTTCATCATGAGCTCAGAGTTTTACTTACATCTTACATCTGTTAAGTTAATCTATTTGTGTGAGGCAGACTGCTACAATGATTAATATTTCCCATCCTGGTGTAGACAGTTGAAGCAAAACACAGGATAATATTTTCAAAACTGCACATGGCTAACTAAAATCCTATTAGTCATCTCTTCTAGACAAAAATGAAGGGTCATGTCTATACTCAAAGCTCACAGCATTTTCAGAGCATGCATTGATATATACAGCTCTAAAATATTCCAGGGTGTTGGGTTTTTCTTTTCTGGAAGAAAATATAGATGTTTGAACTCCAACATTATCCACAGAATTAGTCATGTTTTCCAGATTGTATTCCTAGATGAACTGTGGCTTCCAGTCTAATATTTCTGGGATTCCTGTTCAACTACTTCAATATCTGGCATAGTGATTTTATACAGTTTTGTTATTACTTTCCTCATTTAAAATACATACACCATGAAAAATGTTATGGGGTGGTGACATGTTATCATACAAAGGAAAGATGCTTGTGACTGCAAAACACCACCTCTGCTTGAATGGTTAAAAATGAAGTTTTGGTCATGGCTGGTTAGAGACCTAGGCCATATCTCTGATTTAATTTTATTTTTCTTATATCTGGATAAGGATCTTCATCAAACAATAATCAGTGGTAAGACAGGCATCTGAAGCAATGCAGACACCAAGAAACATCTCAGTAAAACATGGCTGCTGTGGCCCAGCCCTCCCTTTACCAACACCATAAAAATGCTACTGAGAGCAGAAGGTTTTCAAAGAAGTAAGTAAAAGTGAATCGTGGTTCTTGTGCTTTCTACTTCAGGATGATAAAACAGGCAAATAACCCATATGTTGCACAAAATTGAGTTTTGAGCATGAAAATAATGTCCATGATGAATTTGAGGCATATAAAAGTGTGACAAAATCAGCTGACATGAAGCGACTTCATGGAATTAGAGAGTAATCACTTTTGATCTGTATTTCTGTATGTCATTAACCTGTGCCACCCAAATTGCAGTTTTTTGTCTTCAGCCTCAGATTACTCATAAATCAAAAAAGATGGAGATCTGCTATTCCCATTGCCTTTCTCAATTCCTCATTTAAAACTGTTTTTTAAACACATTTAATTTCATATGGGGCCTGTGCTTTATAATGTTGCATAAGGTAATTTCAAACAGTTCTGCCCAGTTTATGTCAGAGTTTCTTTAATGTGTAGTTCCATGTGCTACAGACATAATTAGTAGAACTGCCAAAGCTGTATTTCCCTGTTATTAAAGTGTCTGGGCTGCACACAAAGTCACCTTGCAAGAGCTTAAAAACCAGGGGTTTTGCAGCTCTTACTCAGAAACAGTTTGAAGTCAGTAACTTCTAGGAATACTGGTAAAGAAAACATGCCTTTGCAAGGCAGATTAAATGTTTCCATTTTAAATTATGGAAGAGGGAAGAAGCCAAGGTTTTATGTTTTAGTTTAATTGCATTTCAGCATATTTTGTAATTAAAGTAAATCATCTAGGGCCTTGGAGGTGGATTTCAAAAATTGCTTTATAATTAAAATACATAAAATAGAATTAGAACTTCTTGAATTTAACCTAGTTAAGGCTGATCCATAACCTAAAGCAGAAATACTGGTTTATGATATCATCAAATTTGGTCTTCTACTTTTTTCATTTCATCAAGTAGAGCTACATGTCTGTCTTTTTCACTAGTCTGGAAATAGTGGTTGGAATCCACCACTTCTGTGGAATGGGGGGCAGGGAGTAAATTCTGTGTGCAGCACTAGATGCAACCCTGCCTTCATTCCTTCCTAGCAAAGAATACCCACTATCCTCTAATTCAGAGGGATGTCCAAAGTTGTCTTCAGTCATAAAACTTGAGTCCCAAACACTAAACCTTGA
This sequence comes from Serilophus lunatus, assembly GCA_013399895.1. Taxonomy (NCBI): domain Eukaryota; kingdom Metazoa; phylum Chordata; class Aves; order Passeriformes; family Eurylaimidae; genus Serilophus; species Serilophus lunatus. Next base: position 18,212 of record VXBA01004775.1, on the reverse strand, counting down.
TCTTCTCTTTGATAAAATGCATATGAGTAAGTCAATTAATAAACACATTTAATACTCCCAACCTCTTCTAGCAATTATGCCATTGTAAAGTCTTGCTTCCCTCTCAGTGCTTGCAGTCTCAGAGCTCTCCAAGTACAGCACTGAGTTACTACTGTAGCCACTAATGTTTGCCAGAATTTCTGAACTGTAGTCATCATTGTAGCTGCAGTCATGGCAAAGTCTCTTGTCTTGTGCTCCCCTGAGAGTGCCTCTTATTGGGATTCTTGGAAAATAAATCAGTGACTGTTTCAGCCCACGTTCTAGCGAGTGGACGACCTCTGTATCCTTTTGGATAGCTCTGGAATGACTCACAAGTCTTGTCCAATCCTGGCTTTCTTAAGATTTTTCCATTCACTTCAGTGGCAGAACAGTTTGGGGTTTTTTTTCTGCACTTCGGCTCTAAGAACATGAGGGAGTTCTATTTAGCATAAATTAAGCTGGTTGACTAAATCTGAGCCTCTTGCTGAGTTCTTCTTGTGGCACTTAATTTCTCTTTCCCTGCTGGACAAGGTCGGGTTCTGAGCAGGAGCAAACCAAGTGGGCATCTCCTGGCTGACCCTTGGCTCTGTGTGCCAGGCTTTGCAGTGTGACCTTTCTCTGGCACTCCACAGATTGCTGCCATGCTCAGCCTAATTTAATTTACCACTTTGTAGGGATTTTATTTTGGAAAAGAAATCTGGACACACTGATATATGGAACTATGTGATGACAAAATCTCTGTGTCACACTGTGGGAAGATAGTGATTTGTTTGCAAAAAAGGGCAGTCTGAGTAAAATATGCAGCCAGGACATAAGATCTTTAAAGGTATAGAAAACTACCAGGTATATAATAGACATAAGATTGAGAGTTAGTTCTTATACAGCATTTCCAATAATTATTCTTGAATGAAAACCAATTACAGAAAATAATGTTTCGGTATATTTACTACTTTGGCAGGTAATGAGAGGAACCAAAGCTGTGGCACTGAGAACTGGAACAAAGAGTTTTCTCGCCACAGGGAAAGTTCTACCTTGGGGGCTGTGGGTCCACCACTCCCAGATTTCTGTATCTAAGAAGCCATGGCATCAGCATTGGCTCCTTGCATTTTGGAGAGGTAATGAATTTCAGCAATAGGCTTCTACAAGACAGCTTTGTCTAGTGAATCCAGTGTCATGGTTCTGTTCAGAGCTTCCATAAATTGTATCTCAGCTTACAATACCTTGTGAGTTACTCCAAAAAAGAAAAAAGTAAAACTGAATGTTTTTGTATTTCTTAGTTTATGAAAATGTGTAATTTTTGGAACTTATCATAACTTTCATACTTTGGCAGGAAAATAAACAAGGTAATTAGCTGAGAAATAGGATTATAAGATGGTTAAATCCTGTTTATTAAAGGTGTTTAAGATCTACATATGATGCCTGTAGTGGTTTAACCCGGGCTGAGTGCCAGGGGCCCACTACAGCCACTCTCTCACTCCCCCTTGCCCAGCTATAGAGGAGAGAGAATATA